>JBBGZY010000696.1:2122500-2595000 GCA_037952925.1 Lithobates clamitans | reverse complement strand
GGTCCTAAGTATTCAGACCCTTTGCTGCGACACTCATAAACTCAGGTGCTGTCCATTTCTTCTGATCATCCTTGTGATGGTTCTACACCTTCATTTGAGTCCAGCTGTGTTTGATTATACTGATTGGACTTGATTAGGAAAGCCACACACCTGTCTATACAAGACCTTACAGCTCACAGTGCATGTCAGAGCAAATGAGAATCATGAGGTCAAAGGAACTGCCTGAAGAGTTCAGAGACAGAATTGTGGCAAGGCACAGATCTGGCCAAGGTTACAAAAAAATTCAGCTGCACTTAAGGTTCCTAAGCGCACAGTGGCTTCCATAATCCTTAAATGGAAGACATTTGGGACGACCAGAACCCTTCCTAGAGCTGGCCGTCTGGCCAAACTGAGCTATCAGGGGAAAAGAGCCTTGGTGAGAGAGGTAAAGAAGAACCCAAAGATCACTGTGGCTGAGCTCCAGAGATGCAATCGGGAGATGGGAGAAAGTTGAAGAAAGTCAACCATCACTGCAGCCCTCCACCAGTTGGGGCTTTATGGCAGAGTGGCCCGACGGAAGCCTCTCCTCAGTCCAAGACACATGAAAGCCTGCATGGAGTTTGCTAAAAAAAAACCTGAAGGACTCCAAGATGGTGAGAAATAAGATTCCTTGGTCTGATGAGACCAAGATAGAACTTTTTAATTCTAAGCAGTATGTGTGGAGAAAACCAGGCACTGCTCATCACCTGTCCAATAAAGTCCCAACAGTGAAGCATGGCGGTGGCAGCATCATGCTGTTGGGGTGTTTTTCAGCTGCAGGGACAGGATGACTGGTTGCAATCGAGGCAAAGATGAATGCAGCCAAGTACAGGGATATCCTGGACGAAAACCTTCTCCAGAGCGCTCAGGACCTCAGACTGGGCCGAAAGTTTACCTTCCAACAAGACAATGACCCTAAGCACACAGGTAAAATAACAAAGGAGTGGCTTCACAACAACTCTGTGACTGTTCTTGAATGGCCCAGCCAGAGCCCTGACTTAAACCCAATTGAGCATCTCTGGAGAGACCTGAAAATGGCTATCCACCAATGTTTACCATCCAACCCGGCAGAACTAGAGATGATCTGCAAGGAGGAATGGCAGAGGATCCCCAAATCCAGGTGTGAAAAACTTGTTGCATCTTTCCCAAAAAGACTCATGGCTGTATTAGATCAAAAGGGTGCTTCTACTAAATACTGAGCAAAGGGTCTGAATACTTAGGACCATGTGATATTTCAGTTTTCCTTTTTTAATAAATCTGTAAAAATGACAACAATTCTGTGTTTTTCTGTCAATATGGGGTGCTGTGTGTACATTAATGAGGAAAAAAAATGAACTTAAATGATTTTAGCGAATGACTGCAATATAACAAAGAGTGAAACATTTAGGGGGTCTGAATACTTTCCGTCCCCACTGTATATACACAGTTGTGCTCATAAGTGCTCATAACTTTGCATACCCTAGCAGAATTTCTTGGCCATTTTTCAGAGAATATGAATGAGAACACAAAAACATTTCTTTCACGCATGGTTAGTGATTGGCTGAAGCCATTTATTATCAATCAAATGTGTTTACTCTTTTTAAATCATAATGACAACAGAAACTACCCAAATGACCCTGATCAAAAGTTTACATACCCTGGTGATTATGGCCTGATAACATGCACACAAAATGACACAAAGGGTTTTGAATGGCTATTTAAGGTAACCATCCTCACCTGTAATCTGTTTGCTTGCAATTAGTGTGTGTGTATAAAAGATCAATGAGTTTCTGGACTCCTGACAGACCCTTGCATCTTTCATCCAGTGCTGCACTGATGTACCTTTACCTTAAGACCCCTTTCACACTGAGCCACCCCGGGCGTCAGTGGTAAAGCAGCGCTATTTTTAGCGCAGCTTTACTGGCGTTTTAGCGCCGCTATTCGGCCACTAGCGGGGTGGTTTTAACCCCCCACTAGGGGCTGAAAAGGGGTTAAATCCGCCCACAAAACACCGCTGCAGTGGCACTTTGCACGCTGCCCCATTGTTTTCAATGGGTAGGAGCGGCGTAGGAGCGGTGTATTCACTGCTCCTACACCACTGCAAAGAAGCTGCTGGCAGGACTTTTTGTGACACCCTGCCAGCGCAGCGCCCCAGTGTGAAAGCACACTGGGTTTGCAGTTAAGGCTTTTTTCAGGCGCTTTAAAGCGCCTAAAAAACGCCTCGTGTGAAAGGGGTCTTAATAGCCATTCAAACCCCTTTGTGACAACTTGTGTGCATGTAATCAGGCCAAAATCACCAGGGTATGTAAACTTTTGATCAGGGTCATTTGGGTAGTTTCTGTTGTGATTATGATTTAAAAAGAATAAACACATTTGATTGATAATAATTGGCTTCAGCCAAACACTAACCATGAGTGAAAGAAATGTCTGTGTTATCATTCATATTCTCTGAAAAATGGCCAATAAATCATAAATTCTGCCAGGGTATGTAAACTTATGAGAACAACTGTATATATATATATATATATATATATATATATATATATATATATATAACACTGAAATGTGCAAATATGTAAAAAATATAATGTTTACAAGAAAAGCACTTGCTAAGTATAAATATTAAAGTGATATTAAAGCCTTGTTTTTAAAAAAACAAGAAAAAACAAACATGTACTTACCAGCTCCGTGCAGTGGTTTTGCACAGAGCAACCTGGATCCTCCTCTTTTCAGGTCCCCTGCCGGGGCTCCTGGCCCCTTCCTCCTGTTGAGTGCCCCCAAAGCAAGCAGCTTGCAATGGGAGTACTCAAGTAGGCTCGCTCCCGAGCCGCTGCTCTGCATGTCCATTCACACACAGAGCCGCAGGTCGGTCCTGGCCCCTCTCTCCTCTTATTGGCTCACAGGCTGTAAGTGACAGCTGCTGGAGCCAATGGCTCCTGCTACTGCCTCAGCCAATGAGGCATGAGAGTCCCTGGAGAGCCGAAGCTCTTGTGCACATCACTGGATCAAGATGGGGCTCAGGAAAGTATTCGGGGGGCTAGGGGGGCTGTTGCACAGAGAAGGTTTTTTACCTTCATGCATAAATACATGAAGGTAAAAATTCTTGAGCCTTTAGAACCACTTTAAACACAAAAAAAATTTGTGTAGTGCTGATGCCTCTTTAAAAATCAAACACATCAAATCAGTGTCTGAAAAAATATCAAATAAACCAGACATGTCCAAAGTCTGGCCTGCGTTCCAGTTTAATGTGGCCCCTCCTGGTAAGTTTTATATATATATATATATATCTTTTGAGGCCCTCAGGGCCACAAAAGATATATACTGTATTTATCATCGCTGCCTCGGAGGGGACAGGGAGGGGACAGGACGAGCACCGTCAGATTACATACAGGAGAATCTCCTGTTTACTTGGTGGCGTCTGTAATAGGAAGTCCTGTCTCCTGGGCTGGCATTGGACGACTGTTCTGTCTATCATAGGAGGTGGGACTTTGTATTAAAGAGGCCGCCGAGTAAACAGGAGATTCTCCTGTATATAATGTGTTGGCGCACGTCCTGCCCCCCTCCCTGTGCCCTCCAAGGCTGCAAATGGGCATGGATCAGGCTGCACTGATGGTAATGATAAGGCTGCATTCATCGCAATGGTGAGGCTGCATTCATTGCAATGGCAAGGCTTTATTGATTGCAATGGTAAGGCTGCATCCATGGCAATGGAGAGGCTGCATTCATGGCAATGGTGAGGCTGCATTCATGGAAATGGTGAGGTTGCATTCATGGCAATGATGAGGTTGCATTCATGGCAATGATGAGGCTGCAGATGGGCACTGATTAGGCTGCATTGATGGGCACTGACCCTTATTTTGCTTCACAGTGCTTTATTTAAAATGTAATTTTTTCCTGAAACTTCCCTCTTAAAGTGAAGGTGCGTGTTATATGCCTGTGCGTGTTATACGCCAATAAATACGGTATATCCAAATAACACGCCCAAGCTCATCCTTAGTCCTGAGCGGCGCTCAGGGATTCGTTGGGGCCACAAAAGATATATGTGTGTGTGTATATATATATATATATATATATATATATATATATATATATCCAAATAACACGCCAGAGCTCATCTCTTCACCACACACAGCTACAAAGGCAAGAGAACTCTTGATGGACAGTGTATTAGTACTCGGACGAACACACTTAGACCAAATTTTAATGGTTCAAAGAATGTCAGGCAAAATAGTCAGCCTTCACGCATGTTCACTTCATCAAATCTGGCCCTCTTTGAACAAAGTTTGGACACCCCTGACATAAACAAACAATTGGTGGCATACCTCCAAAATAAGTACAATATGAATACATATACAATTGAATTAAACTATACCCAATTAACAACATTTTGTTAGAAAGTAAAAAGTAGAAGCAAAGGAAAGTCCCAAATAACGCACACATATAATCAAATGATTTCCTTCTTAATGCAGTGCTTGTGACCACCACTCCCTCAGTGTGAATTCAATGACTCACCAAACCCAATGTCTCACATCTATGATGATTGGCATGCAGAGCTGCAATGGTTAAGGGCACCTCCACACATATCACATGGTTATCTTGCTCCAGAAAGAAAGGTCTTGTTAAACATTCAGTCACCTATGAAAAAGAAAGGCTCACAATAGTGCTGTACCTTTACAGCTTCAGAGTTTATTAAAACCATAAAATACTCACAAACATTGCCTTCAACCAATGCATGCCGATCATCATGTGAGGAATTAAGTTTTTGTGAGTCGTTGAATTCACACTGAAGGAGTGGTGGTCACGAGCACTGCATGAAGAAGGAAATTATTTGAATATATATGGACACTATTAGTGATTCATAATACACACTGTTGTGGAAGATTTTTTGGGACTTTCATTTGCTTCTACCTTTTACTTTCTTACAAAAGGTGTTAATTGGGTATAGTTTGATTCAACTGTATATGTATTCATATTGTTTTTATATTGGAGGCATGAGAATTTGCAGCGCCACATAATATTTGTTTACTTGATTTTTTTTCAGACACCTATTTGTTTTTACTATTCATATTGGTAAATATTATACTGCTTTTGAACATTTGGTAACTTTTATCTGAATGACTCTTCTTATCGAAAATGGTAGATCTTGCAACAATAAGCTATTAGACAGAGAACTTGTTCTACAAGCAGCTATTGATCTGAAATACGATGACAGTAGTGCAACATTATTGACTGCAGGGTGCCAAAAAAAACAAGATTTCTTTCTCGTACATCACGGGACACAGAGCCTCAGTAATTACTGATGGTTATATAGGGTATCACTAGGTGATTGGACACTGGTAACACTCTAACCAGGAAGTTCAACCCCTATATAATCCCTCCCCCTACAGGAATACCTCAGTTTTTTCGCCAGTGTCTTAGGTGTTGGACGTGTAAAAGATGTCCTGTGCTGAGCTCCAAAGGGAATATCCTATATACTATACTGGGTCAAGCCAGGCGAACCGGATCCATTTCAATGTGTCCTTTCTAGGCCAAATTGGATGGTACCAGGGCCTCGTGTCCGAAGAAACAAGGTTTTACCTGTAACGCTTCCTCTTTTTGGAGAGCTGGACCCCGCATTTCAGAATTTGTTTTTTCTAGCCTTATTCTTGGCCGGGTGCTTTACAGGCCCAGAAATGCGGATCCCCCTATCTGTAGGGGGCCCCAGTCTCTGAAGGTTTTCCAAACGGAGCCCACTGTGAGAGGTGAAGATTGGGTCTGTATAGCAGAACCCTGCAGCTGGATAAGGTAAGGGAGATTCCACAGAATTTTTTAATTCTAGTAGGTTTCTCCCTTTTAAGTAAATGTATGCTATGCCTATTGTCGCCACCGGGGGCTGCCAAGAGCACATACCTTCTCATGCTTGATTGTCTGTCTCGGTGTTCACGCTGCACAAGCTGCTCCAGCGGAGCTCCAGGTAGGATGGGATGGGGGGCTCTCCTCAGGGATATTCCCCCCAAGATTAGGGGGGCCGCAGTTGGTTTGTGAGGTGGTAGTATACCGCTCTATCACCACCGCTGCCACTGCCGCCATTACATATGGCAGACACCATCAGCTGCCGGCCTCTCTCCTTCATCCTCCACCCCCAGCCTCCCCTCCACACTTGTCCCGGAGGGTCAGTCGCGCGGGAAAGCGCTGTTTTCTGAAAAAAACGAGGGAGGTCAGAGGAGGGGGGGGCGTCAGCGCGACGTCCGGCGTGATTAGACGCGCCCACATCGACAGCAGCAAGGCTATATGAAGCACACTTGTTAGGTGCACACAGCCTATGGAGGGACACAGAGCTGACAGTCGCATGTTAGGTGGGACACAGGCATTCCGTAGGCAGCATTTACTAAGAAACACTAAGACTGGGCATTGGTAGCAGTGGCTGTTGCCGGACTACATCGCTCAGCAGTCAGTGTTCATTTTTGTGATACCTCCACCTTGTTGCTTTGCACTATGGGTAGAAGAGGTACAAATACCCCAAGAACCAGAGGCTCTAGGGGATCTCCCTCAGGCTCCGAGGACCCCCCTTCTGCAGCACCTTCCCCTCCTGAAGGGCCAGGAACGGCTAGCCAGGGAGAGCCGTTGGGGTCAGGGGCTGCATATGCTTCTGGCACTTCAGCCCCTGTATACATTATAAAGGGGAAAAATGCTGTGCTATTAAATGGAAAGTCCATGCAATTGCTCGTAGATAAACAGTGAACAATTCACTCTAATGACGAACACCAGGGTGAATCAAAAGATATATCAAATGTGCCACCACCTTAAGAAAAGCCTGCTTACCAGCTGGCAGGCATAGTCGGGCAGTTGGCTTATACCCGGCCAGGGCCTTTTCTTGTGAGGAAGATCTGCTGATGGACTGGAGGTTGGATGGTTAGATGATTGGATAAATGCCCAGACCACTCCTGACACCACACGACCTTACACAGACCACGAGACTCAGCCATATACAGAGGAAGAAAAGCCATCCATAGAGTAATACTGTCACAGCTAGTAATTTATTAAAAGATATTGCACTTACATAGAGATAAAAACTTTGCATATAAAAAGCAGAGCCGGCCGGCTGCAAACGATATCCTGTCCTCCTAACGCAGGAGCGTGGTGACGTCAATACGTGTCCTTGCCCACGCGAGGCGTCACCATGCTCCTGCGTTAGGAGGACGGGATATCGTTTGCAGCCGGGAAAAGCACTCTCTTACCTGTTAAGAAAATGAGTAAGCATCCCTCTTTCAAACGGACTCTTTCCCCAGTGCCAGGAGCATCAGCCTCCAGGCAGTCGCGACAGCCTCCTCCGTCCGGGTCTAGAAACAAGAGTCGACCCCAGGGACAAAAGAAGTCCTGGGGGAAGAAGCCTGCTAGACAAGACGCTAAGGCCAGTTTATGAAGGGGCGCCCCCGCTCGCTTGAGTGGGGGGAAGACAGTTCTCAAAGCTCTGGCAGGAGGATTTCCAGGACAGATGGGTAATCTCTTTAGGTTACAAACTGAAGTTCCAAGAATTCCCCTCTCCTCATTTCCTCCGATCAAATGTCCCCAAAGATCCAGAGAAAAAGCAGTCGCTTCTTCTAGCGTTAGAGCGACTTTTGTCGCAAAAAGTCATCATGGTGGTTCCCACGAAGGATCAAGGATTGGGATTTTATTCCAACCTTTTTACAGTCCAAAAGCCAAATGAGGATGTCAGACCCATTCTGGATCTAAAGGATCTGAATCGATTCCTAAGGATTCGATCCTTTCGCATGGAATCAATTCGGTCAGTAGTCTCCATCCTACAGGGAGGAGAATTTCTGGCATCAATAGACATCAGAGATGCGTATCTGCATGTACCCATTTTTCCTGCTCATCAAAAGTACTTGTGCTTCGAAATAGAAGGGCGCCATTTCCAGTTTGTGGCTCTACCTTTTGGGCTAGCCACTGCACCTCGAGTGTTTACAAAGATCTTGGCTCCTCCTCTGGCCAGATTAAGGGCTCAAGGTATAACTGTCATAGCATACCTAGACGACCTGCTCTTGATAGACCGGTCGGTAGCCTGTTTGAGCGGGAACTTGATGACCACAGTCAAGTATCTGGAATGCCTAGATTGGATTCTCAACCTAGAAAAGTCTTTCCTAAAACCAGTAAGAAGACTGGAGTATTTGGGTCTGATCATTGATACAAGCCAGGAGAAGGTATTTTTACCTCAGGCAAAGATTACTGCCTTAAGGGAGCTGATTCTGGTAATCAGGACCAAAAAGGTCCTTCTGTCCGCTTTTGTATGAGGCTGCTGGGAAAAATGGTGGCTTCATTCTAAGCAGTTCCCTATCCTCAGTTTCATTCAAGACTGCTGCAACACAGTATCCTGTCGGCCTGGAACAAGAAAGTTCAGGCATTAGATTTTCCAATGCACCTGTCTCATGCAGTGCGTCAGAGCCTCAATTGGTGGTTAATACCCGAAAGCCTGCAGAAAGGGAAATCCTTTCTACCGGTTACCTGGATGGTGGTAACAACGGATGCCAGTCTTTCGGGTTGGGGAGCAGTTCTGGAACAGTCTGCGGTTCAAGGGGTATGGTCCAAAACCGAGAGGACCTTACCCATCAACATCCTGGAGATCCGTGCGGCATATCTAGCCCTAAAGGCCTGGACTCTCAGGCTACAGGGTTGCCCAGTCAGGATCCAGTCTGGACTTTGCCACAGCAGTGGCTTATATCAATCATCAGGGAGGCACCAGGAGTCTGGCAGCTCAAAGAGAAGTGTACCAGATTTTAATCTGGGCAGAAAAGCATGTGCCATGCATATCGGCAGTTTTCATTCCAGGGATAGAAAACTGGCAGGTGGACTATTTAAGTCGCCAGCGGTTGTTCCCAGGGGAATGGTCTCTTCATCCCGACGTCTTTCGGGACATATGCCTAAGATGGGGGGTTCCAGATGTAAATCTCTTTGCATCCAGATTCAACAAAAAGATCAACAAGTTTGTGGCAAGGACAAAGGATCCTCTTGCATACGGGACAGATGCGTTGGTGATTCCGTGGCATCAGTTCTCACTGATTTATGCATTCCCGCCTTTTCTGCTACTGCCACGACTCCTTCGCAGGATCAGGCAGGAAAGGAAGTCGGTGCTTCTGGTAGCCCCCGCTTATCCCAGGAGGGCTTGGTATGCAGAAATAGTAAGGATGACAGTGGGTTCCCCGTGGACCCTACCGTCACGTCCAGACCTGTTATTTCAAGGTCCAGTGTTCCATCCTGCCTTAAAAATGCTAAATTTCACGGTTTGGCTATTGAAACCCCATGTTCTGAAGAGTTGTGGGCTTTCAGGGCCTGTGATTTCTACCTTAATCAATGCAAGGAAGCCAGATTCCAGACTAATTTATCATAGAGTCTGGAAAGCTTATGTATCCTGGTGTGAATCCAGGGGTTGGCATCCCAGAAAAAATGTAATAGGTAGAATTCTAGACTTTCTACAAATAGGATTAGAAATTAAGCTAGCCTTGAGTACCATCAAGGGCCAGGTCTCGGCCTTATCAGTATTGTTCCAACGGCCACTTGCTTCACATTCCTTGGTCCGAAACTTTATGCAGGGGGTGACGCGTCTTAATCTTCCGGTTAAGGTGCCCCTAAACCCCTGGGACTTGAACTTGGTTCTGTCAGTTTTACAGAAACAGCCTTTTGAACCAATACGTTAGATTCCCTTAATCTTGTTGACAAGAAAATACATTTTTCTGGTAGCCATTTCTTCTGCTAGAAGAGTATCAGAAATAGCAGCTCTTGAGAAGGGATCCCAGACAGCCCAGGCTCAACAGGAGTACTCTAATCTGCAGAGGGGAGAGGGGTGGGAGGGTCTGAGGGGGGGAGAAGGGGGGGAGGGAATTAGAAGTGGGTTTGTAATGGAATGTTGATATTAAAAGCGAGGTCGTAGTCTCTCTGTTGGAGGAGAGCTACATATTGTTGTATTTTTGTATTGAAAATTTTATATAAATTAATATAAAAAAAAAAAAAAAGAAATAGCAGCTCTTTCCTGTAAAGAGCCTTATTTAATCATACACAAGGATAGAGTGTTCGTGCTGCCAGAAGGTCCCAATAGAGGACAGGCAGCGTCAAAATCTACCATTACGGTTTGAAACAGAAAATTAATCCTTTTCAGATCAAGGCACACTCCACTAGGGCTATTAGTGCTTCTTGGGCGGTGCATCACCGGGCTTCTATGGCTCAAATCTGCAAGGCCGCAACCTGGTCTTCAGTCCATACATTCACCAGATTTTATCAGGTGGATGTGGGAAGGCATGAGGATATCGCCTTTGGGCGTAGTGTGCTGCAGGCAGCAGTTCGAGGTCCTCAGGTCTGATTACACCCTACGTTGTGTGGTCCCCACCCCTCAGATACCATTGCTCTGGGACGTTCCATCAGTAATTACTGAGGCTCTGTGTCCCGTGATGTACGAGAAAGAAAATAGGATTTTTTATAACAGCCAACCTGTAAAATCCTTTTCACAGAGGTCCCGCCCCTCTTCTAATACACTTATATTGCTTTGCTATAAAACTGAGGTATCCCTGTAGGGGGAGGGATTGTATAGGGGGTTGAACTTCCTGGTTAGGGTGTGACCATTGTCCAATCACCTAGTGATACCCTATTATAACCATCAGTAATTACTGAGGCTCTGTGTCCCGTGATGTGCATCAAAAGAAAAGGATTTTACAGGTAAGCTGTTATAAAAAATCCTATTTTTGGGGTGTGTGGGGCAGAATATATAAATATCATTGCCCACCACTGTTGAGGGGATATATGACTGCATATTGTTGCTGTGCTTGCAGACATTTGTATGTTTTTATGGAGTCTTATGATATATACATTACATTGATGTCATAATGTTTAGCATGAGGAAGTGATCTTTCTGCAGTCACAATGACATCATTGTGGCACAAGGTAAGGGTAGAAAGATAAAAGTGCAATCTTTTACATCTAAAATTATCAGAAATTTTAACATGAGTTCGAATAATTTGATTTGATGTGTATCCTAATGAGAAAAAACATCATAAATTCCAAAAAACTGAAATTCCAGGTTGTTATTTTGAAAGGGTGTTGTTACTGCAAAGGGCCAAGCATATGGACTAAAATGGAAAAAGGGTATTTAAAAGGCTTGTCTGTGAATGTTTCATTAGCTTTGGAACTTATATACCTTGTCACACAAATATTTTCCAACATGTTTTTCTGGTAATTTGTCATTGGTCTGCAAAGGTAGAAAGAGTTCCCACACTGTTAACAGTCCTGCTAGTTCTAAATAAGTGAACATAGGCAAAATATGGTTGTTCAGCTGCATTCACAGATGGTCTAGTAATTTATACAAAAATTAATTTGGTTCTCCTGTTGGGTAGTTTATGATTACAAGGTATGACTTTTTCTTGATGTAATAAATTGAATGCCACCATTTGTGCTTCTTCTGACCATTATCTCTGACACAGGGCAGTGCATTACAAATTGGTCTTAACTTAGTACATTATGCATCCTTGCATGTGATAAAAAAGTAATATTGCTCACACATGCGAGTAAGACAGAGATTAAAGAAAAAAGGTTCAAATCTGTTAGAAAAAAACAATTTTTTTTTACAAATTCTATTAACGAAACATTTCTAACATTTGTCTTGAAACCCCTCACAATGAAAGAATGAGATAAAAATTGATGAGGACATGCTGTATAGTTATAAGATCAGATTGAACATCAAGTTCTTTTCAGAAAGCTAAAATGGTGTCATGATGGGAACTTTTGTTCAGAAAATGCATGCACGGTAGGGATCTCTGAAAGCTGAATTTCTCCTGCAATCCCAGATTATATTTGTGCTTTCCACCGCATTTTAAGGGCACTCTAGATCAGGATGTTTAAAACAAACAATTGAAACCCCAGTAAATGGAATAAGCATCTCGCAAAAACTGCAAATCAAAAGTTGCCAACTTGTCATGTCTACATTTAGGAGACAACAGCCAACCCCTGAAGAGAGAACAAGAAAACATAAGGCTCCATATAGATTAAAAGAATTGACTATTTTATTTAGAAAAGCAATGGCAGAGACTTGGTGAAAGAGAAAAGACATGCAGCCTGATTACAACATGAAGGTCACCTTTCCTTTAGAAAAGTAAGATTCTATTTTTTCCAGTAAATACATGGAACTTTACATTTTCTAGGTCCATATAAATTGAATACCATGCTTTTTTTTAAAGGCATTCGGGTGGATATTAAGCAAATCATAATTGGAGGTTTACTTATAAATGTTTTCACACATTAGTCACACAACTATTAACCAGGTGCACACGTTTTTCCAACTGGATCCAAAAAGAAAAAAAATGTGTGAATCTTGGATTAAAGCTGTGTAAATATTATGTAAAAACATTCACAAATAGACCGCTCAATGATATTCATAAAATAAAATAGTGACCAGGTTATGATGTTCCATTTATAACATTTTCAGAATTGTTATAAAGTTGATGGTTCTACGTTTATTACAAAGCGGAATAGTATAATATTCAAGACAGGAACCCATGGAAGGTCCTGAAAGCTTGCATCTTTTAAGTGATACTAAAGTCTCATTTTTTTCAGTAAAAATACCAAACATGTTATACTTACTTGCTCTGTGCAATGGTTTTGCATAGAGCAGCCCAGATCCTCCTCTTCTCGAGTCCATCTTCGGCGATCCTGGCCCTCCCTCCTGTTGAGTGCCCCCACAGCAAGCAGCTTGCTATGGGGGCACCTGAACCGAGCCTCAGCTCTCTGTGTCCATTCAGACACGGAGCAGCGGCCTGGCCCCCACCCCCCTTCTCTCCTAGTTGGTTTACTGACTTTGACAGCAGCCGGAGCCAATGGCACTCTGCTGCTGTCACAGCCAATGAGGAGGGGAGTCCTGGACAGCTGAGTCTCTCGTGCTGGATCTAGATGGATCTCAGGTAAATATTAGAGGGGCTGAGGGGGCTTCTGCACACAAAAGGTTTTTTATCTTAACGCATAGAATGCATTAAGATAAAAAACCTGATGCCTTTACAACCACTTTAATAACTCAAAGTGGTATTAAACCCCAAAACAAAAATGTAATATATAGCAGCTTACCATTTCTTAGATGGCTGCATTAACTCCTTCCCGACAAGCCGCCGCATTATACTGTGGCTGGTTGGCTCCCCTGGGCGAACCGTCGTAGCTATACGTCGGCTTGACTTTTGTCCACTAGGGGGATGCGCAACGCCGGAGCTGATGCTCGTGCGACCGCCGGGCACCCGTGATCGCTTCACACAGAGACAGCATGGAGATCTGTCAATGTAAATAGACAGATTTCCGTGCTGTCAGGGGTGAGGAGAGCGATCTATTGTTCATACTAAGTATGAACAACAATTGGTCTCCTCACCCGGGCAGTCCAATCCCCCCACAGTTAGAATCACTCCCTAGGTAACACAGTTAAGCCCTTTATTGCCCCCCACTGTTAACCCCTTCCCTGCCAGTGACATTTACACAGTAATCAGTAATTTTTTTGAGCACTGATCGCTGTATAAATGCCAATGGTCCCAAAAATGTGTCAAAAGTGTCCGATATGTTCGCCATAATGTTGCAGTCCCGATAAAAATCGCTGATCACCGCCATTACTAGTAGAAAAAAAAAATAATAATAATAATAATAATAAAAATGCCATAAATCTTTCCCCCATTTTGTAGATGCTATAACTTTTGCGCAAACCAATCAATATACTGTCAGAAACCATGAAATCAGGCCAAGACAGAAATACAGTTAAATCACACTTGTTTAATAATAAAAGTAAAAAGAACAAACGTAGTCAAAACATAGCCAAAGTTCAGTAACTGGAACACATAGTCAGCCAAGCCAGAAGTCAGGGATCAATGTAGTGGAACAGGAAGCAGGATCTGGAGCCAGAAGGGATGTCAGCAAAGGAAGTCTTGAACAGGATCGCAGGAGATTTCTGTGATGTTTGACCAAGGCAAAGGCAGAGAACCTCTAGACTGGACAGCTTAAGTAGGCAGGACTGACGAGCAGGATATCATCAACAGCTGAGTACCTGTGGAGAGAAAGGAACTGGCAATTAGCCGACAGCTGAGCGGCCAGCTCAGAGAAGGAAACGCTGAGCCCAGCCCTGACATATACGCTTATTGTGATTTCTATTACCAAAAATATGTAGAAGAATACATATCGGCCTAAACTGAGGAAAAAATTAGCTTTTTTAAAAAAAAAAATTGGGATATATAATATTATATTTGTTTCAAAATTGTCTCTCTTTTTTTGTTTAGAGAGCAAAGAATAAAAACCGCAGAGATGATCAAATACCACCAAAAGCTCTATTTGTGGGAAAAAAAGGATGTCGATTTTGTTTGGGTACAACGTCGCAAAACTGCGCAATTGTCAGGTAAAGCGACGCAGTGCCGTATCGCAAAAAATGGCTTGGTCATTGAGCAGCAAAATCTTCTGGGGTTGAAGTCTTTAATTGTCCTTCTTAAGCCTGATTTTCCCTTTATTTGGCCTGATCCAGCCAGTAACATTTCCTGTCTATGGGTGTCTGTACACTGGATGAAGTAGTAAAGCTTCCACCTTTGGACAACAGCATTGTCAGTCTGGGGAGAGGGTAGTGAAGTTCAACAGATTTAAGCCTGGTACACACTAACGAGCTGAGTTGCACGAAAAAAAAACCTCACAGCTCAGGTCGGAGCCGCTGAACTAACCATGCAAGGTTAGTTCAGCGATCTCCCCAGCTGAGCTTTTGTGTTCTGACAGGGGGACGCCCCCCACCCCGACCAGCACTCTCTGCCATTGGCTGAGAGCGCTGATTGGGAGTCGTCGGCTTCTGGTTTTCAAGCATACATGTCCAACAGAAGTCAACCGGACAGATTGACATACACACGTTTTTTTTTAACAGGCCGTTGGCTCCCGACATTCAACCCGTGTGTATGGGACTTTAGATGAACCTGACCATCAAAATGAAGCTGAACTCCAGTTAACACTTTCGAAGCAGTTACAGCAAACCGTTTTTTTCCTTTTGGGCTAAAGGTTTTACAAAAATAAATAAAAACTGACCTTTTAAGCATCTCAGCCAGTCAGCTTCGCCTATTAAAGGAAGTTGAAAAATAACAGACATACTGGCTGGAACATCAGATGAAAAAAAAAAAAGGAAAAAAGCCTAAAAAAAAACCCAAAGTAACCACCACATCTAGGAATTGGTGAGCTGCAATTTAACATATTTTTGTGTTTGAGTTTATTAGCACTTTAAGCTAGCCAATGAACTAAACTTTCTGCATTAAATAAAATGACAAAATATCAAACAAATCTCTACATACATTACAAAAAAATGCTCATTCACATCACAAAATATTGCAACCCAGCACTACCTTTGAAGGAAGCACTTAAGTATCTGATCATTTAAAAATATTTGTCACAGTCAGAGGATCATACTCATGGGGAGCAGTCGCTTTGGGGTTTTTGGGATTGCCACAGACTGAGATAAGACGTAGTGATATCAAAGGCTCAAGAGTCAAGCAGAGCTGGCATTACTGTAGGTTGTCTGCAAGTTTAATAAGGATGTGCATGATGCATAGAGACTAACCCCCCCCCAAAGAGTCTGCAAAGCAATTTGGTACTGATGCTGAAAATACAGACCCGGCAGCTGTCAAATGCAGAGAAAAAAGGAGGAAGCTTTGTGTAGAAAGAGGAATCTTTGTGAGGAAATAAGGAGCTTTGAAATCATATTCCCCACCTCTTACTACCTCAGCTAATTGCACCACGTCTACATTGTAGCCCTACTCCTTTCCCTTCACAAAGGGGGTTACCTGCAGTTGAAGATGGGGAAAGTTTCTGAACTTTGAAAATTGGGATTAAATTTGGTGGAAGGGAACTCTCTCTCTCTCTCCCATTCAGCCATTTTTCGCTCATACTTGTGTAGCACCCTGATGTTTAGGCAGGGTTGCTAGTTAATTTACCTGCCAGGTATAATTGCCTTGGCCAATTGATAGGAGATCAATTGATTCCACCCTAATTCTGGAATTGCAGCACTTCTCTCTTCTGTCACTAGATGGTCGGGTATCTGGTGCCATTAGATAAGACAAGGGCATTGCAAGGACAGATTAGAAATAGATGGGGTATCTCAGCCAATGGGAGCCTTACATAGTGTGGGGCATGGACTTAGCCCCCTGAGCCATGATTGGCCAAAGGCGCCTCGCCTTTAGCCAACTATGGCTCTCTCAGTAGAGCGTGCTGTGATTGGCCAAAGTATGCATGTCAGGTGCATGCTTTGGACAATCACAGGATGCCAATGCACTGTGATCTAGCAGTGCATTATGGGGAATTCTGCGGCACTCGAAATTGCCGCTAACTCCCCATAATGTTCTAAATTCAGCGGATGGTCGAACACCCGATATTTGAGTCAAACTTATGTTTGACTCGAACATTGGGCTCATCCCTAGACGGAGGTAGAAGGGAAGCTGTCGCCACTAAGGAACCGTCCACTTTATTACCAGGGACCACTGTGAGTAGCTGAAGCAAGTACCAGAGCAGTGTTCTCACCAACCGGGGATGGTGAAGAATTGGGAAACTTCAACTGGTATCAAGTCAGGGACCCAGCCAGCGGAGGTGACGCTTGCAGAGCAACCTTGTGTGCCAAGCCTGGGACCCAGGCCAGTGGGGTGACGCTTGAGGATTATCTTGGATGCCAAGCCAGGGACCCAGCTGGGAAGCAGGGGTGATGCTTGAGGGAGATACTGAGCGAGAAGGTTGGAAGAGCTTGGGAGATCCAGTGGCAGTGGATCAGCAAGTCTAGTAAGAGAGACTAGGAGCTCAGTTGAATGAAGATCTACAAAAGGAGATTGTAGAGGAAGTGAAAGAGTTAGTTGTAACCTTTGTTACAGAAACTGTTGCCATAGGAGACAGCATGTCTACACATGCAGATGTGGTGTCTGGCTGGGTGCCTTTTCCTGCATGGCTGTCTACCTATAGAAGTTCTCGGAGTCTGCCAATTAACATTGCAACTACTAAAGGGTGTCCTGGCCCCAACCCTCTCTCCCACAGTTCTGTTAAGAGAAAATAAATCTCTTTGCATCCAAGAGGTGTCTGGCACCCATTAATCTACCTTGCATTACACCCACCATGCCTCTTAACCCACTCAATCTAGAAGGATATCAGCTATCCCTAACGCTGGAGGTTCTCATTAGACCAAAGGGGACCCAGGACTTTGCTACACTTGTAAACCCTTCAGTTTGCTGTGGCAAACTAAGCACATCTCAACCATTGCATGGGGCATGCGATGCAACTAATACCCTAGTTTTAGCAGTGTTTTTTTATATTACCTCATCTCAAGTTCCAAGGTCACTGATTTCCAAAAGTACAAGTGTGTAAGTGTGCTCAACCTGGAAGTGTAAAAAAAACTGTGGCTCCAGGTAAAGAATTATTTCAGGAAGAATATAGCTGGTAGATTTTTTCAAACCTTGGAATGTCAGCTATATCAACTATATTATAAATTGTATGAAAAAGGGCAAAACACTGGGGGGAGGGGGTTTAAAAAACACCCCAGGGACTTTTAAGGTGCTTAAAATGTATGGTAGGCAAAAAAGTAGATAAACATGTGCAATGTATTTATAAGTAAATATAATTTTTATTAGAAATTAACTCTAAAACCATGTGTCCCTACAAGTGAGACATCATCATAAAAGAATGGTACATATAGATCAATAATTTAACCCTTCATGGGCACACAGAAAACAGAGCCACTTAATTCCGTAACAATCTGCCGCTCAACATGTTTCGCTCTAGTACGAGCTTCTTCAGGAGTTTATGGCAAAGATTGTGGTGAGCTCTAAACAGTAAATAGAAAAGACAAGTATGAGACATTATATTGAATCAATTAACAATGCGAAACGCTACACCGATGGGGTTTAACAAAGTAATAAATCATACATGCATAGAGTTATGGTAATACATTTTAAACAAAATATGTATAAAGTAGAAATGATAACGTATTGATATTGATAATCTTACCAGGCTGTCGTATTCAGGTAGTGTTTTAAAATTGAGTAGAATAACTTGTTACAGCATTCTCAAAATACAGGCTCTCATAACATGAATTCTTTTGTATTGAGATGGCCACAGAGGGATATAAAGTTTTGTATATTCCTTAAATTATCGGAGATTAGCAAAAAATGGATGGAACAGGGCACTTCAATTGGCCTACAATTAGGCTGGATTCACACCTATGCAGTTTTAGTGCTTTTTGCATTTTGCAGATTTGCACTACATTCCATTGAACATGGTTTCCTATGGAACACGTTCTGTAGTGCAAATCTGCAAAATGCAAAAAGCACTAAAACTGCATAGGTGTGAATCCAGCCTTAAGGAAGGAATTTTTACCTTAAATAGAATCAAAGGATGATTGCTCAAAGTGAAAAACACCTCCTAGCATACGATTAGGGCAATACCAATGGTAGATCAATGAATAGTGAAGGAGCCCTGGTGTAGGATATTAGGAATCAGACAGGGAAAAAAAATTCCCATGCAGTAGCTTCTGAATAATGACAATAAGAAAAATAGCTCTGGTTAGGGAAGCTTAATAAGTGCAGCTCCTGTCACAATTTGATATGGCTGCACATGAAGCACTTACTTGTAAAAATCAGAAGACAGGTATGGTTGGGAGCGATCCACACACTCCCTGTAGTGTGATGCCAGTAACAGAAAGATGTGCGGTGTAAAACCGCCTTTATAGACCCTCCATCCCGGCGGCGTGCCCAGGCTGCAGCTGATTGGGGAACGCAGCGGCGTCATTACCCGACGCTCGCTGCGTGCGCAGTAGGTAGTGCGCATGCGCGCAACAGTGTAATGTTAAAGAGCCTAAAAAAGCTGGCAGCGCCATCTTGTAAGGGGCAAGTGGGTAACAGACATAGTGGTGTCTGTGTTAAACGTCGGATATGTTAAAACGCAATTGAGCACAAGGATATAATGAACTAAAAAATTACATAGAAGACGGCATTTAACAAAAAAGGGAGAAAAAATACTCACTGGTCAACCCTCTATTACTCAAGAATAGGCGCAGCATTATATGGGAATTAAAGTAATGCTCCCCTATATGTTGCAGACAGGACTGACATATCTAGGGCTCCCAATAGAGGAGCGATTGATTACTCACTCGTCGGATTGGGTGCCCCGGGCGTCCGTGTGGACCTGAATAGACAAAAGTAGCCATAAATGAGAAACCAGATTTATAATAAATATAATAAATTTTGTTAATTTGTGATTATATGCAAATGCATTGATGAGGTAAGGACAACCTGTAAGAATAGTAATATCCACTCAGTGGGGAGTTATTGCATAAGGAGCCAAAATATACCTACAGGTAAACCTAAGAAATATACTTGCCATGTATATGTATTCAAAGAAAAACATAGAAAGGAGAAGAAAGGATAGCACGATGTTAGGGCATGGGGGAAAAAATTCATTTACAAAAAAGGTTTAAAGCTGAATGCATCATTCATGCCCGGGTATTTCAAGGCTGACAATTCATGTATCCAACGTGCCTCCTTTTGAAGGAGTAGTTTATCATAGTCTCCTCCCCTGTCACCGGGGGGGGGGGGGGGGGGTGTTCTAGGGCAAAAAAAATGCAGACAGCTGCTATCAAAATTATGTTGTAAGCCAACATGACGGCTGATGGGGGTTTCCATTCTCTTTTTTTGTATCAAGGAAACATGATCCCTTATCCGGCAAAAAAAGGGTCGCTTAGTCTTGCCAATGTAGAACATTTGACATTCACATTGCATAATATATACAATGCCTACAGATTGGAATGTTGCTGCAAATTTAGGTCTAAAAGTGGCCATGCGGCAGCAATAAGCTTCATGCCGCCAATATATACCTGCAGAAATTGCACTGACGACAAGGTTTGCTGCCCTCATTGGCCTCACTGACATTTCTTGTATGGCTTTCGTAGTGACTGGTTACCAGAGAGTAAATTGAAGTGGTTATAAAAAGCAAAAGATTTTAAAAGCTACCCCCCCTTTAAACACCTACCCAACTCCAATCAAGATCCAGCGCTGTGCTCTTCTGCAGCAGCTCTTCTCCCCCTCTCTCTTCTCACAAGAAACTCCTCAGCAGTTGGAGCCATTGACTCCTGCTGCTGACAGTCAAATGCAGTGAGGAGGGAGTGGGGCTGGGCCAGGCTATGCTGTGTATGTCTATGGAGGCACACAGCCCAGCTTGGGATTGAGCCCACATGAGTGCCCCCATAGTAATAGGCTTGCTTTTGGGGGCACTAGGAGAAGAGGAGCCAAGATGACCGGCTGGTGACCCGCAGAAGAGCAGGTTTGGGGCCACTCTGTGCAAAATCATTGCACAGAGCAGATAAATAAAAGCCTGTTTTTTATTTTAGGGAATAAAAATAAGAAGCTTTACAACCCTTTTAATAGATCTGAACTGCCTCCAATAGCAAAATTGAGGGCTGATTAAGTTTGCTGCAGGACAGCTACCAGGTTGGTGCCAACAAACATACAGATGTAGGCTACAACTGTCCAGATACTGCATAGGCTAGAGGTCACTGAGAATGTACTGGAGCATTGGAAACAGAGGAGCTGCAGCAAAAGACACTTCTTATGCCCTGTACACACGGTCGGATTTTCCGACGGAAAATGTGTGATAGGACCTCGTTGTCGGAAATTCCGACCATGTGTAGGCTCCATCACACATTTTCCATCGGATTTTCCGACACACAAAGTTTGAGAGCAGGCTATAAAACTTTCCGACAACAAAGTCCGTTGTCGGAAATTCCGATCCTGTGTACACAAATCCGACGGACAAAGTTCCATGCATGCTCAGAATAAATAAAGAGATGACAGCTATTGGCCACTGCCCCGTTTATAGTCCCGACGTCAGTGTTTTACGTCACCGCGTTCAGAATGATCAGATTTTCCGACAACTTTGTGTGACCGTGTGTATGCAAGACAAGTTTGAGCCAACATCCGTCAGAAAAAATCCTAGCATTTTGTTGTTGGAATGTCCGAACAAAGTCCGACCGTGTGTACTGGGCATAACACTGATGCCCTGGGAATACAGGAACAGTAATAAAAGTCTCTTGCAGCACTGGGATTCACTGCCTCACAGAGAAGGAAGTCAGTTACAGCACTTCAGGTTTCACTGGCTTACAAAGGAGGAAGACTGTTACAGAACTGAGGTTCCAGATTCACAAAGCAGATTGATGCACAAAGGCAGCAGACTCACAAGGAGAATGTAGTGTACACAAGAACAGAAATGTTGGCAGTCACAGAGAGTACACAGCTGGGATGACACAGCCTGCTTGGACAAACACACTAGTGGAAGAAACTGTAGCTCTCACAGCATGCTGTGCGGATAAAAGCTGGAATTCAAGGGGTATCTCAGAGTGAACAGTGCACAGAAGTACAAGCATGCAAGGAATCACCTGGGATAAACACAGGAATACACTAGGAGTGCAGAGGAATCCAGAGAAGACATAGGAAACAGTAATGTAGGTACAAAATATGGTGACAAATGTATTAAGTTTGACTGCAAAAGTGGGAATTCGCTATAAAAGCATACTGGGTCACCTCCAGCCAGTGGTATATTCTTAACACCCAGTAGTCCATTGTAATTAACACTTGTATGCATTTTAGTTACAGCCTTACCATCCCTGCCCATGTTTTCTTGACCAGGGCACAGACTGCCTTATGAGAAAATAATAAATAATAATTTTAAAAAATTAAAACTTTTTAGGGGTTTCACAGATGAGGTGGCTGGCAGGCATCTGATATTTGCTCTGCATTGGCTGGGTGTGACCAACTAAAATGTTCACAAATCCCTCTGACCTGATGAAAGACCTCCTGGAAGTCAGCGTCCTTTATGGATGAATCCCTGCAAGTGAAGGCAGAAAAAAGACTGAGTAGTCAATCGAGTCTGCCCCCCTTTTTTTTTTTTTTATATACATATTTTGTATTTTTTTTTTTGTTAACTTTATTGCCCTGCACCTGAAAGGAAGAAGGAGAGGAAGTCTACTTTGTCTTGTAGAACCTGATCATTTCCTTCTACTTCTATAAAGCTGGCCATACACTAGTAGATTTTTGAACTGAGGTTCGCACTAACATTTTTACAGATGTAGCAGGGAGCTGGCTATCTTACCTGTAGTGTCAGAACACACTCTGCAACATTGTTTCAGTGAAACGGTTTCCCTCTAGTGCCAGCAAAGACTCATCACATCATCACGTCCTGTCAGCAGAGTGATTACCACCAGGGAGCAAAGCATAAAGGGAATTGTAGTTCCAGGACTCAAGTTTTACACTCAGATTGAACTGTATGGAACTACGAGAGCCAGCATGCTCTGGAGAAGAGGAACTAAAGACTCCATCTTGCTTTGCTGAAGGATTTTCAGACAACACGAGGCAAGGGAAGAGATTAGACCTAGGGGAGAGGTGCTGCTTCCCAGGTCAGTTCACCACATGACTTCAGACATCCACAGCCAGTTGGGATATCTAGCCTGAGAGTGGGGGATCCCAGGTGCATATCCAAACGCACCTGCACCGATGGTGTGAAGCGTCCCAGTGAGAGGTGACCAGTCGGGTCCCTAGAAGAGCCTGTCTGTTCCAGGGTGATTGTGCAGGAAACAAGGACACTGCACACAGAGAGTTAAATGGACACTGTATACAGACATCATTTCTGTTAGTCATCTTGCTGAAATTTGTAGTACCACAGGGATAAAGGATAAGGCCATCCATTCACAGAGACACTGTATATAGACACTATTGTTCTTTCACCTTGCTAAGGAAGATCCTGCATTCTTTACTTGATAATCCGGGCTAGTTGTGTTGTTTAGCCCTGTTTTTCAGGAGTTAAAGATACAAAGCCTCATCTTTCTTCACAAGGACTGAAGCTACTAGTGTCACATGGGAAGTTAAGCCATTAAATAGTAAATTGAATACAGTCTTTGGGCCTGTGGTGTCAGGAGACAGAAGAGATAAATCTGACATAAAGAGGGTCCGTCTTCTGCTCTCCTCCTGCGTGGAATCATAGAGCCAAGTTTGAGTAGAGGTAACCAATCCAATATAAAGTGACATATTGTGATTTGCCATTTAAGTGTGCCTCTGCTCTTAGGGAAATTCTCTGGTTTAGAATCCCCTGAAAGCAGCCTGAATATAGTATTGAGCTATATTGCTCTTAATCTCAGTTATTGGTCTCTAGTTGATTACTTGAATATAAACTATTACTGTCTGTTATTTTTCCACTGAAATCTTGCAGTAAAGACAATTTCTGTGTTTTATCATAACATGTGTGTTTCTCATTGGTCCTTGCACTTACACTATTGCCAGGTGTGCCAGAGGGGGCTGAGACTGTTATTGGGGTTGAGAGGCAGAGTAACGGACTGAACAAACTTAAGTGGCTCCTCCGCAGGTAGCGCTACACAAATTTCATGTGAAAATTCTGAGTACATTAGATGGCTTGGCAAATGTCATTCAAAAGTACTTCAAAATTGAATTTGCTTTTAACATTCAATTTTGGAACAAATGAAATTTACCAAATGAAGACCACATACACTCTTAGAAAATTGTTCTTTCAAGAAAAATTTCCCATCCTACTTCTTCATATTTTCATGTCACTGTGGTCAAGAGCAAATGTTAACTGCTTGCCGACCGGCTCACGCCGATATACGTCGGCAGAAGGGCACGTACAGGCAGATTAACGTACCTGTATGTTGCCCTTTAGCCTCAATACAGGGCACTTTCACCCCCTTCCTGCCCAAGCCATTTTTCAGCTTTCAGCGCTGTCGCATTTTGAATGACAATTGCACGGTCATGTTACACTGTACCCTAATTTAATTTTTATCATTTTTTTCCCCACAAATAGAGCTTTCTTTTAGTGCTATTTGATCACCTCTGTGGTTTTTATTTATTGTGCTATAAACAAAAGAAGAGGGACAAGTTTGAAAAAACACAATATTTTTTACTTTTTGCTATAATAAATATCCAATTTTTTTTTTTAAACAAATTTTTTCTTCAGTTTAGGCCAATACGTATTCTTCTACATATTTTTGGTAAAAAAAATTTTTTAAAAATCTCAATAAGTGTATATTGATTGGTTTGCGCAAAAGTTTACAAATTTAGCGTCTACAAAAACTGGGGATAGATTTATAGCATTTTTATTATTATTATTTTTTTTTTTTTACTAGTCATGGCGGTTATCTGCGATTTTTATTGTGACTGCAATATTGAGGCGGAGATATCGGACACTTTTGACACATTTTTAGGAACGTTCACATTTATACAGCGATCCGTGCTATAAAAATGCATTGATTACTGTGTAAATGTGACTGGCAAGGAAGGGGTTAACACCAGGGGTTGGTTGAGGGGTTAATGTGTGTCCTAGGGAGGTGATTCTAACTGTGGGGGGAGGGGACTGACTGGGGGAGATGACCGATCGGTGTCCCTATGTACAAGGGACTAGGGCTGCAACTAACGATTATTTTCATAATCGATTAGTTGGCCGATTATTGTTTCGATTAATCGATTAATCGGTTAATAACCTTAAAAAAAAAGTGATGTATAATTTAGTTAATATGTAAAGTTTTAAAAAAAGGCAATTTATTCTTAAATATCTCTATGCAGTGGTAAATATCAATAACCAACTATATGGTTAGGGAGCAAAATATCTAATCAATTCTGAGAATAACAGACAGAAGAGATATACTGTATATACTATTAGAGGAGACATACTGTATAAACTGTTAGAGAAGAGATATACTGTACATACTATTAAAGGGTGAATCTGATAAATATCAGACTCAGAGATCAAATGTCTTCCTTCAAAAAAAAAATTTTCATTTTAAGAACGTTCGTCCGATTTTCTAATCGTTAGTGGGGTCAAATCGATGTTCATTTTCAACTACAGTGATGGGAAAATTTGGAAATAGAAAACTTCTTGGTCAAAGGAATTTTCAGACAGAGTATGTGGTTTTCGTTCAGAAATTACATTCATTTTAAAAACAGAATGTTAAAAACAAGTAAAAATTTCAAACAACATTCTTTCATTCAGCGAATGTAAAAAGATTTTTTGTTTTTAAAAAAACACAAATTGCTGCAAAAACGCATTACATGCTTTTCTGCAGCTTGTCCATTGAAGTATATTGAACCAAAAAAGCACCGTTTTTGCGTTAAAAAAAAAGTCCTTGACCCTTTCCAAATACGCAGCGGCTGAAAAAAGCATAGATGTGAACGTGTCCAATGGGAAACCATGTAAATGAACTGTAGTGCGCTTCTGCAAAAAAGCACCAAAAAACACACAGATGTGAACCAGGCCTAAGATGTTTAGTAACATAATGGAGTTAAAAAAACTAAAATTAGCCCTTTATAGTGCAAAAAAAAGCAGATAATCACTACTGTAAGGGGTTCATTTTTTTACTGTAGAACTGTGAAAGTAATATTTACAGTAGCGATTATTTGCTCTTTTTGTACTATAAAGGGCTAGTTTTAGTTTTTTTTAACCCCATTATGTTACTGGCCGATTAATCGATTATGAAAATAGTAATCGATTAATTTCATAATCGATTAGTTGTCGATTAATCGATTAGTTGTTTCAGCCCTACAAGGGACACACATCGGTCTCCTCTCCTCTCTGACAGGACATGGATCTGTGTGTCTACACACACAGATCCACGGTCCTGCTCGGTTGCTGGGCAATCACGGGTGCCCGGCGGACATCGTGGCCACCGGGCACGCGCATCGGGTCCCCAGTGACGTGGTGGGCACACGCCCCCTAGTGGCTCGGGGAGGCGATCACGTCATATGACGTCCGCCCAGAACGAGAGCTGCCTCGTCCCACCGTCATATAGCTTGAGAGCATGCTCGAAGTATCCCAATATCCATGGCATGGAACCGGTTATCCTTGGTGGTCCTGCATATGAGAGGAACAAAACTTTTGTTCTCATAGGAAGGAAGAATAGAACGCTGGATAGACGCACTCCAAAAATTCACCTTTATTTTAAAGATAAATATCAAAGCATCACAGATCAATACAGACTAACTGCACAGCTGTTAGACTATGTTCTCATAGGATGCAGAAGCCACCTCACATTGCAACCCAGTATGAAAATTAACACTACCCATACAAGGCAGAATACCAACAAGGATCCCTTATGGCAAAAAGGCCCAGATCCCAGCAAACCTCCTGACTGAGAAAAAACCCTTAGAAAGGCTGCCTTCATGACTGAACCTTCCTTAATCCTTGCTCCAACTGGACTGGAGGTGATCCCACCTGGAGCTGTAAGTCACCAAAGGATCCTTCCTAGTCTAAAGCTTTGATCTTGGCAAACTTCCCAGCTGAAGAGATAGCCCTTAGAGTACATGTCTTCATAGCTCAGTCTTTACCAAAGCTGGGCTGAAAAGAAGTCTCATCTGGAGCTAGCAAGAAAGTCCAGAGCAAGTAGTAAATCCCATCTAGAGTGTCTTGGCTCTCCTTCGACTCTCAGATGCAACCCCCCATCAAATTATTGGATGAGTAAGGTATAGTCTACCCATGAGACATTGGATATGACAGGGACTGCAGAGATCTGCCCTCTAAGAGAGCTTTAGGATCAGTTGAAGTCTGGAATGTACCTGACCAAAAGACTGAAGCAAAAGAAAACAAAAGCAGTCCAAACTGAACAAGCTTTAGTCAAAGGCTTTTGTAGGATTTATAGATATTAGCTTAGAGAAACAACAGCAAAGCCTGATCAGTCTCTTCCTGCCAGGATGAGAAACTGAAAGATGAACAAGGGTGGAGTATTGCTCTCTGCGACGAAGATCTCATCTGAGAGAAAGGACAATCCGATAACCCCGTATCAAAGGCAGGAACCAAGGCCTGTTTGGCCAATAAGGAATTACTGCAAAAATTGAAACAGTCTTTAGCAACAAACCCCAACAAAAACTGTATATGGACCGAAGTGGAAAGCATATGGCTTGTGAGTACAAAAAAAGGTGTCCACTACCCCCACCTATAACTGGCCATGGCAGCAAGTAGCATTGGAAGGCAACATATGATATAAACAAGGCCAAGAATAAATCCAAGGAAAGATCCAAGCTTACTTACCAGCCAGCCCGCTGACAACCTAACAGTATGCGTTAAAACAGGGGTTTAGTCTGCACGCATTTGCAAATACATGCGTAAACCACAGAGGCTCGCCACGGTACCCTGGTATCTGTGGTCCTATCATTAGCTTATGACTGACTCCACAATGGAAGCACATGCATTCTGATGGATAGGTGGAGGGCAGGTGGACTGAAGGGAGCCCACCCCTTCTTAAAAGGTACAGGGGCACACTGAACACCCAGCAAATCGCACAATGGCTGCAAAGGTGTTAGTGCGTTGCCTGACCAATATAACAGTAATGTTAATACAAATAAAGGTGTCCACTACCCCCACCTATAACAGCAAGTAGCATTGGAAGGCAACATATGATATAAACAAGGCCAAGGATAAATCTAAAAAAGGATCCAAGCTTACTTACCGGCCAGCCTGATGACAACCAAATCAATCTCTCTAACAGTATGCGTTAAAACAGGGGTTTAGTCTGCATGCATTTGCAAACACATGCATAAGCCACAGAGCCTCACCACGGCACCCTGGTATCTGTGGTCCTATCGCTAGCTTATGAGTGACTCCACAATGGAAGCACATGCATTCTGATGGATAGGTCGATTCGGTTGTCAGCGGGCTGGCCGGTAAGTAAGCTTGGATCTTTCCTTGGCCTTGTTTATATGATATGTTGCCCCTGAACTCCACATTGTTAAGAAAAAATATATATTATTACATGTACAAGTTGCCACTTAAAGGAAAAGTCCAGCCTGAAGTCTGCTCTCTGCTGACATTATTGGAATCAGTCCAGGGGCTCCACGTCAGCACGACAATAAAGTCTGCATCCGCCAGGTGCCTGGATTGATGCCCGTCTCAGCCTCTCAGTGACCCACTAAGAGCCTGAGATGGACGCCTGCCCTTCCACAGCTCAGTGCTGCCATGAGCGCGCGGGGGGCAGAGCTGAGAGAACCGAGCCATCGGCAGTGTCCGATAGCTCGGTTCTTAGTGCAGAGGTGGTGGAGACCGATGCTGCATCCACCTAAGTAAGTGTGAATAGGGCAAAAAACAAAAAACCTTTACTTCTCTTTTAAGCTATGTAGTAATTAAATAACCTTCCCAATTTAAACTGCAGCAACTGAAGTTTCCTAAGCTGTCCAGAGAGACAATGCAACAGTTGTTTGTTTGCTAGGTGAGAAAAAAACCTAAGGGGTTAACTACTGCTAAAGGAATACTTAGGCTCGATTCACACCTATGCATGTTGCTTTTGAGCGTTTTTGGAGGTTTTTTTTTCATGCTTGCCACGTTTTTGAGCAGCGTTTTTGCGGCATTTTTGTCGCGTTTTTGCCACGTTTTGCGTTTTTTTTTTTTTTTCTAACAGTTTTTTTTTACAGTTGATGCTTGTCCGTTGAATTCTATTACATGCAAAACGCTGAATTTTGCATGAAAAAAAGTCCCTGACCCTTTCCAAAAATGCAGAGAAACAAAAAGGCATTGATGTGAACACGTTCCATAGGAACCCATGTTAAAAAATTCCCGTGCATTTCTGCAAAATGCAAAATGCATCAAAAAACGCGCTAGTGTGAATGGAGCCTGACACTGCAGTTTCTCACATCAGAGCATCACTACACAGGTGATTCATTAAACAGAGCCTCCAACACAGAAAGAAAAACCTTGCTTAAACAAACAGTTATCTGTTCAGGACAGAAGGCAACTGCACCAAACTTTGATAAAATGGTGCAGTGCACACCAGAGCATAGTCATCTCCATATGTTTTCATTTTGGTCATTTTTTTTTTTTTTTTAACATACGTGGAGTTACTCCCTAGCGGCCCTTCTGCTGACCTCAAGCCAAGCATACTCACACATCCTGGACCTCTTCCCCAGGGTAATCGATGCATCTGTAGAGTGACACAGATCCCAGAGGTGGGAACAGCAGAGCACACCATCAAACTGGGCACACTTTAGAGGTCATCCGCTGTTAGCAGGGCATCCGGCCTGGTGCAACCGTTTGCCATTGGCAGAGTTTCCGTTATGACAGGTGTCAATCTTCTGCAAATGTTTGCCATTCACTGCCCCAACGTTGGGGACTCCAAAACTACTGGAGCCATCCCAAAAACTACAGGACACTACAGGATGCTCCCAATATCTGCACAGCTGTCCCGCATGAGACCAGATCTTCCAAAAGGTAGGAAACTTCATATGAAATAGTCCTATGAGTGAGGAGGATGAAAAAGGAATGCGGCCTCTGGCTCAGCCTGAAAATTTATAGGAGTGGGGTCCTATGGGGAAGGAGCGAGGGTGGGACTACCCATACGTATGCTGCCTGTCAGTAAAAAGTGATTTTTTTTTTTATGTAGGTTTAGCAGCAATACATGCTTCTTTATTAAATGGTAGGTTTGTTTTGACCGGCAGATGTAGCAGTTGCAGCAAATCTAAAGCCAAATTAAAGTGGAACTTTACCCATAACAACTTGATAAAAAAATACTGTTCTTTAGCAAGAAACATACATTCCACAAAATAATTATACTACCAAACTTAGTGTGTGCTGTAAATTGCCTCCAGCATTGTTCCTGTTTCTTATTGCTGGAGGCTGCCATTTTGCTGAAGCCCAAAGCCGAGCCCCTGAGTAGCAGTTAATCATTATGCTGTCAGCACATCGGCCTCTACAAATTCGACACAGTGCCAAAAAATAGAGAGCAACTGAGCATGTGCCGAGCAGGATGAGACAGTGTATTACAGAATTTTAAACAGTATAGGCTTTTATTTTTAATGGTTTCAATAGCTACACCTGCAAAAGAGGACAGCCTGAAGTGATCTAGCAGGACTTAGTTTTCTTACTAAAGTTCCGCTTTAAGATTTTTACTACTTTTAATATAAGGACACTTACCTGTCCAGGGAACCCGCGATGTTGGCACCCCTAGCCGATTCATCAATTGGCTTTGGTTGCAGGCACAGGCATCTGTAGTAAGGGTAACAGGAAATGAAGACTTGCGGCTTCACAGCCTGTTTCCTACTGCGCATGCACAGGTCACACTGTGCTTTCTGACTGGTCCCGCAATCTTCTAGGACCTCTGTGTGTCCCTGAAGGGAGTGGGGGCAGGAAGAGAGTCTGAAAAGGTCGTAGATTGCTGTGCAGCGATTTTACCTAAAAATGGGAGCGGGTACCTGTCAAAATCAGGTACCCGCTCCCCCTTCACCCCCAAAAAAGTGCCAAATGTGTTATAGGAGGGGAGGATGGTGCGAATAAGCCCCCTTTTGGCTGGAGCTCCACTTTAAAATGTGAAAAAAGGCAAAACAGAGTGCACAAAAACACTTTTAGATCAACATTCCAACTTTTGCTTCAGTTCTTTCTGGGGTCAATGCTACAGCAACACCTGAGACATAGTAACTAACAATATTATTAAGCAGTAGCAGCTTTTGTGGGCACCTAAGTACACCATAATTAAGAAGAGACAAGGCAGGGTTTTATCCTGCCTGCAATGAAAAATTAGTGGAGAATCTGAGACACAACAGCCAAAAAATTGCATGAGCACTCGATTAGGCCAAAAAAGTGAGAGACGGTTCTATCTGACAATAGTAATTTTGGATATACACATAAGAAAATAACTAATCATTTAATCAATCCCCCCGAGCACACCACCAGCTCAAATACTTCCTTTTTTACTGGATCCAGTGTTCTTCCCTGGATAATGTATGGCCCAGCTTTGGCACCAATGCTCTCTATAAGAAAGATTCAACAGGGACTTTTTCCTTAAAAAATGGCTATGCCCGGCCTGCACAGTGAAGTTTTGCCAAATCAATCAGGCAGGTATATTTTTAAGCAGGTTTGCTGCACACAGGGTGGTTGAGAATTTATAACAGGCCAATGGTACTAAAGGCACAGTTATCCTTTAAAACTACCCTGTGCTTCTAAGCAATTAGACATTTGAGTTTTCCTACATACATACCTGTAAAATCCATTTCTTAGAGTACAGCACAGGACACAGAGCAGGCTACAGTAATTACTATCTGGGTTATGCACCACCTATAGGTGAATGGACACTGGTAGATCAATTAAACAGGAAGTCCTCCCCTATATAAACCCTCTTATACAGGAAGTACCTCAGGTTTGTAGCAAGCAATTTCCAGAAAGGGGGGAGGGGAGGGACCTCTGTGTCCTGTGATGAACTCTAAGAATTGAATGGATTGTGCATGTTAGTATGTAGGAAAAATTCAATTTTCTTTATCGTACATCACAGGACACAGAGCAGGCTATACTAATTACTATCTGGGATGTCCCAAAGCAATATACTTGAGAGGAGGAAGACACAATCACAGAAACTTAGAAGGACCTATAGTGCCTCCCATAACATACTGTGGCCAAGGCAGTAATCTCTGTGGCTCTGATCTCCATCTGGTAAAACCCTGTGAATGTATGAACCAAAGACCTTGTGGCGACCTTGAAAACCTGTGCCACTGACACCTGATGGCAGATAGCCCAAGATGCCCCCACAAACCTGTTAGAGAACGCTCCTACCAGAAAGGGTGGGGACCTTGCTCTTTCAAGCCATAGGCTTGAATGATTGACTGGCAGATCCAATGAGAAATAGTTAACCTGGATCCCGCCTGCCCTTTCCTATCCACCGAGGCTCAGGTACCATCCATTTTGGCTGACAGCTTTTTGAATGGATCCGATTGAAGTCCATGATCCTCAGTAGAACCTTTCCAGACCTCAAAGTATGCTCCAAGAGTAGGTCACTGACACTGGCAAAAAACTGAGGTACTTCCTATACAGAAGGGGTTACCAGTATATAGGATAGGACTTCCTATATTTTGATTGATCTGCCAGTGTCTATTCACCTATAGGTGGCGCATAACCCAGATAGTAATTACTATGGAACAAAACAAAAAAAATAGACCCACTGTATTGCATTCGGTGGTGTATACCAGACATTCCAACCTGCAAAAACTAATTTCAGGGGGGTGGCAAACTCATTTCAAGGAGGTTTTGCGCCACCGCAGCCTTACCGTGTCCATCATTGCAGCCTTACCATGCCCATAATTGCAGCCTTACCATGCCCATAATCCCAGCCTCACCGTGCCCATAATCACAGCCTTACAGTGCCCATAATTGCAGCCTCACCATGCCCAAAATTGCAGCCTCACTGTGCCAATAATTGCAGCATTACCAAGCCCATAATTGCAGCCTCGCTGTGCCCATAAATGCAGCCTCACTGTGCCCATAAATGCAGCCTCACCGTGCCCATAATTGCAGCCTTACTGTGCCCATAATTGCAGCCTTACCGTGCCCATAATTGCAGCTTCACCATGCCCATAATCGCAGGCTTACCATGCCCATAGTCGCAGCCTCACTATGGTCAGTGCCTGGATTACACACAGCAGGACTCCCCCGCTGTCTCGGAATTCAGTGTGAAAACTTTGGCAGCGCTGTGACAAAAGTCCCGCCCTCCTCCTAGACCAGACCACATACACACAGTGGGGACGGAAAGTATTTAGACCCCCTTAAATTTTTCATTCTTTGTTATATTGCAGCCATTTGCTAAAATCATTTAAGTTCATTTTTTCCTCATTAATGTACACACAGCACCCCATATTGACAGAAAAACACAATATTGTTGACATTTTTGCAGATTTATTAAAAAAGAAAAACTGAAATATCACATGGTCCTAAGTATTCAGACTATTTGCTCAGTATTTATTAGAAGCACCCCTTTGATCTAATGCAGCCATGAGTCTTTTTGGGAAAGATGCAACAAGTTTTTCACACCTGGATTTGGGGATCCTCTGCCATTCCTCCTTGCAGATCCTCTCCAGTTCTGTCAGGTTGGATGGTAAACGTTGGTGGACAGCCATTTTTAGGTCTCTCCAGAGATGCTCAATTGGGTTTAAGTCAGGGCTCTGGCTGGGCCATTCAAGAACAGTCACAGAGTTGTAGTGAAGCCACTCCTTCGTTATTTTAGCTGTGTGCTTAGGGTCATTGTTGGAAGGTAAACCTTCAGCCCAGTCTGAGGTCCTGAGCACTCTGGAGAAGGTTTTCGTCCAGGATATCCCTGTACTTGACCACATTTATCTTTCCCTCGATTGCAACTAGTCATCCTGTCCCTGCAGCTGAAAAACACCCCCACAGCATGATGCTGCCACCACCATGCTTTACTTTTGGGACTGTATTGGACAGGTGATGAGCAGTGCCTGGTTTTCTCCACACATACCACTTAGAATTAAGGCCAAACTCTATGCGGGCTTTCATGTGTCTTGCACTGAGGAGAGGCTTCTGTCGGGCCACTCTGCCATAAAGCCCCGACTGGTGGAGGGCTGCAGTGATGGTTGACTTTCTACAACTTTCTCCCATCTCCCGGCTGCATCTCTGGAGCTCAGCCACAGTAATCTTTGGGTTCTTCTTTACCTCTCTCGCCAAGGCCCTTCTAACCCGATAGCTCAGTTTGGCCAGACGGCCAGCTCTAGGAAGGGTTCTGGTCTTCCCAAACATCTTCCATTTAAGGATTATGGAGGCCACTGTGCTCTTAGGAACCTTAAGTGGAGCAGAATTTTTTTGTAACCTTGGCCAGATCTGTGCCGTGCCACAATTCTGTCTCTGAGCTCTTTAGGCAGTTCCTTTGACCTTATGATTGTCATTTGCTCTGACATGCACTGTGAGCTGTAAGGTCTTATATAGACAGGTGTGTGGCTTGCCTAATCAAGTCCAATCAGTATAATCAAACACAGCTGGACTCAAATGAAGGTGTAGAACCATCTCAAGGATGATCAGAAGAAATGGACAGCACTTGAGTTAAATATATGAGTGTCACAGCAAAGGGTCTGAATACTTAGGACCATGTGATATTTCAGTTTTTTTTTTAATAAATCTGCAAAAATGTCAACAATTCTGTGTTTTTCTGCCAATATGGGGTGCTGTGTGTACATTAATGAAAAAAATGAACTTAAATGATTTTAGCAAATGGCTGCAATATAACAAAGAGTGAAAAATGTAAGGGTGTCCGAATACTTTCTGTCCCCACTAATATATATATATATATATATATATATATATATATATATATATATATATATATATATATATATAAAATCCAAACAAGAGATTACTGCACAAACCGTATTTATTTTGAAATCTTCAAAAGGACATCACCACGACATCCATAAAATCAGGCATCCATATTTAAAAACGTTTTTGGGCTATTGTAGATTACGCCCTTCATCAGAAGATCATGCCTATCTAGTGAATATACATATAGCAATATATATATACTCAATGAACAATCAATTAACAAGCTAATCATCTGGAATCAATCAAATAATCATTTATGTTTAACCGAATCTGTTATCACATACACATACAATTATCATCAGATGTGAATACAATTTTTAACAATTTAGGAATCAAGGTCACAGGTAGAAAGAAGATTCCACACTTCATGGAATATGGACACAGAAATCCTGAAATTTTAAATTGTCATTTTACTGTGGTACTGTTATAAACATGGGAAAGGTGCACTACTTTACAGGCAGACTAAGGAGACCCCAAAGCTGGACATTTAAAGGAAAATTTAATTTTTGTTGTTTCACTTTAAGCATTACTAAAATCACTGCTCCTGAAAGAACGTCAGTTTTTAAAACTTTCTTTTGCATTGATAGATGTCCCAGGTCCCCAAACACTTTTTATGGCAATAACTTGCATATAAGCCTTTAAAATGAGCACTTTTGATTTTTCGCATTCGTGTCCCATAGACTTTAACGGTGTTTGCACAAATTTTTTGCCTGTTCGCATGTTCTGCTGCAAACCAAATCAGGGGGTGTTCGGCTCATCCCTAATCCGCACTAAGGGGTAATGATAAAGACAGTGCAAAGCATTCATTCCCACAAAGGAAGTTTGTTAAATGAATCTCTTTTATGGTTTGCCAGGAACCAGGTGTCTAACAAGGCAATCGTATCCCTCCCTAAACCTTTCTCTCCTGTTGTTTTAAAATTACACCTGTCAACAAGTGAGAAGGGGAACATAGGGCAGTGCTGGGAGGGGCCACATTGTTTTGTGCAGTCTGGAATTCCTCCTTAAAAATAATGCACTTCCTGGTATGTGACGGTACCTAAGCACTCCTATGCCAACAGCCCCATAGCTGAATATCTGCAATGTGATAATGTGATTTTCATTGTCATGCAATTCTGTGTGAAAATCACACTAGTGTGAACCAGCACATAATAAAGTGGATTCATTCATTAGTTTATGCCTTCTCTATACTAACCAGGGGCGGATCCAGGGGGGGGGCAACAGGGCAATTGCCCCCCCCGAAATAATAGCACACACACTCTTAATGTAACTGTCTCCTGCACTCCGCTGCCGGCCCGAGTCTCTCTCTCACATGTGCCGATCAGCGGCGCCAAGAGAGAGACTCGCGCGTGGTATGTACGGGTGGTGGCGGCGGTCACTGACACTGAAGGAAGGATAGGTGGGTGGAGCCTCTTCCCTGCTCTGCACTCGTTGCTAGACGCCAGGCGGCCCTGGCATTAGCAACGAGTGACGTCACGGTCAGTCACACTCACACTGCAGTGAGTGAGTGAGTCACGGCGTCACGTCGGAGGTCGGACTCGAGTCTCTCAGAGCCGACCGACGTGACAGTGTGACAGGGCCTGGAGCGGGCGGCTGGTGTGTGACTGAGGCTGAGCGAGGCAGCGAGCAGGCAGGTGTTGAAGCCGCTCCCCTTCTGATAATGTGACTGAAGGGACATGGCGTCGCGGCCATCTTGGTACTCCCGCACTCGTCCACAGTAAGCCTAGTGTTTGTAAGTCAGCAAGCGGACATCTTTATACACCCACCAGAGTCTTGCTTATCACAGTCATTTTTAACAGTAAACTCAACTTATATTTCACTAAATAAGCTGAGTTTACTATTAAAAATAACTGTGAAAAGCAAGACTCCGGTGGGTGTATAAAGATGTCTGCTTGCCGACTTCTAACTCTAGTCTTACTGCTGACAAGTGAGGGTGTACCAAGATGGCCGCAATGCAACATGCTTTTGCATGCATATTCTGATGAGTTACAATATCTCTCACTGCCCGCCCTCACTCTAGGACACATCCACTGGCAACTTGGCAAGTGACAATCCGCATGTTGTGGCAAGCGACATTGGCAAGTGAGAATCTGCATGTTGTGGCAGGCGACATTGGCAAGTGAAAATCCGCATCTTGTGACAGGCGACATTGGCAAGTGACAATCCGCATCTTGTGGCAGGCGACATTGGCAAGTGACAATCTGCATGTTGTGGCAGGCGACATTGGCAAGTGACAATCCGCATCTTGTGGCAGGCGACATTGGCAAGTGACAATCCGCATCTTGTGGCAGGCGACATTGGCAAGTGACAATCCGCATCTTGTGGCAGGCGACATTGGCAAGTGACAATCCGCATGTTTTGGCAGGCGACATTGGCAAGTGACACGCTGCATCTGGTGGCAGGCGACGGTAGCAAGTGACACGCTCAGGGCTCCCAATGATTCTGCATTATGGTGAGTTGAACGATTTCATTTTACATTACAATGTAATAATATAAATAATGCGCCTCAATCATCCTGACACCACATCAACCATGGTGCTGTTATGATTGAAGCGCCAACACCAGCCATTGCCCGACAAATTGCCCGCAAAATTTTATGGCAGTGCCCCTCCCGAGACTAGGCTCTGGATCCGCCCCTGATACTAACATAGTATCTAGTTACACCTGTGCTTGCTGAACTACTTTTGTGGTGAAAGGGGAGGAGAAAGAAGGAGATCAGAGAGGTTCAGGTTTGTAACCTGTTTCATCCATGTTGGTGAGGGAGCTCTGGTTAGATCGAGAAGCAGGGGGAAAAAAAGTGCCAGTAACCTTTACCATTGTTCGTCTTTCATATCCTGTAAGTGTGTAGGATGATAGGCTTATTTTATATGGAGTACAGCCAATGTTAATATACTATTAGATTCTAGCTTACTGTATATTAGTTTTTTTTTTTTTAAACATATAGCTTTACTTTAACCTTTCCACATCTGTAAAGGTTACAGCAGAGCAGAACTATTTTCGGCATTGTGGGTCAGTAACCCTTATGGCAGCTTTAGTCTCTTAGGCTCTAATCACATGAATGTACAGCAAAGTGGTGCCAGAGACCCTGCTAATCTTTGAAAAGATGCATATGTCCCAACTGTCCCTGATTTCGAGGGACTGTCCCTCATTCGGAACAAAGTCCCTCTGTCCCTCTTACTCCTCATTTGTCCATCATTTTTTGTGTGATCTATATAATTATATATAAAATGCACTATTTATCTTTCAAAAAGTGTTTCCCAGTGCTAAACCTTTCATCCAATTTCCAAATTGTTGCATTTGTAGTTTCAAAAGCCAGTAAAAAGGAATAGCAGTGGTAAACAAAGAACAAAAACAAAAAAAAAGAGCACTAGTGGGTGTAACTAATCTATTTTTGTATAATTCTCCTTTAAGGGGGCATGGCAGAGGGTGTGTCCTATGCCTCCATACTTTTGCTAATAGGTGTACCTTGTTCCCTTCTCAAAAATTTGGGAGGTATGAAGATGTGATGCCTGACCTAATAGGCTGTCAATCACATCCATTCACAAAGAGGTGGGCACCTGCCCCCTCTCTGCTGCTGTAACTGGCAATGAGCCTGGTGTCCTGTCTTCTTGCCAGTCTCATGGCATCAGGATGGAAAGAAGGTAGGTTAGCGAATATGCCCAAAGAAAAAAAAAACCCATACACCTGCATACACATAATAGACACATGTATACATTGGACTGATATTCCACTACACACATTACATATCCATCACATATTCCCACACACATAAAAAAGTTTAAGAACAGGATTATAGTATTATTAGCATTATTTTAGTATAACACCAAAAAGAAGAAGCAGGAAATTGTACATTTTACATTTACAAATATTTGTTATTTGTAAACTTGCCATAGTTTATATTTATTTGGAGGTTATGTTGTTTTTGTGCGCTATAGCCATTTTAGTGTCTTTTTATTATAAGTATACCTAATTAAACATTTGTGCAACTATCATGGGGCATACAAAATCAACAATGTTGTCTTTTTTTATTGTACAGGTCCTGGTCTTTTAGAAAATGTGAGGCTCTTTCAAAGTTGTAATTAGAGTTGAGCGAACAGGTCAAGCCAAAGCAAAAGTTCGGCTCAAACATCGCCTGTTTGCATGCTCGGCGAACACCCGAATTTGCAGGGCACTTGGCGGGTTGAGTGAAAAAAACTCATGGTGTGTACTAGGCTTAAGTCCATTAAACACATTAACAGTCTACTATATAGAACTAAAAGCATAATAATCCAATACGACTTATGGGGGTAGTGATTCACAATATGAATACACACCTATTTTTACTATAACTTTTTTTTTTTTTTTTACCCAATAAACAGATGTGAGCAGCCTTACCTAAATACTTTTTTTAACTTTGGGTTTTCTGAAACTTTTAAATACTCTGGATGTATATTCATATATTATTTCATTATTGTTGAAAATATAGTTTAAATGGTCACCACAATTATGTATTCTGTGTATCATACCACAAGTTAGTTTAATGCTGCGTACACACGAGTGGACTTTTCGGCAGACTTGGTGCAGCGGACCGGACTCCGTCGGACAATTCGATCGTGTGTGGGCTCCAACGGACTTTTTTTTCCCAAAAGTCTGACGGACCTAGAAATAAAACATGTTCAAATCTTTCCGACGGACTCGAGTCCGGTCGAAAAATCCATTCATCCGACGGACTAAAACCGACGCTAGGGCAGCTATCAACTTCTTTATTTTAGTCCGGTTGTACGTCATCACGTACGAATCCGTCGGACTTTGTTGTGATCGTGTGTAGGCAAGTCCGTTCATTAGGAAAGTCGGACCAGTCCAGTTGAAAAGTCTGCTCGTGTGTACGAGATAGATAGATAGATAAGAGATACTCTTAAGCCCCGTACACACGGTCGGATTTTCCGATGGAGAATGTCCGATCGGAGCGTGTTGTCGGAAATTCCGACCATGTGTGGGCTCCATCGGACATTTTCCATCGGATTTTCCGACACACAAATTTGGAGAGCAGGAGATAAAATTTTCCGACAACAAAATCCGTTGTCGGAAATTCCGATCGTGTGTACACAAATCCGACGGACAAAGTGCCACGCATGCTCAGAATAAATAAAGAGATGAAAGCTATTGGCCACTGCCCCGTTTATAGTCCCGACGTACGTGTTTTACGTCACCGCGTTTAGAACGATCTAATTTTCCGACAACTTTGTGCGACCGTGTGTAGACAAAACAAGTTTGAGCCAACATCCGTCGGAAAAAATCCTAGGATTTTGTTGTCGGAATGTCCGAACAAAGTCCGACCGTGTGTACGCCCTAATAGACTACACACGGACGTCAAATCCCCTAAAGAAAACAAGCTCAATCATTTACTTTCCTACTGTTAACTGTAGAAAATCTAATTACTAGAACATTTGTGAAAGAGATATTAGAACCAGTGGTCATTTTTAATATTCTGAACCTGGATAGTAGGGCAAAATAATGTGTAGTGATTTATTTTGAGCTTAGGAACTAGATTATTGTAACAAAGGGGAGAAATCAAAGAAGAAGATTGTATAAAAAAACATGAACCACAGCAATGCTTTGAACACCTTGCAGATTCCAAAGTAGGCTGTAAAGACTGCATGAGCAGAGTCAGCACTTTGCAGAGAGGAATCGTGTTCAAAGCATGTGTACACCAGCTGAAAAGTTTCATTAAATTAGATGAAATGGGACATTCGTTGGAGTTCTATAACTGAACAATAAAAAAAAAACTTTTTTTTTTCGTCACACGAAAAAGAAGAGACTTTTCCTAGGTTCTGAAAATGCTCCCCTTCCTGCCCCTTAAAAGCTTATAGATGCCCTCCAAAGCCTCCAGATATGGCCTTTTTGAATTCTCTCCTTGTATGCCTGCATCCCACAGATATCTAAATCTCAGTTATTTTTTGGTCTAGTGATTTTTGTGGGAACCGCTTCCTTCACCCTATAGACAGGCTTTGCCATTTATGTGTACTTAGTCTTTTTAGTTATTTTTCTTTTGTTAAATTTATGGCATGGGCTCTTACCATTTTATCTGTTATTATGGTTTTATCTTCATCATTGAAACATAGTTATATACCGTATGTACTCGAGTATAAGTCGAGATTTTCAGCCCTTTTTTTTAGGCTGAAAGTGCCCCCCTCGACTTATACTCAAGTCACCGCCGTCTGCCTACATGATCAGCGTGTCATGCAGACAGACGGCAGCCAGCATGTGATAATACCATTCGGCGGCCATTCCACTGTTCAAAACCCGCGCCTCCCCCTCATCTGTGATAGGCAGAACACTCCATTTTCCAGCAGACAGTGTACAGCCTATCACGGACATTCTCTCATCCTGGTCCGTGGTATGAGAATGAGAGAATGTCCGTGATAGGCTGACCGCTGACTGCTGGGAAATGGAGTGTTCTGCCTATCACAGACGAGGAGGAGGCACGGCTTTTGAACAGTGGAATGGCCGCCGAATATTATCACACGCTGATCGGTGGATGCAGAGCGGCACACGGAGGATGCAGATCGCCACATGGAGGCTGCACAGGACTCAGGTAGGCTGCACAGGACACAGGTAGGCTGCACAGGACACAGGTAGGCTGCACAGGACACAGGTAGGCATGCAGCTGCAAATGGGCATTGTTGACCCTCTTTTCCACTTACAGTAGCTGCTGCATTTCTCACCCTCGTCTTATACTCGGGTCAATAGGTTTTTCCCAGTTTTTTTGTGGTAAATTAGGGGCGACTTATATTCGGATCGACCGATACTCAAGTATATACGGTATGTTAATTGGTATTGTTGTCGATCCCATAGCCAATTTATTTTTGGTCTGATGTAATCCATCACATAATGTTTACTCTCTTTAATGTCATTTGTTCTTGCATCGTTAATTCTTCAATTCCTCTATAAAAATATGTGAACAAGGAAAAAGCTCCCCTTATCTTGTAAAAAATGACAATAAGAAAACGAAAATATATCTGCTTTCCTATTTTTTCAAAAACAAAAAGGAAACCCATGAGTGCTCTATCACCTTGCTATAGAATTACAAACTGCAGATACAAATCTCCTCTATAAGCAAGGGACCAAAATGAACAAATACATTAAGCATGAGAATTTGCTAAATGGTGCTTTTTGTCAAATGATGAAAATAACTGACCCACATTCCCGAACAGAATAGTTTGAAAAAGGTTTTCCTCTAAATGGGACTTTTAAGGGTTAGTACTCATCTGCTGGTCAAACCGCTATCATAAAAAATGTTATTTTATTAGAGTGGAATTAAAAATTGGATATGCAGTACATAGAATATACAGATACAGAATATGCAGATACAGAGATGTGCAATAACAAGACAGTTAAAAACAACCACTACTCTGTTGAAAAATAGGACAACAGAGATAACCCAACGCCTTTCGAGTCTGCAATATTGGTTCTCTTCTTCAGGGGTAGGTGGTTTACAACAGGACGTGAATACATCTACAATTGATAAAGAAAAAGTATAAGAATATATGCATTTCTAAAAACAGGCATGACATTAAAATATTGTGTTGCTCAATTATATGTGAAACAACTGACTGTACAACTTGCAAGGAAACTCAAGGATATTGCATCCAGATTAAAAAGCTTAAAAAAATGCTGCGGTCTCAAGCCCACCGGTTCGGGTCCAGGGAGAGGTGAATGCACACAAAAGGCAACCCAAGGCCCAACAGTAGTCGCTCACAAAGGGCGCTCCAGAACAGCCCCTGTAGAATCCCACATATAGCCCGAAGCGACTAATATCGCTGGGGATAAAAGAAAAAAAGATTAATCTGATATTGAAGCCTGAAAGACGGGAGTTTACCCTAAAATGACTCTATTCCCCCAACAAATCACACAAGAATTTCGATCATATTACGAAAACCTATACAACTTAAACATGACTCAACCCCCCCCAGAGAAAATAGCAGAATACCTAGCGAACTCCAAAATGTCATCCCTATCGACTGAGACGAGAGACCTACTAGACGAACCCATTACTCTGACAGACATACAATTGGCGATAAAAAATACTAAACAAGGGAAAGCTCCCGGACCTGACGGACTCACACTCCAATATTATAAGACACTACTCCCATCACTAGGACAACACCTAGCTAAACTATTAAATGACTTAGGCAAAGGGAAACTACTACACAACGACACACTACAGGCCCAAATTACTGTAATCCATAAAGAAGATAAAGACCCGACCCAATGTGGTAGCTACCGCCCTATATCCCTACTGAACACAGATCTGAAGTTATTCACAAAAATCCTAGCCACTAGACTACAACAACACATAACCAGCTTAATACACCTGGACCAGGTGGGTTTTGTCCCTACCAGAGAGGCGAGGGACAACACTACTAAGGTCCTGAACCTGCTCTACCACGCCACTAAGACAGCCACACCGATGGTCTTGCTCAGTACTGATGCTGAAAAAGCATTCGACCGAGTAAATTGGTCTTTTATGCTCTCTACATTGAAACACATCGGCCTGGGCGAGTCCATGTTAAACTGGATTTCAGCAATATACGCAGCACCGACGGCTAGAGTAAGGGTGAACGGAGTAATGTCCGATGTTTTCCAGATTTCGAATGGCACAAGACAGGGCTGCCCACTCTCCCCCCTCCTTTTTGCACTATCACTGGAACCATTCCTCTGCCACATAAGACTAAACCCAGACATTACTGGCCTTATCTTAGACAATACTCAATATAAAATATCAGCATACGCTGATGATTTGATGTTTTCATTAACAAACCCAGTGATATCCCTTCCAAATTTGCTAAAAGAATTTTCCGAATATGGATCCCTAGCCTACCTAAAAATTAATTGGGCCAAATCAGAAGCAATGAGCGTGGGAATCCCTGACTCAATGCTCACGCCCCTTAAAGCCAGCTTTAAACTGAGATGGACAGACAAAGCCCTAAAATATCTGGGCACGTACATCCCCCAAACAATGACAAAGTTGTATGAAATGAATTTCCCACCACTAATTACAAAAATTAAAACACTGCTAAACACTTGGCAATCGGGCCTTCACTCCTGGACGGGTCGTGGCAACATCCTGAAAATGTCTATTTTGCCAAAAATACTATACCTAATGCAGGCCATCCCGATACGCATCCCCCCCGGTTTTTTCAAGCTAATTCAAACAATATTTACTGAATTTATATGGGCTAAGAAAAAACCCCGACTGCCTCACAAATTACTTGTCCTCCCCAAATCGCACGGGGGGTTAGCGATACCCGATGTACGCATCTACCACCAAGCAATACACCTGGGCAGACTCATTGACTGGCGTAGACACAGAGAGACTAAATTATGGACCCATCTTGAGCAATCCCACACCAGAATCCCGCTAGGAGGTACTCCATGGTGCTATTCTAGCCTACCTAGGGAACTCAAACAACATCCTCTGATAGGCAACACAGCCAGAATCTGTGCTAAATTAATAGCTAAACCACACATTTCATCTCGAAACTCTCCCCTAGTCCCAATTATAGGACATCCCCTATTCACCCCTGGATTACAAGATAGAGTCTTTCGGTCATTAGGAGAAACGGGAATACACTCGGCCTCGCATTTCAGTGCAGGAGGGGCTTGGAAAACATATACGGAACTATCCAACCCGCAAGGGTTATTCCGCCTAGATTTCATGCGCACTCTTCAACTCGGACACTTCCTTCACTCCATTACACCCCCCGCTGAAGTAGACCAAGGACTCACAACCCTAGAAGAAATCTGCACTAACACAGGTAATCTACCACATACAATTTCACTAATGTACAGCCTCCTGATTACACCCCCCTCAGACTACATACCCCCGGGTTTGACCAGGTGGGCAGAGGAGCTGAGTTGCAGCTTCGACCTCACACAGAGACAACGCATTCTTCGCTTCACACACAAGTCTTCCATCTGCGCTAAAACCCAAGAAACAAATTATAAAATTCTCTCTAGGTGGTACAGAACCCCGACGCTTTTACATAAAATATTCCCTACCACATCTGAAGAGTGTTGGAGATGTCTGAAAGACAAGGGAACCCTGTTACACATATTTTGGTCATGCCCTAAACTCTCACGGTTCTGGAAGGTAGTACATGAGACGATACAACTGTTTACAGACAGGATAATTCCAAAAGATCCGGCACTCTTTCTACTACACGCCACTGACATACCAGACAAAGTATACAAAAGATCAGTCATACGACATCTGTTAGATGCAGCCAGAGCTTGCATACCCCTCTGCTGGAAACTCACCACACCACCGACTATTGACATGTGGCTTAGCAAGGTAGAAGACATAAGGCAAATGGAGGACCTGATCCACACGGCTCAACATAGGGAAGAAGCATTCTCTAAGACTTGGCAATTGTGGTTGATGTTTATATACTCGGCGGCGGGTCAATCTTTGAGAGGTGTAGACGCGGCCCGGTGATTATACAGACACGTGGGTTGAGTCACCAGTACCCGATGAACAGAGCCGTGGTTATTTGGGTTCTGGTTAGTTTGTGTGCCCGCATGTCCGCGGGAGCCTTCCTCTCTACCTGTCCCCCCCTGCCCCCTCCCCCCCTAACTACACCCCCCTCCTTCTTCACCCCCCCCCTCCCCTACACTTTTCTGCACTAAAATGACTCTATTCGTATCGAATCATACATATCTAGCTTGTTACTAGGTGTTAGGAGAACGGGGAAGGAAATGCTGATAGTGTGAAAACACTAACTTCAGAAAATATTGTACAACTGGTCCAGAAGGCAATTTGCAAGGCCTATAAAGAGATAAAGGAAGGGGGGGCAAAAAAAAAAATCACCATTACGTCACTCAGTGACATGCATATGTATGCACCCAAGCAGTGATACGGAACTGCAGCTTGCTATATATAGCGCCATAGTGCCCCCTCGGCAAAAGGTAGAAAATGCCAAATGGCTGGTTGTTACCAAAAGAATGGTTACCTTAGTTGGAGCTTAATGCTGGTATGGTCCTATCACCCCTAGGTACGCAGCATAGGGTGGTAAAAGAAGCAACCACCTCTTTTGTAAGGATACCGGGTACCTGTTAGCCAATCCTAGCAGGAGTGTGGGGAGGGGCGACCATCAAAAGAAGCGCCCCCCCCGAGACATTGGCGCGAAGGCATCTCCGCCGCATTTGCCCAGTGGATAGGAGGGAATAGGGCGTGGTGTCGTTACGACGTCCGGTGGTGACCCGCCTGATGTGACGGCATCGCCATCTCATGGCACATGTCTGAAGTCATGGCAACCAGGCAAAGCCTGGTTCCCCAGCTTCAGTAGGGAAGATGCCGAGCATGTCATGGATGGCGTGAACGGCCCCCATGTGCCGAGTGAGAGACACGGTGGACGGGTGCTATGGTGCAACAGATCGTCTGGACCGGAACCAGAGCGGCAAAGACACAATTTGTCAGGAATACTAAAACAAACAACAAATATAAACAAAGGCGCAAAAAAAGAAAAAAAAAATGTGTGTATATATATATGTGTATATATACACATATACACACACACACACACACACACACACACAAAGTATCTCACAAAAAGTGAGTACACCCCTCACCATTTTTGTAAATATTTTATTATATCTTTTTATATGACAACACTGAAGAAATGACACTTTGCTACAATGTAAAGTAGTGAGTGTGCAGCTTGTATAACAATGTAAATTTGCTGTCCTCTCAAAATAACTCAACACACAGCCATTAATGTCTAAACCGCTGGCAACAAAAGTGAGTACAACACTAAGTGAAAATGTCCAAAATCCACGTCCTCATTAAAGTAATGTGGCGGTAAGCTCTTCGCCAGAATTCCTGTATCGTCTTCCCAACATAAAAACATGCACAGTCACAGAGGAGGAGATACACCACACTGGGCGTTTGGAAGTTGGCATAGTGTTGTGGTCTATAGCGTTCGCCATTGGGTAAAAGGATATTTTTTGATGTATTGAAAAACTGACAGTAACGGCATCCACCGCATCTCTCCGTCCATCTCCCCTAAATTCACTGGAGACCAAATAGTCTCTAAGAGATCTAGCACGTCTCAAGGTGAAAGAGCGGGTGTCAGGCACAAAGTGACCTATGATGGGGTCCAGGGTTAAGACATGCCAGTACTTGTCTACAATACACCTGATTGTTTTGTGCTGGTTTGAGAATTTTGTTATAATGGAGATTGGGTTTCTTTTATTTGTTTTAGAGGAGGGAAAATATATTAAGCATGGAGCATCTAAGATGGCGATATTATAAAAAATTATAATCTCTTTACTCTTGGAGATTACTTGGCATTACTTGGTAGTAATGCCAGCTGCTACACTGAATTCTTACATAGTTACATAGTAGGTGAGGTTGAAAAAAGACACAAGTCCATCAAGTCCAACCTACGTGTGTGATTATGTGTCAGTATTACATTATATATCCCTGTATGTTGCGGTGCTTATCTAATAGTTTCTTGAAGCTATCAATGCTCCCCGCTGAGACCACCGCCTGTGGAAGGGAATTCCACATCCTTGCCGCTCTTACAGTAAAGAACCCTCTACGTAGTTTAAGGTTAAACCTCTTTTCTTCTAATTTTAATAGGTGGCCGCAAGTCTTGTTAAACTCTCTTCTGCGAAAAAGTTTTATTTCTATTGTAGGGTCACCAGTATGGTATTTGTATATTGAAATCATATCCCCTCTCAAGCGTCTCTTCTCCAGAGAGAATAAGTTCAGTGCTCGCAACCTTTTCTCATATCTAAGATCCTCCAGACCCTTTATTAGCTTTGTTGCCCTTCTTTGTACTCACTCCATTTCCAGTACATCCTTCCTGAGGACTGGTGCCCAGAACTGGACAGCATACTCCAGGTGCGGCCGGACCAGAGTCTTGTAGAGTGGGAGAATTATCGTTTTATCTCTGGAGTTGATCCCCTTTTTAATGCATGCCAATATTCTGTTTGCTTTGTTAGCAGCAGCTTGGCATTGCATGCCATTGCTGAGCCTATCATCTACTAGGACCCCCAGGTCCTTTTCCATCCTAGATTCCCCCAGAGGTTCTCCCCCCAGTGTATAGATTGCATTCATATTTTTGCCACCCAAATGCATTATTTTACATTTTTCTATAAATTCTATTTCAGATAAAACAGTCACATTTCCTCCAATGGCCCAAGGTGACCTACCTTGCCATCCAGGTGCTCTATTGGTCAATTTGCAGACTTAGAAGTCCAGTCTTTACAGTTATGGTGTCTGGGAGAAGGCAGTCCAAGTACTGTACATTTTTACAGCGCATGGTTTAAGATGGATGCATCTTGGTTTAGTGACTAAAAATCATTGCATGACATTGTTTACCTTATATAGAAGTGATGTTGCAGGGTTTTTTTTTTTGTTTTTTTTGGTTCCCTTTCCAAAAATATATTTTTTCTATTTTGATGATCTTAAACATGTTTATTTAATGATCATCATCCTTTACATATATTCGTGGTAGGTGTTCTGTTTCAGAAAGAAGCAACATTTTACGTTGTAATGCCCCGTACACACGGTCGGACTTTGTTCGGACATTCCGACAACAAAATCCATGGATTTTTTCCGACGGATGTTGGCTCAAACTTGTCTTGCATACACACGGTCACACAAAGTTGTCGGAAAATCCGATCGTTCTGAACGCGGTGACGTAAAACACGTACGTCGGGACTATGAACGGGGCAGTGGCCAATAGCTTTCATCTCTTTATTTATTCTGAGCATGCGTGGCACTTTGTCCGTCGGCTTTGTGTACACACGATCTGAATTTCCGACAACGGATTTTGTTGTCGGAAAATTTTATCTCCTGCTCTCCAACTTTGTGTGTCGGAAAATCCGATGGAAAATGTTCGATGGAGCCCACACACGGTCGGAATTTCCGACAACACGCTCCGATCGGACGTTTTCCATCGGAAAATCCGACCGTGTGTACGGGGCATAATACTTACCAGCCTTCACAAGCTAAAACCACAGGTGCCCCATTCTCCACCCCAACTGGATTTCATCATTATGATCATCACAGATCATGGATTCTAGGTACAAATCTTGGGCATTATGTTTTAACTGTGCATTCATAAATATTAGTGCACATACTATATGTTCCAATTTTGGCAGTATTAGCATGTTGTATTAGTATTAGCATGCTTTTCATGGTAGCACTAAAGGTTTCCTTAAAACAAACAATATCAGAGAAAATATTATGTAAAGCTTAACCATATAAATAAAAAGCATTGACCTTCAAATGCACGGATCTTTCAATGCCTTTTCATGGTGCACAGAGCAGGTTTAATATAATAATTAAACTTGCCTAACAAGCAACTCCCTGGAAATGTTTTCTAATCTAAATGCCACTTTACCCCCTGGCCTCAATAATACGGTTAATTATGGACCCTTTTTGGAGGGTTTCTCATCTGGGGGATGGGAAGAATAGATAATTCTCCTATTATTTACCTGCTATGATACTGACACCGCCATTATTTTAGTCTAATTTTTTCTTTATAATCTAGGATTTCTGCCATATGTCTTACCATCTAATATGAGGTACTTTGATACATGCTTCTAATATATTAGTTTCCCTCGAATAGGCAATACCTTTATGGCTTTTTTATTCTACTGTATTCTACTGGCTCCACCTCCTCCCCATCAATCTCCCTTACTGTCCTTTCTTGCCTTTTTTTCCATCTGAATTTTAGCCGTCTCCCTTATGTGGTTTTTCCCTCCCCATCTTATTTCTATGGCTCTCTCACCAAGCACACTGGGGGACATTCAGTGCCCTCGCTGCTGGATGCCCCTTCATTTATTCACGGCTTTGGAATGATCGGGCTCTTGTTTGAGCGTTGCTCATTGCCAATTGGCTGTGACTGTGTGTCGGTGTCCCCTAAGCGCAGACCACCGTCACGCCGTCATTTTTATTAAATAGACCATTTTTGTAATAAACTTTTTTGTATGATACAATTATTGTTTCTGGTCACTTTCCAAGTCCTACCCATTAAGGGGGTTTTGTGTTTTTTCTACATTCTTGGGATGTGGTGACCCTAAACATTTGATTGCGCAGATCTTGGAATTTTTTCCTTTGGAAACGTTTTCTGTACAGCCTGCCTGGTTCCACACACCCCTTCTTCCAAATCTTCCTTGTTCCCCACAGAACCCCTTCTTTACAGTTTTGGCAGCATCTTATATGTTTTGTGGGTTACTTGTACCGTATAATGTGTAATACTGTATATTGTTGGTTCCAGGACACAAAGGGCTTTAATTTAGTACCAGATTTGAATACAGGGATTTTTAATAGTAAGAAAAGTAAAACAATTAGAAAAAAGGCCTTGTCCCATATTTTTTTTACTAACATAACTTTTACGTAGTTTGTGCATATCCAGTTATTAACACCAGAATATAACCGGCAATGTTTTCTGATTAAATGGATATGGTAGAAGTGCAATTTTTATGTAACATAGTGGAATGGAAAAGCTCAAAGTGGTAGAGCTTTTTTCTACTTTCAACACTAACGGTGGTAAAGCGCTGCTAGTTTTAGCGGCGCTTTACCGTCATTTTTGCTGCGCTTTTCAGGTGCTAGCAAAATTCTGAATTAGAGTGCAAAAGGGTAAGTGGATATGGTGCTGCTATATCCTTATGTGTGTGGTGAATATCATAAGTTAAACAAAATATGAATATGAAGTGAAAATGACAAAAAATGTTCTGGTATAAATTCATATAATATAATCAAACTGATATTAAAGTGCTGTGTGTAATAAATCGACAGTGTTGCTTCAATGCAAATAAAACATTCAAAAGTGCATAGTGTCATCAAACAAAAAAGTCCAAGGAATCATATAAAAAGTCCAGTAGGTTAATTCCACAAAGTGCAAAATGGTGCTCCAAAAGTGCATGCAATTGGCGGTGGCTGTCACACTCGTGCACCCTCTTATGCCACACTCACCAGACAAACTCGCCCACCAAGGGGCACCAAAGCTGCGCAAAGCGATGTACCCTTATGTCGTTCGCGCCCGTGGGCAGGGGGCGCATGCATGCCTATGGCATTCGGATTCATTACAGAACCGATCAGCCTTCAGGTCCAGGCCAATGATTTCTGGCCTGGACCTGCTGATCGGTTCTGAGGAATGATTTGCCTCCTCTGCCTGTGTAATGTAAACACAGGCAGAGGAAGTGATGTCACCTCCCATGTGGAAACCTTTTCGGTTTCCAGAGCGAGGAGAGAAGACATCCAAACGTGAGGTGCACCAACACTACACTGACACAGTACACGTGGGCACACATTTTACCCCCCCAATTGCCCCCCCCCCAGTTAACCCCTTCACTCCCTGTCACTGTGTTACCAATTGCAGTTTTCAGATTTTACTGATCACTGCATTGGTGTCACCTGTGACACTAATCAACTTTAGGGCAGTTAGTAGTAGGCCCAGGTAGCTTTAGGGTACCCCCCATTAACCCCCTATTAAAGTTTCAACCCCTTAATCACCCCCCCGTTAACACTTTCACCCCCTGCCACCAGTGTCACTAGTAGATCAATTTTCTGATCTCCATTTAGCGTCACGGATGAGGCTAGCCAGTTAGTTGGATGGTTAGTTTTACCATCAGTCTTTTATAGCATCAACCCCATATATTACCTAATAAAGGTTTTAACTCCCTGATTGCCCCCTAGTTAACCCTTTCAACCCCTGATTAGTTTTTTTATAGCGTCAGGGTACCCGTCGTATATTACCTAATAAAGTTTTAACCCCCTGATCACCCAGAGGGTGACATCAGTTAGGTTTTAGCATCAGTTAGGGTCAGCGTCAGACACAGGCAGCATCAGATTAGTGCCAGTAGTGCTAACACCCACACGTGCACCATACACTTCCCTTACTAGTATAGTGTCTGAACGGATCAATATCTTTGATTTGATCAGAACTATATTAGTGTCCCCAGTAGTTTAGTGTTCCCAAAAATGCAGTAGTAGTGGGATCAGCCCAGATACCTGCTAGCACTTGCATTTAGCCCCTCCACCAGCCTAGCCCACCCAAGTGCAGTATCAATCAATCACTGTCACTTACAAAACACAGCACAAATAACTGCAGCATTCACAGAGTCAGGCCTGATCCCTGCAAACGCTAACAGATTTTTTGGTAGCAATTGAAGCAGTCACTGACAATCAGGTGCTCTTTTGCCTGTGAGTCGCACTAGTTGTACCTATAAATTTAGAGGCCAAAATGTCCAAACAGAGGTACACTAGTGAAGAGGTCTACATGTTGCTGAGCATGAAAGTTGATAACGAAGGGGAAGCTGCCTCACTGTAAAAGCAATCCTATCGGCTAATTAGCCGCTAGACTGCTTTTACAAGCAGTGGGAGGAAACATCAGGTTTTTTTTGGTTCCAACTTCCTGTGAAGGAAATACCATATTTATTTGAATTAATTTCCTAAAAAAATCTTTCCAAGGATTCTTGGGTGCCTTTCCAAAGAATCACGTCTATGGTGACAAGAAAATCTTCCTCCCCTACTTGTAAATCTTTAATTTCTGTGATGAGTTGTTTACTGTCCCTCAGGTAAGACTTTCCTTTAGACACCAATGGTTGTAGATATTGGTCCAAATATTCCCCCAATCTAGAGAACAGTGAATCGATGCCACTGAAAATAGGTCTCCCCGAGGGTTTACTCTGATTTTTATGGACCTTTGGAAAATAGTAAACGACTGGGGTCTTTGCTGCTTCTGATACCAGGTATTTCACCTTTTTATTTAAGATGTCTTTTTTTTTCCCCTTCTGTACAAACATCTTCAGATCTTTCTCATACTTCTTTCTTGGATGATGGCTTAATTTCTTGTATGTACAGTTGTGCTCATAAGTTTACATACCCTGGCAGAATTTATGATTTCTTGGCCATTTTTCAGAGAATATGAATGATAACACAAAAACTTTTTTCACTCATGGTTAGTGTTTGGCTGGAGCTATTTATTATCAATCAACTGTGTTTACTCTTTCTGGCAACAAAAACTACCCAAATGACCCTGATCAAAAGTTTACATACCCCAGTTCTTAATACTGTGTATTGCCCCCTTTAACCAGTTAACCACCGCGCCATGGCCGAATGATGGCTACAGCACGGCTTGATAACTCTGGGAGGGCGTACATTGACATCCTTCCAGAATCCCGCGCACCCGGGAATATCTGTGACCGTCTGGCCCGCTGGACTGACAGCGCCCGTTTACCACGTGATCGCTCCATCAAATGAGGGAGCGATCACTTGTAAACAAACCGGCGTCACTTTCGGTTCATCAACCGTACCCAGCCATACTCATCCATACCCAGCAATACCCAGTCGTACTCGGCCATACCCATCCATACCCAGCCGTACCCTGCCATACCCAGCCGTACTCAGCCGTACCCAGCCGTACCCAGCCATCCTATCCATACCCAGCCATACCCAGCCATACTCAGCTGTACTCAGCTGTACTCAGCCGTACCCAGCCATCCCATCCATACCCAGCCGTACTCAGTCGTACCAAGCCGTACTCATTCATGCTCAGTCATTCCATCCATGGCTCATCCATCCCCATTTATGCTCATCCACGCCACATCAGTTCTCATCCATGGCACACCCATGCCACTACAGTGCCCCACAAAAGTGTAATAGGTAGTCAAATTAGATTTGAAACTTATGCCCCTAGAACACCTGATGGTGCTCCCCGCATGTTGGGCCTCTCTATGTGGCCAGACTGTGTAAAAGTCTCCCACATGCGGTATCGCCATACTCAGGAGAATCTATTTTGGGTGTAATTTTTGTTATGTACATGCTATGTGTTAGAAATATTGTATAAATGGACAACTGTGTAAAAAAAAAAAATATGCGTATTTTCATTTTCTTTACACATTTTTCAAAAACTTGTAGAAAAAAATGACATGTTCAAAAGACTCATTATGCCTCATAGATTATACATTGGGTTGTTTTCTTTCCAAAATTGGGTCATTTTTGGGGCGTTTCCATTGTCCTGGTGCTCCAGGGCCTTCAAAATTGTAAGAGGTAGTCAAGAAATTATATGTGTAATTTATACAAGAAACTTTATTGGAGACTCCTCAGACAGAACACCATGGCAGAACCATGTTCTGTCTGAGCAGTCTCCAATGAAGTTTCCTCTTGATGATATACAGTGATGTGAAACCCTCCTTTTCATACTTGCATCATCTGCTACAGGAGTGTTAGTGGGCTCCATGCTGGTCTGCACCTGCCCTTCACAGCTTAAAGCCTAGTACACACGATCAGAATACCTTAAAAAAATACAGCTTTCAAAGCGATTGAGAAAACCAGTAAACAAAGATGCCCCAGAGGGGATATTGCGGGCAGCAGACCAACCAGGGTCAATAAATTATAGATGCAAATGGAGTAGCGAGAAAAAAAAAAAAAACTGTATAAAAATTGTATTCAATGTACAAAAAGCATACTGACATTTAAAAACATTGGTACAGTGGGAACAGTGGTGTCACAATACAACTGCTAAAGTGCTGCAGCAGCCACGAATTGAGGCAAACCAAATAGTCAAAAAACAAATTGGAGCTGCAACACAAACCCTACATGTTTCAGAAAAGCATGAAAAGGATTCATTACTTTTTATGGTATGTAATTCCTTCTTCAGGGGTTTCAGTAAAGCAGATTGTTGCATTTCTATCAAAGGAGAAATATATGCATACATGTATAGAAGTTAGTATATCTTGCATCTATATGAACAATACATAAACCGTGACGTAAACAAAAAGAAAAGAAAAAATTTGATTCCAAAAAAGGCAGAGAAAGCATCAAAGTAAATGCTAGGTCAAATGGTACTCACAAGACATCTGTTCCTCTATCATAGCAATAGTACACAGCAAGGGTGTGAAGAGATAGATTCCCACATCCATAGGTCCAATGAGTAAAAATACTATTCAAAACTGAATCCAATAGGATAGAGATTGATTGAGCCTTGGCAACTATAATGGCAACTATAATCACAGGTAGTGTTACTCACTGTGTCTCCGACTTTGTGGCGTCTCGTAGCAGTGACACCTATGCTAAAATCAGGAGATAGGGTCTCCTCCAGCCCCTCCCACTTCACAATCCTCACAAGTCAGCTGACCTCTAGTCTCTGTCCCCCAGCCATGCCGTGAACTGAATGGGCGGCTGCAAAAAAGGCTGGGAGAGTGGTGCGGGCTTCAGGAACAGCCCAGGATTCGGTGACCCCTGGCAAATCATCATTCGACCCCAGGTTGAGAACCACTGCTTTAAGGGCAACCATAATGGTGATGTGGCCTGTGATGAAATTGAGTTTGACACCTCTGTTTTACACCTTTACACAAGGTTTACCCATGTAGGGGTTCTCAGCATCACACAGATACACAAGTATTCGGCCTACTTAAAGGTATACTAAAGTCTCAGGTTTTTTAAATAACAAACATGTTATACAGGGGTGTATAATGAAATTAGTGGGCCCATGTGCAAGATAAAAAAGTGGGCCCATGTGCAAGATAAAAAAGTGGGCCCTAGGCAATGATGTAGCACGCCACAGCGAAGTGTGGGCATGGCTTAAAGTGTGTTTAAATATTGGGCGTGGTTTAAAGGGGGTGTGAATTAATAGAGTCTGAGATGACTTACATGGTGCAGAATGCAGTAATGGTAAATACTAAAAAGGGAATGTACAGTGTGGTGGGTAGTATGTGCAGGAGAGGAGTGAGGAGTGTATGTAGGTGGGTATAATGTGCAAGTGAGGAGTGCAGAGTGTACAGCGGCGGGTAATATGTGCAGGATGGTGTCAGTAGGGCAGTGGATGGTGTCAGTAGTTCTTTTTATTTTTATTATTTTTCTACAATTACATTTTTTGTATTTTTTTTCATTTTTTCAAAAAGCTTTTTGGGCACCAGTGGATGGTGTCAGTAGGGCAGTGGACGGTGTCAGTAGAGCATTTTTTTTAAATTAAGTTTTACAATTTATTTTTGTATTTATTTTTTTTCACAATGATTGGGATTGGGGTAGTGGACAGTGCCAGTAGTTTTTCGTTTTTATTATTTATCTATTATTTTTTTAAATGCTGCTGGTTGTTATTTGTTTTAAATAATTTTTAAATATTTTTTTTCACAGTGCTTCTGAGGAATGGGGGGGTAGGACAGCTGTGGGAGGGAGAGGAAGGCTAGTGTCTGTCAGCTGAAAAGCTATATAGGGAGATCGGTGCTCACAGCTGTCAATATATTAAAATATTTCTCACACACATCAGGGACCAGGGACAATCTGACTGGTATGGTGGTGATTAGGGACAAAATTACTGGGGTGGTGGTGATCAGGGAAATTGGGACTGGTGTGGCAGTGACCAGGGACACTGTAACTGGTGTGGTGGTAATCAGGGACAATATGACTGCTGAGGCAGTGACCAGGGACAATATGACTGATGTGGTGGTGATCAAGGACACTGTGATTGTTGTGACGGTGATCAGGGGCACTGTGAGTGGGTGGCGGTGATTGGGAACAATGATTGATGCGGCAGTGATTAGGGACACTGACTGGAAGCACAGGTCTGGTAACACTGTATTCACTGATATTGGGTGGCACTGACAGTTCTCGGCTGCAATTCTGCAGCCATTTAGAAGCTGTGATAAGCTGTGTTTGACTACAACTATCACATGGTAGAGGAAGACAGCGCTTGGCCCTGTACCATATGATCACTGTGACCAATCACAGTAGTTCTGAATAGCTGTATGAATGGCAGCCATCTTTACTACTGGACATGTGATCTCTGTGATTGGTCACAGCAATCACATGGTACCAGGGCAGAGCACCGCCTCTTGGTACTCAGATCAGTGATCCATGGTGTCCAGGGCACACAGCGGTCATACAATCGCACCGATGAGCTCCCCTGGGGGCACGTATTAGGCGCAGATCTAGAAGGACGTATGAATACGCTCTCCCAGATTGAGGCTTGTCCCGCTCGGCCATTTGTGCAGTGTCTGGGTGAAAAGTGATTTAATACTGTAAGCAATTGATTTTTTTGTATTCTCTTGCTATACTGTATATGTGTAGCACTTGATGATTGCCCCTCTGTTCTGCCTCGTCTCTTTAAATTGCTCAGTCCCCACCAACACACCTTATGAGTTGTAAGCTATTCACACCTGTGTAACTTAAAGTGTTACTAAACTCACAGCAGTAAAATCAGTGTGTATATGCAGTAAAGCATGCTTGTTATACTCACTGTGGAACCTAAGGGGTTAATCCTCTGCATTGTGTAAAAAGGCTGTTCTACCTGTCTTATCTGATCATCAAAAGTATCAGTGTTATCCAACCAAAAAAAGTAAAAAGGTCTTTGTATACACACGTCCCATACCACCCCAATAATGGGTATAATAACGGGGATCTGCCAGCGTAAACAAGGCAATCCCCTTTCTGCCAGGAGACATGACAGAGATCTACTGTTCCCAGTGATTGGAAAAGTGATCTCTGTCATGTCCCAGTAAGCCCATCCCCCCTACAGTTAGAACACACTTAACCCACCCCTTGATCGCCCCCTAGTGTTAACTCCTTTCCTGCCAGTGTCATTTTTATATTGATCAGTGCATTTTTATAGCACTGATCAATGTAATAATGTCACTGGTCCCCAAAAAGTGTCACTTAGGGTCAAATTTGTCCGCCGCAATGTCATAGTCCCGCATAAAAAAAACAAAAAAAAAACAAAAAAAAAAAAAAACAAACACACGCAGATCGCTGCCATTACTAGTAAAAACAATAAAAATAAATACATAAAAGTCCCTAAATATATCCCATAGTTTGTAGATGCGATAAATTGTATGCAAACCAATCAATATATGCTTATTGCGTTTTTTTTTCAAAAAATATATAGAAGACTATATATCGGCCTAAACTGATTAACCACTTGCTTACTGGGCACTTAAACCCCCTCCCAGTCCAGACCAATTTTCAGCTTTTAGCGCTGTCTCACTTTGAATGACAATTGCGGTCATACAACACTGTACCCAAATTAAATTTGTATCATTTTTTCCTAGAAATAGAACTTTCTTTTGATGGTATTTGATCACCTCTGCGGTTTTTAGTTTTTGTTAAAAAAATTGAAAAAGACAGAATTAAAAAAAATAATAATTTTTTTTTATATTTTGTTATAAAATTTTGCAAACAGGTAATTTTTCTCCTTCGTTCATGTACGCTGATGAGGCGGCACTGATGGGCACTGATGGGTGGCAGTGATGGGCACTGATTGATGGCAGCACTGCTAGGTGGCACTGATTGGCATTGATAGGTGGCACTTGTGGGCATTGACAGGTGGCACTGCTGGGCACTGTGGGCACTGGCAGGTGGCAATGACAGATGGCACTTGCAGGCACAGATGAGGCATATGTGCCTCCTTCCTCTTCGGGACCGATGTCCCTTTGACATAAGCCGGTGATCGGCTGTCAGCGTGAGGAGAAAACGAAACCGATCACCATGCTTTTGTTTACATCATGTGATCAGCTGTCATTGGCTGACAGCTGATCACATGGTAAGGGGCCGGGACAGGCCCCTTACTCGGATCTGTGATCATCCGAGTCTCTGTGACTCGTGATCACAGCGCACACCACGGTGCGCGTGCACAGGGGAGGACGTCCCATGACGGCCTCCCAGAAATTGAGGTAATTCGGCTATGGCCCGGACCTCAAGTGGTTAATAAATGTGGGGTTTTTTGGATATGTATTATAGCAAAAATTTAAAGAAAATTGTTTTTTTTTTTTTTTCAAAATTGTCACTTTTTTTTTTATAGCGCAAAAAATAAAAACTGCAGAGGTGATCAAATGCTACCAAAAGAAAGCTCTATTTGTGGGGAAAAAAGAATGTCAATTTTGTTTTGGGTACAGCGTTGCACAACTGCGCAACTGTCAGTTCAAACGATGCAGTGCCATATTGCAAAAAATGGCCTGGTCATTAAGGTAGCAAATCCTTCCGGGGCTGAAGTGGTTAAGGTTAAAGGGGCCACTGCACACACAGCTAACTCCTCCAGCCGTTCTGCAACTATCCACAGCAGGGAATGTGGATCCAGCTGCACATATTTATATTATTTTGCTGGAAGGTAAAAGAAATGTTACTACTACTAATGTAGTTTCAATTGTAGTCAGTATTTAATAAATAAAACAGAAAAAGAATTATATAAAGCAGGGATTCTCAAGCTTTCCAGTGCCGTTACCCCTTGATAAAATTTCCCAAGTTGTGGGGACCCCTAATAGTAAAAGTATTTTCGTAGCGTGGGTTGTCAACACCCAAGGCAAGACAATTTGCGCCCCTAACCCATGGACATTTAGCACTCCCTGAGTCCCTTCCACTCGTACAGTGTTAAAACCCATTATGTTACATTTCTCTTTTTTCTCCTTTCTTTCCCTTTTATCCCTCTCTATGCTAAGTCCTTGTTTTTTTCCCCATCCACCTCTCTAGCCATCTTTCTTGTTCTCTTATTATCCCTCTCCCTTTTTCTTTGCTCCTCCCCCTCTTTTCCTCTCCCTTCCATGTTTTTGCTATTTTTATTCCTTCTCATACTCCTTGGTGGGAGGGTGGGGAGAATGGGATGAGTAGCAGTGCTGGTGGGGGGTGGGATCAGTGGCAGTGCTGGGGGGAGTTCTGATCAGCCAACTTAAGTGCTCTTGATCAAGGTCATCTGCTGATCTGAGAACTGTAGTGGGGACTTTTAATGGCAACTATAAATAACAGGTAGTGTTACTCACTGTGTCTCTGGATGCACTGCATCTCGTAGCAGTGACACCTATGCCAAAATCAGGAGATAGGGTCTCCTCCAGCCCCTCCCACTTCACATTCCTCACAGGTCAGCTGATCTCTAGTTTTTGCCCCCCCAGCTATGCTGTAAACTGAATGGGCGGCTGCGAAGAGGCTGAGTGGGGGGCCGCAGGAACAGCCCAGCTGGGCGGCCACAGGCTCCAGGGACAGCCCTGCTGGGCAGCTGTGAAAAGGCTGGGAGAGCAACGCGGGCTTCAGGAACAGTCCAAGATTCGGTGACCCCTTGCACCGAATCTTGGGTCATTCGACCCCCAGGTTGCAAACCACTGGTATAAAGCGATTCTTATTTAGCCTTCGATTGACCCAAAGTAGCCTTTGTTAAATATCTTCTCTTAGTCATTTATTTTTCAACCAACATTTTGTGTAACATTTTAAGGCAAATGTTATTTTATATTTTAACTACAACTACAGCCCCATTCAGGTCTATGGGGAGCCACTGCACGGGGATATTTCTGTACACCACTAAAGGGGTTAGCCACTACTGGGAGGTAAATATTCCCCAGCATGTGTGTGGGGGTTCTAGATTACATTAGTTTAGGGAGTTAGGGAGGAGTTGTCTGGGGAAGGATGAGGAAGAAGGTTGTAGCAAAAGTGTGTGTGTATTTTAAATTTTATTGATTTTCTAAAACATTTCAGTACAAAAAAATTAACTGTAAGGCCCCTTTCACACAATCGGCGGCTATCCGTTTTTCATCCATCCGTCAAGGGACGACAATGCATTCCTATGAGCAAACGGATGACCATCCGTTAATCTCCACTTCAGATCTTGTCCCTTTTTTTGAACGTACAAGGCTACGAGATCCATGAAAACGGATATTAACGGATGTTAACAAACATTGTCCGTCAACGTCAGATGAGTTAAGATCCGTTTTGAAGAAATCCAATTTTTTTTTGTTATATGTGAACTCAACCTATGACCCAGGCAGTAGTTGGACAATAGGAAGTACATCCCCAAGGAGAAACATGGCCAGAGATGTCTCCCAGAAGCAACTAATAAAACCTGGTCCAGATGAAGCTACGCCAATCAATCTAGCGAAATGCGTTGACGTCACAGCGGTCATGTGACGCCAGTTCACGCTATGCCCCCGTTCAAGCTGAACTGTGGGATCGGAGACTGGATCGGAGACGCTTGTGTTACCTCCACCTGAACAACACGTTGAGCGTGTCTCATACAACAAGCGGTGAGGACTGGCTTGTCCCTGAGAATGAGAGCCGCTATGGAGGTACTGTCACAGCGCTGACTGAGCCTGTACTAGACTGCGAAAGGGATCCAGTAACCACGACAACCAATACAGTGGTAACGTATTGACACACTCTATTGCTTGTTTCCTTGAACTACAAGATGACACCTAGTGGTTAAAAGACTGCATGACCTGATCATTCAGCAGCAATACTATTAGTCCCCACCCGGGATGGTGTTGAAAGTCTATCAACTAACACACTGAAGCCAATGAATCCACCTTCGGCTGTCTGCTGTCTAACTGATGTATTATGGTTGTACTCTTGGTCATGGGACATTATACTTTATTCCCCATTCAGAGCTAATATTGGCAACCGGCTGTTGCGCCCATACTCACCACGTCAATTAGATCACCATTCAGAAGGACATTTCTCAGGGGTCAAGAGATTGCGTGCGGGGACATTTATTGTTCCTAGTTAAAATACACTGATAACCACCTGAGAACATCATGTCCGGCAACTCAAGGACATTCTCCTTCTGTGATGAAATCAGCGCAAGCCTTTAAATCAAGAGTCAGTCAGGGAGATCCATCCAGTCATTTTTACACTGATCTTTAAATTTTTTCTAAGGGAAATAATATCACCATTTTTTATCCCTTCCCCCAGGGGCTATTCACAGGGAATCTGCACATTATTTCCTTAAGGAATAAGGTGAATACCTTTTCAACATGCTTTTTGAATTAATGCGATTTTATCGCCCGGCAGTTTCCCTGTAAATATGAAAAAGCTGGTGTCCGGACTTTCTGTGTGTTTTGGTGTGTGTGGGGGGGGGGGGGTGTTAAATTGTATGTATATTGTTATATATGTGTTGTTCCTACCCTTTGTGTGTCCACAAGCATCTAATCCTTTTGGAGGGAACCCCAGAAAGTATGATGTATGAAGTTGTATGCACTTTTATATATTAGCTGTACTCTAAAAATCTTGGGAGTTTGTGCCTATACCGGCATTAATGTATTTAATTAATGTTGTAATTTTAATAGAACCAACCTGATTTAGATTTTCTGTTGCGGAAGTAGCCATCTTTTGAATCCTGGGTTTCTTCTTTTTCTATGTATAATAAAACCTGGTGCATGAAAGGCCAGGCTTGTGGGACTCAACATGTCGGCCACAGTGACAAAGTGGCAAAATTGTTAGAATCCATCCCACTAAACAGCGCACACACAAGGACAAGGACACAGCAAGGGCACTGCAAGGATAAGTCACTCACTGAAAACTGCAATGCAGCATGTGAGGAGCAATGCTTTTTGGCTATTGTTATCAAAGCCACAGAAACTGCTGTAAACGGATCAAAACGGATGTAAACGGGTAAATTCCTGCGGCGCGACGTAGGAGCTGATACGATCGCTCCCCAGAGAGCCAGTACGGGGATCTGTCAATATAAACAGACAGATCCCCGTTCTGACAGGGGAGGAGATAGAGATTTGCTGTTCCTAGTGATCAGGAACAGCAATTTCCCTCTACTCCTTGTCCGTACACTGCCCCCACAGTTAAAAACACCTCCCTAGGGAACACTTAACCCCTTGATCGTTCCTAGTGTTAACCCCTTCTCTGCCAGAGACATTTATACAGTAACCAGTGGCTATTTTTGATCGCTGTATAAATGTCAATGGTCCCAAAAAAGTGTCCGATCTGTCTGCTGCAATGTCGCAGTCCCGCTAAAAATCGCTGATCACCGCCATTAATAGTAAAAGAAAATGAATAATACAAATGCCATAAATATATCCCCTATTTTGTAGATGTTATAACTTTTGCGCAAACCAATTAATAAACGCTTATTGCGATTTTTAATTTTTTTTTACCAAAAATATGTAGACGAATACATGATGGCCTAACATACATGGCCTAAACTGATGAAGACTTCTTTTTTTTGGGATATTTATTATAGCAAAAAGTAAAAAATATTGTTTTTTTTTTTTTCAAAACTGTCGCTCTTTGTTTGTTGTTATAGCGCAAAAAATAAAAATGGCAGAGGTGATCAAATACCACCAAAAGAAAGCTCTATTTGTGGAGGAAAAAAAAGGACGTCAATTTTGTTTGGGTACATCATCGCACGACTGCGCAATTGTCAGTTAAAGCGACGCATTGCCATATCGTAAAAAATGGCCTGGTCATTAAGGGGGCAAATCTTCTGGTCCTTAAGTGGTTAAAAATAGTACATTTTCCCATTTTAATAATTTGATATGTTTTCTGTTTTCTATTGTGAATAAAATATATGACATTTGCAAATCATTGCATTCTGTTTTTATGTTGATTTTACAGTGTCCCAACTCTTTTGGAATTGGGATTATATACAGTGCAATTCGTGGTCGTCTGCAAACAAGTTCAAAATCCCACCATCCAGTGCCACCACCTCTCGAAAATGAGCTCATCATATAGCTACTTTTTGAGAGGGGGTGCTACTGGTTGGTGGGATTTTGTACTTGTTTGCAGTGAACCAGGATTCTTCAGCCTGGCAAACGTGGACTTGTCTTTTACAGTTAACACTTTGTGCATTTTAACAAAATGCTTGTATGTAAAACTATAACACTTTTAAAGGGTAGCAGCTCTATATTTTTTTTCATATTACACAGGCACAGTGTGTATTTGGAGTTAGGCCTCATTCACACGGGCACCGTCAGTTTAGCCACATTAAAAACTTAGCAGTTCTTATCCGTTGCTTCATCTGTCTTCATCCATCGTAAGTCCTGTTAATCTGCGTTTTCATCCGCCTTCCGTTCCGTTAATATCCTTTTTCATTCCTTAATGTGTACGTTTACATCTGTTTTTTCATCCGTTTTTGTATTAGTTTTGATCCGTTTACAGCAGTTTCTGTGCAGGAAATTATTGTGGTCCCGACAGGTTGAGTCCCACAAGCCTGGCCTTTCATGCACCAGGTTTATAAGCTCCTCATGGGAGACATCTCTTGCCACGTTTCTCCTTGGGCATGTACATTCAGAAAGCGCATCTCGCGCTCGCGCATGCACAGTAGGAAACAGGCTGTGAAGCCACAAGGCTCCACTTCCTGTTTCCCTTAGTAATGATGCCGGCGCTTGCACCCGGAGCTGATGGACGGGTCGGCTCCGGGTGCCGACATTGCGGGCTCCCTGGACAGGTAAGTGTCCTTATATTAAAAGTCAGCAGCTGCAGTATTTGTTTTTTTCCAGTATTTTTTTCACCCAGGTGGAATTCCGCTTTAGGTTCAAAGAGGCACATGCCATCTCATGGACTTATCTATTTAATTTATATACGACAGTTTTATGGAGTTCTGGGAGTGCAGCTATCACAGTAGTCCTGGTGCTATGACAAAAGAGACACTATGTTCTCTTATACTCTCACACTCTCACACACACACACACACACACACACACACTAGAGGGTGAAGGGCAGGCACAGTGGCTGCATGCACCTCTATAGCCTCAGGAGCTGAGACCAGAGGGTCCAGCATCAGAGCACCGGAAGCATTGTTATGCTCCTGACTTTCAGGAAAAATGTAAACTGTTATTTCCCGTACACACGATCGGATTTTCCCACAACAAATGTTGGATGTGAGCTTATTGGCTGAAAGTCCGACCGTGTGTATGCTCCATCGAACAATTGCTGTAGGACTTTCCGGCAACAAATGTTTGATAGCAGGTTCTCAAATTTTCCGCCAACAAAACTTTGTTGTCGGAATTTCCAATCATGTGTACACAAGTCCGTCGCACAAAAGTATACACATGCTCGGAATCAAGCAGAAGGAGCCGCACTGGCTATTGAACTTCCTTTTTCTCAGCTCGTCCTACGTCTTGTACGTCACCACGTTCCTACGTTTGTAATTGTTGGCCAACATTTGTGTGACTGTGTGTATGCAAGACAAGTTGGAGCCAACAACCTTCGAACACAATTTCACTGTTTTGTTGTCGGAAAGTCCGATCGTGTGTACGGGGCATAAGGCTTAATGTACACAGGACATTTTTATAACCTCTCCTGAACAATTTAACTTGACAGATAGTAACCCAGTTTAAAACGGCCATTTTGCCGCGTTTACATGCTGCGTTTAGCCGCATTTGCATTTAGAAGGGTCTGAAAAAAAAAAATTAGTTTTTTCAAAATAGCCAAAAATGAGATCGCCTGTAAACGAAACGCAGCTAAACGCGAGTTACCGCTTTTAGCGTCGGAAACTTCTGTATCTGAACTCATTTTTTTTGCCTTCAAAGAAAAGCCTATAAACGACATTATACAAACCTGTGTACATGTGCACATAAGATAACAGTGGATGAGTTCATGAGTGTACATGAGGCCTAAAGAGATAAGTTCACAAGGTGGCATGCACCTCATTGGACCAAACCCCTACTAATCCAGTACATTTTATAAGGTAGCTGAATTCCTGGAGTTCAGCATTAAAAGCACCCCTGCTCCTCCACACATACACGCAAATGCAAACGCGTGCATCCTGTGTATGAAACCAGTGATTGCACCAAACATATAAGGTATCGCTGTAAATGTCGGAGTAGAGGAAAAATTCTAGGGCCCTCTTTGCCCTCTTTGACCATTAGCTCTACACTGATAACATGAAAAGGCTGTTAAAGCTTCATCCATGAAAAATGGTAGGTAATGTAGTTTCTTGCTACTTGCAAATCTTGAGATGTTTGGTATTTATTTACTTGACACAGAACGAAGACAATGCACTTACTGTGTAAAGGGATGCTGGAAACTTCATCTTTTATATTTGACAACAAAAATGGGTATTATATTGTGTTTTCGTGTATTAAAATTCATTTTAAAGTATTTCTTCCCCAAAAATCTGTGAAAATATCATGTGACATAAAAAAATTCCACAGCCATCATTTTATTCTCCAGGGCCTCTGCTTTCAGAAAATATATCATGTTTGGGGTTCTAAGCAAATATTTCTAGCAACAATTACTGATTTTAGAATGTGTGTCAAATGTAAAAAAAAAATTGCCCCAGACAGTAAATGATGTCAATAATTGCATTCTAGTTTTTAGCCATTGCAAACTACAAATATAGCACAATCTACTAATATAAAATGTATAAATTTGCTGTGATCTTACACTAAAGAAAAGTAGATCCACTAATAAACTGATAATGCCCACTATCTGATAATACTGCACAGTATCAGGTCACAAGGAGCAGCAGCTGTTCTCTGTCTGGGGTTGAATGCATAATCTTGTCCTGAAGTTACTTGCGTACATTATATTTTTGGGAGGAGGAGTTTGGCGGAGTGCACTCTAGGTGATCAGAATGCAGCTCATGTGCTTCAGCCCCCCTCAATGACTGGTTAGCTTAAAAAAAGCATCTCCAGCATCCCTTTATAAGTGCATTGTCTTCTCTCATTTCCCAGTTTTATTAGCATTTTTCAATTTTCCACATCTACTTCACAATTTTTTTTTTCTTATGGAATGAAGTTTTGTTAGGTTTTCAAGAGTCGAGTACAGCCAGAAAATCCAGGTAGGACGTAGCACCATATGAAGACATAAGTGCATATATAAGCAGTGACTACAGAACATTGAAACCACTGTACAACATGATAATACACCCCTGTATTGTTGTATAGATATAACTTCTATTTGATATATGCCATCCTGTTTACAGGGTTTCCTTGTCAGCCCCTTTTTTATGGGGCGGAGTGTATAGGCTATGTGGGATGCCCCTCATTGGCAGTGTCACTATCATGCCACACTACTTAGTTCATGTTATGTTTTACCTTTATTCTATTTTTCTAATAATGTTTTTAGATTCCTGCTATATTATAAAATATATTTTTTATCTATGGCATTGGTCTTTATTATCGTTCCCCCTACTACCTTTGCTGACACCGACATTCATTGCCCAAGCGCTGTGTTTAATTTTTTGTCCAATCACGGCCCTCCATACGGACCACATGTCATTGTGAAAGAGAGGCTTGGTTATATTTTCTGTCCAATCACGGCCCTCCATGCGGATGACGTGTCGTTGTGGGCGGGAGGCTTGGTTGGGCTCCGATGGAGAGGGCGGGGATGTGGGCGGACTTTGGTTAGCCACACTCCTCATTATGGACAGTAATGAGAGACCAGGAGGCGGGGCATTACGGCGCCTCGACCCATGGGATCCATTGCCCAGAACGAGGCGTGGCGCGGCGGCGGACTTCCTCCCTGCGACTTCCGCTACTGCGCACGTCCTCAAAGCCCAGCCAAATAGAGGGGGCGGAGCGCGACGGCGCTCCGTCCTATGTAATTTGGCCGTGCCGAGAAAGAGGCTTGGATTTCTATTCCGAGCATTTCCGGATCGGCCGGCCATAACCATAGGAATATTTTAAGTTTACTTTCACCTTATTTTATCTTTTGACCCCGATATTTTAGAATAGCGGTATAAATACTGCTTATCTATGTTCCTTATAATATATATTGCATAAAGCTTATGTATATTTATTTGTGAACCGGAAGTGATGTCAGTTGGTCATTTCCTGGGCTGTGACACTCCCAGTGGGGGTCATTTCTAGTTTAAATTGCGGTGGAATAGGGGGGTCCACACCCCAGATGAAGGCTGGTGAGCCGAAACATGTCGGGTGGACCCTCTATGATCACCGCGTTTGATATTATCTAAGCTGTTTATATCCTCATACCATGTGAGTGTTCTTTTTTTATTGCCTTGAATAAATGCATGCTTTTTAAACGATATCATGCCATGTGAGTCTTCCTTCTCTCATGGTTTCAATTGAAAACATCTGGTTGACCTGCTGATACGTCTGGACGGGTGAAGCTGTTGGCAGATCCCCCTCCTTCCCCATTTGAAGCTGTGGATACCTGATGTCCTATCCTGCCAGCCTCGGTGGCTAAACAAGCTTTTTTGACTTGTAAGACGTATGTCTGTTCAAGTCCCCTGCTTCCGGTAAGCCTCTTCAGATGCTATGGTGATGGTTTTGATACACACTTAGACGTCACAATCGATTTGGGGTTTTTACCGTCCTTACCCACCAGTGATACTCCGGTGTTGTCTTCATCAGCTAATCCTCAGAGACTGTTGGTGGTGGTTTTGGACTTTTATTAGGAATATATTTTTTAGAATATATATGGACTCTATTCACAGTTGATTAATTATTTATATATACATTTATACTTTGGTTTCATTTTCACCTCTCACTGGTGTATTTGCTATTATGTATTACATGTCACTTTGCAATATTTATTAATTTTTTCATTGAGTCACTTTCTACTGAATTTTTTGAAGTATTTTCTGTTTTGGTTTATTTTCTGGCCATTGTAAGATGGCTCCTCTTTAAAATTTCCTACTTTGACACTTAGCGCTACACTATTTTTATACTTGATGATAATACACCCTAAATATTTTTTTTTTCTATAAATCATAGTCTCTATCAATTTAATGTATTTCTTACATTTGAAGTACATGGTTGATCCTGCCAGTCACCTATTTAATTTGTTCTAAACTGACCACACAATGTAGAGAAGCTGATCTGTGCTGGTGTGGTCAGTTTGCATCCTGTGGCCGGCCACTCAGAGATACAAGACCCTGTGCAGACACACAGCATGCCTGAATTGTGTAGTTCACAGGTGTCAAACACAAGGCCCACGGGCTGAATCCGGCCCTCCAGGCCATTTCATGTGACCCTCACACCTCTCCTGCAGCTGCAGGAGAGCTCTGGTCCTCCTCCAGACCCCTACTTTCTGCTTTCAAGCAATGCATCCAGCTTCTTCCCAGCAGCAGCATAAGGAAAGGGGGTGCACTGTAATGTTAGTGAGAGTAGGGGACTCAACTTCTGATGGTGGGGTGGCTCTTGACATCTAATGTAAGGGGAGGGGATGCGCTGGACATCTAATCTTACAGATACGGCCGGCCCTTTTGAGGACAATCATGGTGCTGATGCGGCCCACGATGAAGTTGAGTTTGACACCCCTGGTGTAGTTTGTTCAGCCACCACACCCCTGACCAATTACAGCCTGCCACTGGCACCCACCTCCTCCCAATCACAGCCTGCCACTGGCACCCACCTCCTCCCAATCACAGCCTGCCACTGGCACCCACCTCCTCCCAATCACAGCCTGCCACTGGCACCCACCTCCTCCCAATCATAGCCTGCCACTGGCACCCACCTCCTCCCAATCACAGCCTGCCACTGGCACACACCTCATGTCCAAGCACAGAGTGCATCTTGCCTCAGGCTGAACAGACTATGGAATACAGATAGACAGTGTGTCTGCACAGTGTCCTGTAACCCCACTTCCCACTAGAGATGCAAAAGAGATAAACAGATGCATGGCTACATGAAATAATTTATTTCTGAAACGAAGAAAAAGCCGTTACGGTGCCTGCATAGTTCAAACTGTACTAGAAAGTGTCTATAACATAGTGTGCTCACAACTACTTTAACCGCTTCCGGACCATCCACCGCACATTTACTGCAGCAGGGCGGCCCAGCTGCGCGAAACAATGTACCTGTAAGTTGTGGCTTCTTCCGAGTCTGGGGCGTGCGCACAGCGACCTGCGAACTGTTCCTGCGGTGATTGGACACCCGGCAATCTCTCCCGAGAGAGGCAGAACGGTGGTCTGCCTATGTAAACAAGGCAGATCGCCGTCCTGACAGGGGAGAAGATGGAGATCTTGAGTTTCTGCTAAGCAGGAACACAGATCTCTCTTGTCCCCTAGTCAATGCATCCCCTACACAGCTAGCAAGCACTCCCTAGAAGCACACTTAACCTTTTGATTGGCCCTGATGTTAAACCTTTCCCTGCCAGTGTCATTAGTACAGTGACCGTGCATTTTTATGGCACTGATCACTGTATTTGTGTCACTGGTCCCCAAAAAGTGTCACTTAGTGACAGATTTGTTCACCGCAATGTCGCAGTCCTGCTAAAAATCACTGAGCGCCACCATTACTAGTAAAAATAAAAATGCCATAAATATATCCCATAGTTTGTAGACGCAAAAACCTTGGCGCAAACCAATCAGTATACGCATATTGGAATTTTTTTTACCAAAAACGTAGTAGAATACATATTGGCTTAAATTGATGAAGAAATTTAATTTTTTTACAGTTTTTTATTGGATATGTTTTATAGCAGAAAGTAAAAAATAGTTTTTTTTTTTCAAAATTGTCGGTCTTTTTTTTGTTTAATGCACAAAAAATAAAAATCACAGAGGTGATCAAATACCACCAAGAGAAAGCTCTATTTGTGGGAAAACATTAATTTAGTTTGGGTGCAGTGTTGCATGAACACACAATTACCAAAGTAAAGTAGCGCAGTGCCAAAGTGCAAAAAATGCTCTGATCAGGAACGGGGTGAAACCTTCCGGGGCTGAAGTGGTTAAAGGAAATTAAAACTGCTTTAATCTGTGTCATTCTGAGTGTACATTTTGAGTAAGTGTTTTTCCCAAAAAAAACCTGCATTATGCTGCTGTCTTACAAAATCTGCAGTTTACAGTGAAAGAAGAATGCTGAAGGAGATAGGGAGAGGAAAAGGGAGGACAGGGGTAAAAGAAGATCACAGAAGATCAAAGGGGAGGGTGGGAGAAGAAACAAGTGCCTAGCGGGGAGGGGAAGGAATCTTGGAGATACCCATGAATAACTAGTTCTAGAATAACAGGTCTTTAAATTGTAAAGATCCCTTGTAAACAGGCCATATAGTTTTAATAGTGATTGTTAAATTGAGTGGTCCACTCTTCCAAACTTTGGCTCTCGCAGCCAACAGTAGAAAAGGAAAAAGACCCTTTTTTGCGGTAGAGATGAATCTCAGAAGTGTCTCTGGGGACATCCGAGTGTGTGCCGGACTTATAGGTGACAAAAATGTGAAAACCAAAAGACACTGATCAGTGGGTAGGTCCACCATACGGTATATGTAGCGTGGCAGTGTGGGAAAGAAATTGGGACTATGCTACATAATAAAGGAAAAAAAACTGTAAAAGGTCATAAAGACACCTATACCATCTCTTAAGGGTCTTGTAACTAAGTTTTATGCTGAGGATGCTATATGAGCCTTATGAGTGAGGACGAACGCCTTCTGTAGGTCTACATTCTGAAGTTGCCTACCCAGGTTCTGTTCCTCACCATTAACGTAGGTTGGGGCATGGTAGCAATAGGCTGTATATAAAATTTGGCAAGGGAGACAGAAGACTTCAATTCATATTATTTAGTGTCCTTTTAACTTTGCTCAAGGTCAACTTTAAGAGAGGTGGGTACTGGTTAAGTCCATGCAATAATGTGCATGGATTTGAACCCCCAAGTTTTTAATTGAGGTCCATTAAAACCAGGAGCTATTTACAAGATGCTGTTTCTCACCCATGGGGAGGCAAATATTAAGGGCAATTGATTTGTGGGTGTTCACGTTAATTGTTGTAAGCCCCAAAAGTAGCAAATTTCCAAAGGATAGCAGAAAAGGCTGTAGAAAGAATGGAAACAGAAGGGTCCATTTTGTGATGGTGGCCTCTTGTTGCTATACTTATGCCGCTATCTTGCCCTGACATCTTGTGCATGTGTAGACATGTCTAGAGACCAAGGATGAGCTCCAGCGTGTTCGCATGCTGCACGTGCCGAGCCCGCCAGGAAGTCGGCAATGCGCTGCGCTAATCACAGGCAGTGAGACATTTCCCGATCTCTGCAGCCGCACATCGGGAAATGTCTCACTGATTGTGATTAGCGCTGTGCAGTGCCAAGTTCCTGGCGGGCTCGGCACGTGCAGCATGCGAACACGCCAGAGCTCATCCTTACTAGAGACCTGGCAGAGTCAAGTGAGGTGCCTGTTCATGCGTGAAATCACGTGAACACCCTGTGCTTGGCTCTGCCAGGTCGTTTAGACCCCAAGGCATGGCTGCACACATCATCCTCGTCTAGGCTAGGATACAGGAAGTTGATCAAGCAAGGACTCATTACACTAGTGATGCCCTCTGAAGATTAATCCATAGTGGATGGCTCTTCAGAAGGTGCCTGACAGGTGGTGAGGAGGTGTTATGTTGCCCGCCCCCTCACCACCTTGTTTAATCCCTAAAATCCTGCACATCTGCACTGCTACCATGTTGCATTCAGGTGAATAAATTGCGTTCAAGAGGCACATGTGTACACCCCTCCCTCCCCCCTGCTGCCTTTGCACCTTAAAGTGGTTGTAAACCTCAGTTATGAAACCTGAGCAAAGCACATATACAGTATATCTGTAGTGTTTACCTGTTAGGCCCCTTTCACACGATCGGACCGTTCAGGTCCGCCTGTCAGTTTTGACGGCGGACCTGAACGGGCGCTCCATGTTAGTCTATGGAGCGTCGGATGTCAGCGGAGACATGTCCACTGACATCCGACCCAGTCCGATCCGCTAAAAGCAGACGTATGGGCTCTCCGTCCAGATCCGTCGCTGGCGGATCGGATCGGGTGAGATCTGATAAAAAAAACGGACATGCTGTCCATTTTCATCTGATCCCTACATAGGCGGCAACGGCGCCTGACAAGCCCCTCCCCGCTCAGTGAGCAGAGAGGGACCTGTCATCCGCCGGCTCAGCGGAGATCAACGGAAAGATCTCCCGCTGAGCCGGCGGACCGAGGCGGGCTCCGTAGAAACGGAGTCCGCCTCGTGTGAAAGGGGCCTTAGGGCTGGCTTCTGCTGCGCTTTTATTTCAGGGCTCAGAGCTGCTCAGCTGTCAGTTAATTAGCAGCCACTCATTGTTTCCACAGTGACTCACATGATGAGTGTGCTTTCTCTCTTGTGCTTCCTTCCTCTGTTATCAGCATGAGTCAATTCTGAAAAGTATTTCCGACACATGAGATACATTTGTAATGGGGAGAAAAGCTCACCATGGAGCTTGTTTATTCACAACACAGCTATGTATCCTTCCTTCGGTCCTGTTTGCTGTGTGAAGGGGAGGTGTGTGTCTTTCCTCCAATCATCTCTCACAGTGTAACTGCAGCTCTCCACCCCCTCCTCTGTGATACTAAGAGATGGAGAAGGATTTTAAAACACAATTCTGCCCTTTTGTAGGAAAGAGATAAACAAGTAAAACCTACGTAGGAGGATTTGTTTAATCTGTGTATCATCTGAGGCTATTCACTGCACTGGGTATATAAGAGGGTCTACAACCACTTTAAGGGGAAGTTGTTAGGAGGTGGTCAAACGCAGCTCAGCCGTGTTTTTTTTTTTTTTTTTTACACTACCCTCCCCCCCCCCCCCCCCACAAACTGCAAGTGTAAATTTAAAAGAATTTAAAAAGTGTTTAATAAAATATTCATCTCCAACAGACTGTGTAGTCGCATAATGACAGACAGCTGCCACAGCGTTTTTTTCTCTCCAGTAGCTGTTTGTTCCTGACTGTGGTAGGGTGCGCAATTCAGCGCATAACACACAGCTCCCTTTTTTTGTATTTGTACAAACTTTATTTGAAGTGTGCGAAAGTACATGTCATTCATGTCACTGTACAGCAGTGCAATGCGCTGCTGTATAGTGAAATGCGATCCTGTACAGTGCGCTGCAATAAAATGCGGCATTCCTATCTGTACATTCCCGTCTGTCTACTGCACGTGGTGGTGGGGTGGGGGCTAATCACCACATTCCTGTATGTCTCCCTGGGGGGGGGGAGGGTTGGTTTGCTGCCCCCCCCCCCAAAGACAAAGATGTAGGCTTAGGCCGCTCCTTTTTGTTTATTCACCTGGGCTGTATAGGGGTGGAGGTGAAAACCTTTCCTTGTTACATTTACTAGCCCTCTGGATTGGAATCAAGATGAGCCTGCACCCCATGCTCTGGGACACAGGGGTATGCTTTTCACCTGTAGTTTGAGTGGCACCAAAAGCAAAATAGCAAGTCGCTGGCAGTGACAAGCATTTCACATTGCAGTAAAACCGCAGTCACTGCACATATCGTGCATACAGCCTAATGCCCCATACACATGGGCTATATGCTGGGTGATATCGAACGATTAAAAAAAAAAAGTGGCCAACATTTGGCCCGTGTGTATGGGAGCCGGTCCGTAAGAAGCCGTCTTCTGTCAGACGAGCATGCTGGAAAACTAGCAGCGGACCAGCGTTCTCAGCCAATCGGGAGCTGGTCCGCTGATCAGCACTCTCAGCTGAAAGCTCTGATTGGAGTGTTCTGGTGGGAGGGCTGTCCCCCTGTCAGAACACAACTGCTCAGCGGGGGGAGATTTCTGTACTAACCCGCTGGGTTGAAAGGAAAAAAACTCATAGGGTTTAATTTATTAAAGCAGGAGAGTGTACAATCAGCCTCACTTCTGCATAGAAACCAGTCAGCTTCCAGGTTTCATTGCCGAAGCTTAATTGAACAAGCTGAAGTTAGAAGCTGATTGGCTATCATGCACAGCTGCACCAGATTCTGAGTGCTCCAACTTTAGGGCACTTTCACAATGAGGCGTTGGTGGTAAAGCGCCACTTTACCGTCGTTTTAGAGCCGCTCTTCATGCTTTTAGCGGGCAAATAAAGGGTTAAAAGCTCCTGCAAAGCGATGCGGCGCTTCCAATTGATTTCAATGGGCAGGGGTGCTTTAGGAGCAGTGTATACACTGCGCCTCAAAGATGCTGCTTGCAGGACTTTTTATAACGTCCCACAAGCGCACCGCTCCAGGCTTTCACGCTGGAGTGACAGGAGAGATGCTATTTTTTGCGCTATAGGGCCTGTAAAGCGCCTCGGTGTGAAAGTAGCCTTAGTAAATCTACCTCTACATGTGTACCTGGCTTAAGAGGCAGGAAGGTGGAGTCATGAAAGACAAAATTGATACTTATAGGTGAAATTCCACTTTAAGCCCCGGGTTTGTGTCTTGGGTCTGTGTATATTCACTGGTTCAGGTATGAATCCGGTCCGAATTTTTGCCTGAAATCTCTCCTGAACTGGACCCAAACATGCACAGGACCCTTGTGCAGTCAGAAGACAGTGGGCACCCCAGACCTGTGTGAACCGCCTGTATTGTCATACAAATCGCATGCGGTGAAACTCACATCCAATCTGCATATATGTGACCCCAGCCTTAGGTTTTCTATAACACAGTATTAAGTAGATATGTTTATGTACATAGCACTTTTTGATGACATACCTACCTTTCCTCGCACTTAGTTTTGGCGGCAGCAGTCACAGACGCGTCCCCTCTGTGAAAGGGCCAGTGTGTTGCCCCCCCCCCCCCCCTTCTGACAGGAATTGAGGTAAGTCCCCACTGAGGGCATATATAGCAATAAACACCTGACATATCACTTCTTTCCTCATTCTCTAAGACCCCTTTCACACTGAGGCAGTTTTCAGGTGTTTTAGCGCTAGAAATAGCGGCTGTAAAGTGCATGAAAACCGCCTCCCATGCCGCTTGAGTGTGAAAGCCTGAGTGCTTTCACACTGGAGCTGTGCACTTGTGGGACGTTAGAAAAAGTCCTGCAAACAGCATCTTTGGGGCGATTTGGGAGCGCTGTATATAGCACTCCTACACCACCCCTGCCCATTGTAATCAGCGCTTCTGAATTGCCTGAAAAGCGCTTCGGAAGCGACGCAACACGAGCATTGTTAACTTCTTTTTTGGGGTTAAAAACTCCCCGCTAGCGGCCAAAAGGCGCTACTAAAACAGTGGTAAAGTGCCTCTAAAATGAGCGGCACTTCACCGCTAACACGCGGGCGGCCCCAGTATGAAAGGGGTCTGACATGGGCTCCACCACCATACTTTATTTCTTGTACTTTATGTCTCTGAAAAGAACTTTACTCATGGCAATGGATACGAACCATATTACTGCTGTGTTCAGGCAACATAATGCCACTCTTACCTGCAGCGCTTCACATACAACACATCTATGTGTGTAGAAACGTTCAGTCAAGGGGATTTTTATTTTTTTCCTCGTGGGAAATGTATCAATGTAAATAAATCTTTATTGCAAATCCCAGAGTTGAGCACCAGGCGGAGGAGAGCACTCGTCTGTAGGGATGCCGAGGTGCTAAGACAAGTTACTTCTCAACTAGCGCGCCTCTCTATTGGCCGAGGAGGAAGGCCGTGTCTTATCTGTGCGCTGTGATTGGTGCAGCCGAAATAGACACGATCCAGCTATCCTAAAGTTGTGTTCATCAGGCCGGTGTTCCCGATCTCGTGTTTTCCGGAGAATCAGGCGAGGGGCACAGTGAGCTCCTTCACCCTGAGCAGGTAGGTTGCTGGGGCCGGGTGGTGTTCCTTCTTCCACTATTCTCTTCTTCAAGGCTCCAAGGCCTGCTTTCTCCAGATACATAAATGCTGGGGTTATAAGACTCCCATCCCATACTACACGGCTGCAGTGTGGGAGATTTGTATTAGAAGAAGACATGTGCTGCTGCCAGTCCTCGTTTATGAAAGGAGAGCTTTCCATAAAGGAATAACAAGTGTGGGAGGTATGGAGCAGATTGTATGGGGCTGGATCACATACACATCAATGATATGGGCCTGCTATACACAACATGGGGACCTGACCACTCTATATACACATCAATGACATGGGCCTTCTATACACAACATGGGGACCTGACCACTCTATATAAACATCAATGACATGGGCCTGCTATACACAACATGGGGACCTGACCACTCTATATACACATCAATGACATGGGCCTTCTATACACAACATGGGGACCTGACCACTCTATATAAACATCAATGACATGGGCCTGCTATACACAACATGGGGACCTGACCACTCTATATACACATCAATGACATGGGCCTTCTATACACAACATGGGGACCTGACCACTCTATATACACATCAATGACATGGGCCTTCTATACACAACATGGGGACCTGACCACTCTATATACACATCAATGACATGGGCCTTCTATACACAACATGGGGACCTGACCACTCTATATACACATCAATGACACGGGCCTGCTATACACAACATGGGGACCTGACCACTCTATATACACATCAATGACACGGGCCTTCTATACACAACATGGGGACCTGACCACTCTATATACACATCAATGACATGGGCCTTCTATACACAACATGGGGACCTGACCACTCTATATACACATCAATGACATGGGCCTGCTATACACAACATAGGGACCTGACCACTCTATATACACATCAATGACATGGGCCTTCTATACACAACACGGGGACCTGACCACTCTATATACACATCAATGACATGGGCCTTCTATACACAACACGGGGACCTGACCACTCTATATACACATCAATGACATGGGCCTTCTATACACAACATGGGGACCTGACCACTCTATATACACATCAATGACATGGGCCTTCTATACACAACATGGGGACCTGACCACTCTATATACACATCAATGACACGGGCCTGCTATACACAACATGGGGACCTGACCACTCTATATACACATCAATGACACGGGCCTGCTATACACAACATGGGGACCTGACCACTCTATATACACATCAATGACATGGGCCTTCTATACACAACATGGGGACCTGACCACTCTATATACACATCAATGACATGGGCCTGCTATACACAACATAGGGACCTGACCACTCTATATACACATCAATGACACGGGCCTGCTATACACAACATGGGGACCTGACCACTCTATATACACATCAATGACATGGGCCTTCTATACACAACATAGGGACCTGACCACTCTATATACACATCAATGACATGGGCCTTCTATACACAACATGGGGACCTGACCACTCTATATACACATCAATGACATGGGCCTTCTATACACAACATAGGGACCTGACCACTCTATATACACATCAATGACACGGGCCTGCTATACACAACATGGGGACCTAACCACTCTATATACACATCAATGACATGGGCCTTCTATACACAACATGGGGACCTGACCACTCTATATACACATCAATGACATGGGCCTTCTATACACAACACAGGGACCTGACCACTATATACACATCAATGACATGGGCCTTCTATACACAACATGGGGACCCGACCACTCTCTATACACATCAATGACATGGGCCTTCTATACACAACATGGGGACCTGACCACTCTATATACACACATCAATGACACGGGCCTGCTATACACAACATGGGGACCTAACCACTCTATATACACATCAATGACATGGGCCTTCTATACACAACATGGGGACCTGACCACTCTATATACACATCAATGACACGGGCCTGCTATACACAACACGGGGACCTGACCACTCTATATACACATCAATGACATGGGCCTTCTATACACAACATGGGGACCTGACCACTCTATATACACATCAATGACATGGGCCTTCTATACACAACATGGGGACCTGACCACTATATACACATCAATGACATGGGCCTTCTATACACAACATAGGGACCTGACCACTCTATATACACATCAATGACACGGGCCTGCTATACACAACACGGGGACCTGACCACTCTATATACACATCAATGACACGGGCCTGCTATACACAACACGGGGACCTGACCACTCTATTTACACATCAATGACACGGGCCTTCTATACACAACATGGGGACCTGACCACTCTATATACACATCAATGACATGGGCCTTCTATACACAACACGGGGACCTGACCACTCTATATACACATCAATGACATGGGCCTTCTATACACAACACGGGGACCTGACCACTCTATATACACATCAATGACATGGGCCTTCTATACACAACATGGGGACCTGACCACTCTATATACACATCAATGACATGGGCCTTCTATACACAACATGGGGACCTGACCACTCTATATACACATCAATGACATGGGCCTTCTATACACAACATGGGGACCTGACCACTCTATATACACATCAATGACATGGGCCTTCTATACACAACATGGGGACCTGACCACTCTATATACACATCAATGACATGGGCCTTCTATACACAACATGGGGACCTGACCACTCTATATACACATCAATGACACGGGCCTTCTATATACAACATGGAGACATATCATTGACCACTCTATATACACAGATCAGCCAGAACTTTATGACCACCCACCTAATACAGGAATGGACACCACTAGACCTCTGAAAATATGCTGTGGTATCTGGCAACAAGCCATCAGTAGCAGATCCTTTTAAAGATAAGTTTCCTTTTTTTAAAAATAACAAATGCTCATCTTTCGCAGGTAAATAAATATGCATTTATTATTTTTTTACACTGGAGCCTGTAAAGCATTGCACCCATGTTTAGCAGATCACAGAAACAATGCCAGGATCCTGCAGACTCCCAGTACACTGCTCATACCTCCAATACAGGAGGCAGTTACTGAATTGTAGGAAGATCAATGCCCTATGAGAACGCTCACCAGAACCCTGGAAGTTCATTGAGAAATACAGTGCCTTGGAAAAAGTATTCATATCCCTTGACGTTTTCCAGATTTTGTCATGTTACATCCAAAAACGTAAATTTATTTTATTGGGATTTTTTGTGATACACCAACACATCGGCGTATAACACTCACCCCAAGTTTAGGAGAGAATTTTAAGGAAAAGAAACTTACATTAAAATGCCCATCAATGCAGCCTCATCAGTGTTCATCTGCAGCCTTCTTAGTGTCCATTGCAGCCTTGTCAGTGCAGCCTTGTCGGTGCAGCCTTGCCCCCAGTGTCCATGCCTACCGCCGCCGACATACACATGCATGTCGTTTTAAATATGGCGCCGCGGAGTTCGGAGGGACTCGGCGCCGGCGGAACTGAACGAACACGAGATACACATAGTCGAGTGTATTCGGCTCTTTCCGGCGCCGCTCACAGTCCCGTCCTATGATGGACATAAAACAGGTCCAATGGCGGGACTGGGCGTGACTGTGAGCGGCGCCGGAAAGAGCCGAATACACTCGACTATGTGTATCTCGGCTCTGTGATTTCAGCGGCGCTCGTTCAGCTCCGCCGAGTCCCTCCGAACTCCACGGCACCATATTTAAAACTACTCGCTATGTGAATGTCGGCGGCGATCGCCGCCGATAGCTCACAACTAGCGGGGATCGGCGTATAACACGCACCCACGATTTTCCCCTGATTTTAAGGGGAAAAAGTGCGTGTTATACGCAGATAAATACGGTAATTGTGAATTGAAAGGAAAATAAATGACTTTTTTTTTTTTTTTACAAATTTGTGAAAAGTGTGGCGTGCATTTAAATTCAGCCCCTTTAGGGCCAGTTTTCTGCTCTAAAAATGCATGCACAGTGTTTTCCATGTATTCCGAAGGCTCTAGTTCACACCAATGCAGTCAGTTCCAGTCAGTTTCCGGTGCAGAAACTGACCGGAACTGGCTGCACTGTTGTGAACTAGAGCCTTTGGAATATGTGGAAAACACTGAGTATGCATTTTTTAGGGCCAGTTTACACCACAAAAATGCACTCATATGTTCCGGATCAGTTTTTGCTTACAGTTCACACCACATGCAGTTCCAGTACGTTTTTGATACAATTTGCTAGGTTCCAGTACAGTTCTGTGCAGGGAAAAAAAAATGCAGCACACTTTTTTTTTGCATCAGTGACTGAACTAGAGCCATTGGAATACATGAAAAACACTGCATGCATTTTTAGTGCAGAAAGAAAGCACACAGAACTGCATCTGGTGTGAACTAGCACTTAATCGGATACCCCTAACTAAAATCTAGTGGAACCAAATGTCTTCAGGAGTCACCTAATTAGTAAATAGAGTCCACCTGTGTGTAATTTAATCTCAGTATAAAATACAGCTGTTCTGTGAAGCCCTCAGAGGTTTGTTAGAAAACCTTTAGCATCACGAAGGCCAGGGAACAAACCAGACAGGTTTGGGATAAAGTTGGAGAAGTTTAAAGCAGGGTTAGGTTCTAAAAAAAAAAAAAAAAAAAAATCCCAAGCAGCACTGTTCAATCCATCAGTGTTGGTTCACACATATGTGATGTCAGACAGCGATTCGCACTGCTGCGCAGATCGCATGTTATGTCTGTGCGATGCAAATTCAGCCAGATTGTATGGCTAAACTTGCATCGCATTCGGACCAAAATCGTGCAGGACCCTTTCTTTTTTGTCCTCACCAGAATCGGATCGCATGGGTGTAAACACCCATGTGATCTGATTCCTGTCTGAATTCACAGTTTGCACTGCGATATGCGAACCGATCTGGGGGTGTCATTAACTTTCTATTGACACCCGCAGCGGCTCACATATGGCATTGTGAACTGTCTGCGAGTTCTATGCAAAGCGGGAACTGGCACTGGAATGGCGCTGGTTCCCGCATCACACTGGTGTGAACTGGCACAACTGCAAACCTACCAAGACATGACAGTCCACCTAAACTAACAGGCCGGGCAAGGAGAGCATTAATCAGAGAAGCAGCCAAGAGGCCCATGGTAACTCTGGAGGAGCTGCAGAGATCCACAGCTCAGGTGGGAGAATCTGTCCACAGGACAACAAGTAGTTGTGCACTCCACAAATCTGCCCTTTATGGAAGAGTGGCAAAAAGAAAGCCGTAAGAAGTCCTGTTTGCAGTTTGTGAAAAGCCATGTGGGGGACACGGCAAACATGGAAGAAGGTGCTCTCGTCAAATAAGACCAATATTGAACTTTTTGGCCTAAAAGCAAAATGCTATGTGTTAGAGCAGCACGATTAATTAAGTCGCAATCACTATTCAATCCCCCTCACGATTTTAACCTGCATTTCCACTATTCATTCGTGTAACAGTGCAGAGCAGTTCTCTGCTCACTCACAGCTGTCAAAAAAAAAAAAACACAACCATCCAATGTTTAACACCTGCTCAGTGCTGAGATAAAAGGAAACTTTGTAACATTTAGATCAAAAGGGAAGAACATCGGTCTGTAAACGAAATCAGTTTAACCACATAAAGACTAAGGCCCCTTTCACACGGGCTTTCCAATCAGGTGTGTCTGTCAGTTTTTCAGGTGGACCTGATTGGACGCTCCATGCACCTCCATGGAGCGATGGATGTCAGCGGATATCTGATCCTGTCCGTGAAATCCAGACAGATGGAGACCGTATTTTCCATCCGTCTGGCGGATGGGATCGGATGAAAACTGATAGGCAGCCCGTTTTTCATTCAATCTCCCCATAGAGCAGTGTTTCTCAACTCCAGTCCTCAAGGCGCCCCAACAGGTCATGTTTTCAGGATTTCCCTCAGATTAAACAGCTGTGGTAATTACTAAGGCAGTGAAACTGATCAAATCACTTGTGCAGAGTAATGGGAGGCCTGAAAACATGACCTGTTGGGGCACCTTGAGGACTGGAGATGAGAAACACTGCCATAGAGGATAGCAGGGCTCTGACAGGTTCGTCATGCCTGCTCAGTGGATCGATTCCCCCGTTGAAGTGTATATATATATATATAATTTATTTATTGTATGTGTATGTATATTATATGTGTATATATAGTGATATTGGGGTGTTTAGCTCAGTGGTAGATGCATCTTCACGTAGTGAGTCCATGGCAGCCCATTTTTACTAACCGGAACAAAATAAAAGTTTACACAAGATTTCCCACACAGGGGTTCTTCTCCAGTAAATTCATACAACCGAAAATGCCCAGCCTCCTGGCTCCTAGGCTTACTTTGCCTTGCAGTTCCCTGCTGAACCAGCCTACTCCTGGCCTTAACAGGATTCTCCAGACCCCTGTGTTTGCTTACTATCCCCAAGACTTCCTTCAGCCCCCCTTGGACTTGCTAGTCGCCTCGGCTCTTCCAGCCTCCCAGACCGTTCTCTGGTCTCACAGGCCCTTGTAGCCGTCCCAACCTTCCCAGTCCTTCAGACACGAAGTCCCCCCTTACCAGGGATGTAGTCTCACACAGGGCAGACAGCTTTTCAGACACAGGTCTGTCTTGATACAGCAGCAACAAACTGCACACACTCCACTCTCTGCTCTCACCAGTCCCTCGTTATATGGGCTGTGTGCACCTGGGCACACACCCTGCTTGCTATCTATATGACCTGGACACAGGGTTGGAAATTCCGTGCCACCCAAGACTGAGGAATCTCCAAACTACAGAGACCCATCTGAAGATAGTAAAATCTGGAGAAAGCTGCCAGAGCAGATTTCTCCTCTCAAAATAATTGCTCTGTAGCCTTGCAGTCACCTGACATGCACACTCTGTTTCCTTATTAACCCCATTTTCCCAGAGACAGGGACTCTCATTTTTAAATAATTCCCCCCCCCCCTCCTTTGTTTCGATCCGGAGGGGGGAACACCAGCACCCGTCATGGTTGGGACACCTCTGTGCTGGCTGTCAGCCACGCAAGCCCAACTTTTTTTTGGGGTGAGGTTCCAGGTATGTCCCACCCTGGATCTTAACAGGGTCCTATATTTTCCTATCCTCAGCCATCTCCCTCTTCCCTGGGCTTATTCATTTTTTTCTTGGGGAAACTCCGTATTCCCTGATCCTTCCTTTCAACTCACTGACATCAGCTTCAACCTTCACTATAGGTCCTAATACCTTTCTCTGGTTATCCATGACAACCACATCATTAACATCACCAATCATTGTCAGATCACCAATTTTGAGATCACAACTTCCAATACCATCAGTGCTTTTTTCAAAGTTTGTTAGGACCCGTCCTGAGGAGGGACCACGCACAGGCGAGTGACTATGCTCCACGGAACTATCACCAAGCTCCACCTCACCTGCTGTCCAACGATCCATGGGCGGCTGTCCTAATATATGACACTGACCCAAGCACAAATAATTCCTGCGATAATGCCAACTGGTGTACACATTACATTGCTACAGCAACCAATACCTTCAGCACTTTCTCCCGCGGTGTCTCAGGGGTAACCTTAACATGTACCTCTTGGCCAGTAACAGAAAGCATCTCCATTACTGCCGTGTCCATTCTGGGCCCTTCCTTTTCATGAGGTCTAGCAAGTGAGACAGTATCTGCGCCCTCTACTGACCACTGCTCAGCTGCACCAGCAAAGATGTGCTCAGTCACTGCACCAGGCGGAGAGACCTCTGATATCTCCAACAGTTCCCCTGAGCGACTTCCATACACAACAACTGGAAGTACCCTCACCGGGAATCGGGAGATCCTGTGCCAAACGGTTAGTAAACATTGGCCCCACCAATTCCACTTTTGGGCAAGGTTTTCCAGCACCGCCTGTACCATCTGGCTCCACCCATTGGTACTACGCTGCACCACCTGGTCCAACCGTGATGGAGACACCCAAGTGTACAGTAAGTGCGTTTTTGCCAACTCCAGCATTTCAAGTAAAGTTTCCGTTATTTCTATACATCCCATGTCTAAATTTGTGACCTCTTTAGGGACCTTTCCTTCCTCTGAGACATGGAGGGGCTCATCCACTGTAGTCTGAGAGGTTGAGACCTTGGAAGAGACCTCCACCTCTTTGGAGGTACCCACCATCACTGCCTGTTGCTCCCCTGGAGCACTGTCAGCCACATGACTCCTCTTCCCCTCCAACGCAACAATGAGCCTCTGCAGGTCAACAATAGTCACATAGTCACCTTGACACTTGCTATTACTTAGTTTCTGGGCTGTGGACAACCCATCTGCCATGCCTGCGCCCAGAACCGTTCATTCAGACTGGAGGGCATCAGTCTTTGCAGGGGCTAGCGTACCCTTGAGCACCGGCCATTCTGTGATCCCTCCATTGGGCATAGCAGATGTTCTGTCCACACCTTTGTTACACATCATTGTTTTGTAATTCCTTGTCACTTGGCCTAGTGCCGCAAGTGCTTCCTTGCACCAATCATCCCAGTCCCTTGTGGTTCCATCACCGGTGCTCCACAGCTCTGCATCAGCTGCTCTAGAAGGCCCTACAGGAACCTGGGATTCACTAGCCAAAACAGCACCCTTGTCACTTCTATCTACCTCACATTGTGACAATATTTTTTTACTCACATCAACCTGAGAGATTGCATCCTCAACCAAGGCAAGGTGCAATACCCTATTTTGACCACCTTGCTCTGGTGGTTCTACAGACACCTCCAGCTTTGAACTCTCAGCTTTTGCAGGCTGAATTAACCCCTTGCCAACTGGGTTACACTTAAGGTTGTGGGGCTGCGCACACACTCTCACTGTGTGACTCAGTTCAACCTTGTTCCACCAGAGTAGGACCAGAGCCATCCTGGACAGACTCTTGCTCCATCATATGGAGACCTCCATGGACAATCCTGTGCCTCTGCCTGTCACGTGAGATCTACTCATCATTGGTAGTGAACACATTACTAACCTCACTCTCAGATATGACATTACAAGAAATACATGTTTCAATGTCATTACAATCCACATCACCTTTACCAATAGTAACACTTTTGTCAGCACGATCATTAGCATTCTCATTGCATGAAGACACAACTGCCATTTTTGTTGGTTGTGAGCCACCATAACCTCTGAGCGATTCTTCACAGCACCCGCTCTCTGTAAAGGGGCACTCTTACCTATTTGGGCAGCTCCATAGCTGACTTGGGAAACTCTCTGCTTCATCACTGCAAGCTCCTTAGAAGTTTCCCTGGGCAACCCTGCAGCACCTGTAACTAGGGAACATGGCACCAGCACTGTTTTGGTCACCCCTAGCTCAATTTTCCCAGCCATCTGCTGGATTATAGCAGGCACGTGCAGAGTCCCCATGTCCTTTCCAGTCTTTAGCCCTGCGGCTAGTTGGGCTTTACGCTGCGCCTCCCCACTGCTCTGGGTAGCACACTGCAGCAAGTCTCTCCTTTTGGTACTGCGGATCTCCCCACTGGACATACTCCCACTTCACTGGGTTCAGTACCATAAACTGAAACAGTCTTACCAGTACCTGCAGCTGGTGTCAGAGCCTTCACTTGAGTGCGATGTCTTTCAGCTGTGGTGTCTCCACAGGCTGACGCCCCAATGTGGTCACGGAGCAACACTGCAGCTTTTCTAGATCCACCCACGCCCCCTGTAGGTAACACAAGACCCTTGTTGCTAGGGGTAACCGCAGACTTGCACCCAAAGCTGGTTGGCTATACCTCATGCAGGATGGAGACTTTTGCGCCCTCCTTTCTGGGCTGACCACTTTCTCTAAGCGGCCACGACACAAAACTTTGCAATTCTCAGATTCCTGGCTACTTTGGCCTCCCGGCGACACCTCTCCAATCCTGGAGCATTGCTGGTGGACCATGTTACGCTGGACGGCTCCCCTAAGGATTTCCTCTTTAAACTTGTGGTAGTCATCCTGGTCCCAATCCATCAAATGGTAAATTGATCGGAACTCTGTCGGTAACAGGGTTTGCCGCAATTCTGGCCACCGGTCCCTAGGCCATTTTCTCCTTACAGCAAATTTTTCACATTTTTTTAGGAAGTCTCCAACCTCCTCTGTAGGTAGCATGGGTTGCACATAGTCAGAGGCCACAATCTCAGCCCCTTGCACTGCGCCCCACTTTGCGATTCCGCTTGAACCATTCATTCACTGTCTCGCACATCACTAGGCCTTCTGGACTGGCCCCCCTAGGTGGAGACATCTTCTCAGGTCACGCTGAGCTCACTTCCACAGGTACAACGCCTGTATGCAACACCGTCCATCAATTGAACTCCTGCACAATGCCATTCACCTGGCTGCCACACACAGCTAGCAGCAGTTCCTGAATGACTCGCTACTGGCGCAGAGACCCGGATTTCACCATCTGTTTGCCCGCATTCGAACACCACTTGTGACACTCCAGCTATGAATAAGCACTCATTGTAGTGTGAAACGCGTCAGCTGCTTTTGTACGCTTCTGCTGTTATGTTTTGTGTTTCTTCATGATTCAGCTTTTTAAATAAAGCATTCATCATTATACCGGTGTGCGGCTTCCAGCTTTCCTCGATTTGTCAGCCGTCCCAACCTTCCCAGTCCTTCAGACACGAAGTCCCCCCTTACCAGGGATGTAGTCTCACACAGGGCGCACAGCTTTTCAGACACAGGTCTGTCTTGATACAGCAGCAACAAACTGCACACACTCCACTTTCCTCCACTCTCTGCTCTCACCAGTCCCTCGTTATATGGGCTGTGTGCACCTGGGCACACACTCTGCTTGCTCTCCATAAGACCTGAACACAGGGTTGGAGATTCTGTCCCACCCAAGACTGAGGAATCTCCAAATTACAGAGCCCCATCTGGAGAAAGCTGCCAGAGCAGATTTCTCCTCCCAAAATAATTGCTCTGTAGCCTTGCAGTCACCTGACATGCACACTCTGTTTCCTTATTAACCCCATTTTCCCAGAGACTCTCACTATATATATATATATATATATATATATATATATATATATATATATTTAATGTGTGTATATATATATATGTTTGGGGGGTTCTTAGTAGTTTTCTAGCAAAAAAAATGATTCTAACTTGAAACCAACAAATGTCAGAAAAAGGTTAACCGCTTCAGCCCCGGAAGATTTTACCCCCTTCCTGACCAGAGCATTTTTTTGCGATTCGGCACTGCGTCGTTTTAACTGACAATTGCGCAGTCGTGCGACGTGGCTCCCAAACAAAATTGACGTCCTTTTTTTCCCACAAATAGAGCTTTCTTTTGGTGGTATTTGATCGCCTCTGCGATTATTTTTATTTTTAGCGCTATAAACAAAATAAGAGCGACCATTTTGAAAAAAAAAAGCATTATTTTTTATATTTTGCTATAATAAATATCCCCCAAAAATATATAAAAAAACATTTTTTTTCTCAGTTTAGGCCGATCGTATTCTGCTACATATTTTTGGTTAAAAAAAATCGCAACAAGCGTTTATTGATTGGTTTGCGCAAAAGTTATAGCGTTTACTAAATAGGGGATAGTTTTATGGCATTTTTATTAATAATTTTTTTTTTTTTACTAGTAATGGCGGCGATCAGCGATTTTTATTGTGACTGCGACGTTATGGCAGACATGTCGGACATTTTTGACACATTTTTGGGACCATTGTCATTTATACAGCGATCAGTGCGATTAAAAATGCACTGATTACTGTGTAAATGACACTGGCAGTGAAGGTTAACCACTAGGGGGCGGGGAGGGGTTAAGTAAGTCCTAGGGGAGTGATTACTAACTGTAGGGGGGTGGGCTAGCAGTGTCATTACTCTGATCACAGCTCCAGATGACAGGGAGCAGAGATCGAGTGACACTGTCACTAGGCAGAACTGGGAGATGCTGTTTACATTAGCATCTCCCCGTTCGTCCTCTCCGTGAGGCGATCGCGGGTATCCCTGCAGCGATCGAGTCCGCGGGACTCGCGAAGCTCCCGGCCGGCGCGCACGCAATATCACGGCGGGGAATTCAAATGGATGTACCCGTAAGTCCATTTGCCCAGCCGTGCCATTCTGCCGACGTACATCAGCGTGCGGCGGTCGCGAACCAGTTAGACTTCCCTCATTTACACACCAAAGTGTATTCTTTTGATCTAAAGGACAAATGTTACAATGTTTATGCTTCAGTTCCACTGCTGCAGAGCAGAGAGATTTCTCTGCATAGAAAGAATTGGGAAATACTTTGTCAAGATGGCAACGGGGAAAAAAATCGCGATAACAATTCTTAACGATTAATCGTGCAGCTCTAAAACACAGTATCTCTCAAAAGTGAGTACACCCCTCACATGTTTGAAAATATTTTATTATCTTTTCATGTGACAACACTGAAGAAATTACACTTTTCTACAATGTAAAGTAGTGAGTGTACAGCTTGTATAACAGTGTAAATTTGCTGTCCCTTCAAAATAACTCAACACACAGTCATTAACGTCTAAGCCGCTGGCAACAAAAGTGAGTACAGCCCTAAGTGAAAATGTCCAAATTGAGCCCAAAGTGTCAATATTTTGTGTGGCCACCATTATTTTCCAGCACTGCCTTAACCCTCTTGGGCATGGAGTTCACCAGAGCTCTTCCATTCCTCCATGATGATATCACGGAGCTAGTGAATGTTAGAGACCTTGCGCTCCTCCACCTTCCGTTTCAGGATACCCCACAAATGCTCAATAGGGTTTAGGTCCGGAGTAAGGATGAGCTCCGGCGTGTTCGCATGCTGCATGTGCTGAGCTCGCCAAGAAGTCAGCATGGCGCAGAGTAATCACAAGCAGTGAGACTTTCCCGATTTGCGGCTGCAGAGATTGGGAAATGTCTCACTGCCTGTGATTAGCGCTGCGCCATGCCGACCTCCTGGCGGGCTCGGCACGTGCAGCATGCGAACATGCCGGAGCTCGTCCTTAGTCCAGAGACATGCTTAGCCAGTCGATTACCTTTACCCTCAGCTTCTTTAGCAATGCAGTGGTTATCATCATGTTGGAATACTGCCCTGCGGCCCAGTCTCTGAAGGGAGGGGATCATGCTCTGCTTCAGTATGTCACAGTACATGCTGGCATTCATGGTTCCCTCAATGAGCTGTATCACCCCAGTGCCGGCACCACTCATGCAGCCCCAGGCCATGACACTCCCTCCACCATCCTTGACTGTAGGCAAGACACACTTGTCTTTGTTCTCATCACCTGGTTGCCGCCACACACTTGACACCATCTGAACCAAAAAAGTTTATCTTGGTCTCATCAGACCACAGGACATTGGGCCCAATTTGGACATTTTCACTTAGGGGTGTACTCACTTTTGTTGCCAGGGGAAAAAAAAAGGACGCAAATTTTGTTTGGGTACAACATTGCATGACCACGCAATTAGCAGTTAAAGCAGCGCAGTGCCAAATTGTAAATAGTGCTGTTGTCCGGAAGGGGGTAAAACCTTCCGGGGATGATGTGGTTAAGTAAGTTATTGCGGACATGATACAAGAGATGGTTAGTCTCTGCAAACTGCATTTTTCTTCAGATTTTCTTGCACTAAAGGTGCCAACAATAAATTCATATTAATTTAAATTGAGGATATTACGGTAATTAAAAAGTCAGGTATAATACAATTCTGTATAAAAAGATAAATTTTTTTAAAAAACTGTCATTTTCGGTTTCGGCTAAGTGCATCCTGCATTTTAGGGTTTGATCTCGGCACCAAAATTTCCATTCGGTGCACCCCTAATAGAAAGTTAATGACACCCCAAACACATTGCGTTTTACCACATCTGCCCTCTTCAGGTTGCATGGTACAAAAGACCCGGTTACCGTGCATGCACTACTTTTGGTGCAGTGTGGTGAGTAGAGATGAGCCGAACACCCCCCTGTTCGGTTCGCACCAGAACATGCGAACAGGCAAAAAATTTGTTCGAACACGCGAACACCGTTAAAGTCTATGGGAGCAGTGATTTTAATAATGCTTAAAGTGAAACAATAAAAGTGTAATATTCCTTTTAAATTTCGTACCTGGGGGGTGTCTATAGTATGCCTGTAAAGGGGCGCATGTTTCCCGTGTTTAGAACAGTCTGACAGCAAAATGACATTTCAAAGGAAAAAAGTCATTTAAAACCACTCGCGGCTATTAATGAATTGCCGGTCCGATAATACACATAAAAGTTCATTGATAAAAACAGCATGGGAATTCCCCACAGGGGAACCCCGAACTAAAATTTAAAAAAAAATGGCGTGGGGCCCCCCTCAAAATCTATACCAGACCCTTCAGTTCTGGTATGGATTTTAAGGGGAACCCCGTGCCAAGATTTAAAAAAAAAAAATGGTGTGGGGTCTCCCCAAAAATCCATACCAGACCCTTATCTGAGCACGCAACCTGGCAGGCCGCAGGAAAAGAGAGGGGGACAAGAGAGCGCCCCCCTCCTGAACCGTACCAGGCCATATGCCCTCAACATTGGGAGGGTGCTTTGGGGTAGCCCCCCAAAACACCTTGTCCCCGTGTTGATGGGGACAAGGGCCTCATCCCCACAACCCTTGCCCGGTGGTTGTGGGGGTCTGCGGGTGGGGGGGCTTATCGGAATCTGGAAGCCCCCTTTAACAAGGGGACCCCCAGATCCCGGCCCTCCCCCCGTGTGAAATGGTAAGGGGGTACAAAAGTACCCCTACCATTTCACAAAAAAACTGTCAAAAATGTTAAAAATGACAAGAGACAGTTTTTGACAATTCCTTTTTATTTAAATGCTTCTTCTTTCTTCTATTTTCTATCTTCCTTCGGTTTCTTCCTCCATCTTCTTCTTTTTCTTCTTCTTCTGGTTCTTCTGGTTCTTCCTCTAGTGTTCTCGTCCGGCATCTTCCTCCGTGGCGCCGGTGTCTTCTTCCCTTTGTCTTCTGGGCCGCTCCGCATCCGACCATGATGGGAGGCTCCCGCTGTGTGATGCCTCTCCTCTTCTGACGGTTCTTAAATAAAGGAGGGCGGGGCCACCCGGTGACCCCGCCCCCCTCTGACGCACGGGGACTTACCTGTGGGGAATTCCCATGCCGTTTTTATCAATGAACTTTTATGTGTATTGTTGGACCGGCAATTCATTAATAGCCGCGAGTGGTTTTAAATGACTTTTTTCCTTTGAAATGTCATTTTGCTGTCAGACTGTTCTAAACACGGGAAACACGCGCCCCTTTACAGGCATACTATAGACACCCCCAGGTACGAAATTTAAAGGAATATTACACTTTTTTTATTGTTTCACTTTAAGCATTATTAAAATCACTGCTCCTGAAAAAACGGCCATTTTGTAAAACTTTTTTTTGCATTGATACATGTCCCCTGGGGCAGGACCCAGGTCCCCAAACACTTTTTATGACAATAACTTGCATATAAGCCTTTAAAATTAGAACTTTTGATTTCTCCCATAGACTTTTAAAGGGTGTTCCGCGGCTTTCGAATTTGCCGTGAACACCCCACATTGTTCGCTGTTCAGCGAACTGGCGAACAGCCGATGATTGAGTCGAACATGAGTTCGACTCGAACTCGAAGCTCATCCCTAGTGGTGAGTGTGTGTGTTATTTATTTAAAAAAAAAAAAAAAAAAAAGCAAACCACATGTGGAACGCACAGCTCATTCCTGTGGTATTCATGTGTAGGCATGGTATTGACCAGCCGTGAATGGGCTAAAATCGCACTACGCTGCACCAAAAGTAGTGCATGCACTACTTTTTAAACCACACTGTAACCAGATCGCATGGTACAAAACTACAATGCGATCTAGGGTTGGCAAACGCACTGCATATGCAACCTGCATTTAGGGTTGTCGTTGTCTTTCTATTGAAACCCACTGGAGATCGCACATGGAGTGTGTTTTGCACATGTTCTGAATCACACAGGAACTCAGTGCATTTCTGTGTGATTTTATGTGCTGGCATGGTGTGAACCAGCCCTTAGTGTACATATCAGACCTATGTGACAGCTGGCAAGCATCAGACATGCTAAGGCTGACCATACATTAATCGTTTTTTTTTTTTTTTGTTTTTTTTGTTTTTTTTTTAACCAAAAAAATTACTTGATTCACACACTCAGTGTATGTGGATGGGGAATTATTTCTGTGAAGCTTTTGTGTTCTGGTGGCAGGGAGACTTCCCCTGTGTCAGAATAGTGATCAGTACTGCAGGCTATAGCTGGCAGCACGAATTGATCGGGATAAAACAGACAGGCTGGTTGTACAGAAGTTGATCTACCACTTGACTTCTGTACAACCAGCCTGCCCATACGTTGATGGAATTTCACTCGGTCCTTGCTGAACCAACCAAATTTTGATCCATGTGTGACTGGCTTAAGATACTGGTCTCGCACAGTAGCAAATACTGCTCTCCTGTTTCTCAGCATAGATGTCCACTCTGCTCTGCCATTATATATGCATGATATGTGAGTGCTGCAGACATAGGGTTCTAGATGAACATATACCGTGCAGTCTCTAATAGTGTTGTCCTGAAGCAGTTATTGACCACAGTGAGCAGTGAAATTCCTCTTCTTTACTGAAAAAAGGCTTTAACACCTGGTCTGACTTGGTTTTATCCACTTACGGACCGCCCGCCGTCGTTATACGGCGGCTGTTTGAAGGAGGATATCGTTGTTATAGCAGCAGCTAGCTGTCTTCAGCGGCGGTCCGCTACAAGATGAAAGTGGTCTCTGCGGTGGATTCGCCGCAAGATCACTTTTATCGGTGGCGGTAGAGGGGCCCCCCCTCCCACCTCGATCCGGTGCCCTCTGCCACTTACCGGAGCCATCGGCAGCGGCGATCGCGTCTATCCCCTGGGCTGACATGGAGTCGAGTGAGGAGAAGATGGCCCCCACCCGTCTCCATAATATTACAGGGCGGAAGCTTGCCCCGTCCCAACAAGCTCGCGTGCAGAAGCGAACGCATAGGTGAGTAGAGCCCGCATATGAAAACGGTGTTCAAAGTGAGAGCAATAATTCTAGCCCTAGACCTCCTCTATAACCTAAAACATGCAACCTGTAAAATTTTTTTAACCGTCGCCCTTTGGAGATTTTTAAGGGTAAAAGTTTGTTGCCATTCCATGAGCGGGCGCAATTTTGAACCGTGACATGTTGGGTATAAGTTTACTCGGCATAACATTATCTTTCACAATATAAAAAAAAAATTAGGCTAACTTTACTGTTGTCTTATTTTTTAAATCAAAAAAGTGTATTTTTTACAAAAAAAGTGTGCTTGTAAGACCACTGCGCAAATACGATGTGACAGAAAGTATTGCAACGACCGCCATTTTATTGTCTAGAGTGTTAGAAAAAAAATGTATAATGTTTGGGGTTTCTAACTAATTTTCTGGCAAAAAAAAACTTTTTTAACTAAAGAACAAATCTCAGAAAGAGGCTCGGTCCTTGAGTGGTTAAATTCAGGGGATTTAACATCAAGTTTACACCGGTGTCAAGACTTTTCTGAGCTTAAACAGTTTATTGAATTGGTACATTCCTACTAACACTGTAGCTAACACTGAGACAACACGGTACAATGAAGAGAGGAGATATTTGGTTCCTACCTTAGTTAACACGGTTTGTTAAACACCTCTTAGGAAATTACCACCCTGATTCTCTGTGATAAGGCTTAACACCTGCTTAGTGCTTTTTCTGACACTTTTTGCTTACAAGTTAAAATCAGTATTTTCTGCTAGAAAATTACTTAGGACCACAAAAAACATTTATATATATTTTTTTTAGCAGAGACCCTAGAGAATAAAATGGCTGTTGTAATATTTTATGTCAGCGCAGCGGTCTTTCAGACGCAATTTTTTGGGGGAAAAATACACTTCAGTAAATAAAAAAAAAAAAAAAAAAAAAAAACAAAAACGTAAAGTTAGCCCAATTTTTTTGTATACTGTGAAAGATGTTACACTGAGGATTGTGAGAGAATCGTGATCTTTAGTCTAAGCAAAAAAAAGTGATTCTCATTTTTTCCAGAATGGAGCAGCTTTATTGTGTATGGCAGAAAACTAACGCTGCACATCACCCTGAACACACCATCCCCACCGTGAAGCATGGTGGTGACAGAATCCTGTTGTGGTGATGCTTTTTTTTCAGCAGGTACAGGGAAGCTGGTCAGAGTTGATGGGAGAATTGATGGAGCCAAATACAGGGAAATCTTAGAAGAAAACCTGTTAGTCTGCAAAAGACCTGAGACTGGGGCGGAGGTTCACCTTCAAGCAGGACAATGACCCTAAACATACAGCCAGAGCTTCAGTGGAATGGTTTCGATCAAAGCATATTCATGTGTTTAGAATGGACCAGTCAAAGTCCAGACCTAAATCCAATTGAGAATCTGTGGCAAGACTTGAAAATTGCTGTTCAGACGCTCTCCATTCAATCTGACAGAGCTTGAGCTATTTTGCAAAGAAAAATGGGCAAAAATGTCACTCACTGTGCAAAGCTGGTTGAGACATCGCCAAAAAGACTTGCCGCTGTAATTGCAGAGAAAGGTGGTTCTATAAAGTATTGACTCAGGGGGGCTGAATACAAATGCACGCCACACTTCAGATATAACTGTAATATATTTATATGCTGGCCATACAAAAACAATGTCTTCCTTCAAAAAAAAAAAATTCATTTTAAGAACGTTTGTTTGATTTTCTAATCGTTAGTGGGGTCAAATCGATGTTTGTTTTTAACCACAGTGATGCAAAAATTTAGCAATAATAGAAAAGGTCTTGATCAAAGGAATTTTCAGACAGTGTATGTGGTTTTCGTTCAGAAATGACATTTGTTTTAAAACAGAATGTTAAAAACAAGTGAAAATTTCAAACAACATTCTTTCATTCAGCGAATGTACAAAGATTTTTCGTATGAATATTCTCATCTAAACATTGATCGGTGTGGCCAGTATAAGGCTCGGTGTACACCTATGCAGTTTGCTTTTGATCTGTTTCTGCAGTGCTCATTGCTGTGCATTTTGATTTTTTTGCGCATGTGATTTTGGTGCGTTTTGCATTTTTCATTTTTTTTATGCCTTTTTTTTTTTTTTGGCCAATTTGTTGTTGGGCAGATTAAAAAAAAACACAGATTGCTGCAAAAACGCATTACCTGCTTTTCTGCAGCTTCTCCATTAATGTATATTGAACCAAAAAAGCACAGTATTTGCTATGAAAAAAGTCCCTGACCCTTTCCAAATACGCAGCAGCTGAAAGAAGCATAGATGTGAACGTTAAATGAACTCTAGTGCGTTTCTGTGAAAAGCACCAAAAACCACATAGGTGTGAACTTAATGGGTTTTAAAAACAAAAAAAAATAGCCCTTTATCGTACAAAAAGAGCAGATAATCGCTACTGTAAGGGGTTCATTGTTTCTTACTGTGCAACGGTGAAAGTAAAATTTACAGTAGCAAATATTATTTTATTTTTTTTTTGTACTCTAAAGGGCTAATTTTAGGTTTTTCTAACGACATTATGTTACTGATCGATTATAAAAACAGTAATAGATTAATTTCATAATCGATTTGTTGTTTCGGCCCTAATGTCCTTAAAGTGATTTGTAAACGATCACCTTGTAAAACAACCCATTCAGTTTAACCGCTTCCCGACCGCCTCACGCAGATATACTGCGGCAGAAGGGCACGTACAGGCAGATTAACGTACCTGTATGTTGCCCTTTAAGAGGCGGCTTGCGGGAGCGCGCGCGCCACCGGGAGCTCTGTGAGCGTGATGTCTTGATGTCCGCGGGGATACCCGTGTTCGTCTCACTGTGAGGAAGAACGGTGGAAATGCTGATGTAAATCTGTAATGTAATCAGGAGCGGTCATCAGTGTGGTGTCACACCCAGCCCCTCCCCCCCCCCCCCCACAGTTAGAATCACTCCCTAGGACACACTTAACCCCTACAGCGCCACCTAGTGGTTAACCCCTTGACTGCCAGTCACATTTACACAGTAATCAATGCTTTTTTAATCGCACCAATCGCTGTATAAATGTGAATGGTCCCAAAATAGCACCAAAAGTGTTTGATCTGTCCGCCATAATGTCGCAGTCACGATAAAAATCGCTTATCGCCGCCATTACTAGTAAAAAAAAAATATTAATAAAAATGCCATAAAACTATCCCCTATTTTGTAGATGCTATAACTTTTGCGCAAACCGATCAAACGCTTATTGCGATTTTTTTTTTTTTTTTTTTTTTTTTTTTTTTTCTGAAAAAAATGTTTTTTAATATATATTTTGGGGATATTTATTATAGCAAAAAGTAAAAAATAATGCGTTTTTTTCAAAATTGTCGCTATTTTTTTGTTTATAGCGTAAAAAATAAAAACCGCAGAGGTGCTCAAATACCACCAAAAGAAAGCTCTATTTGTGGGGTAAACAGGATGTCAAGTCTGTTTGGGAGCCACGTCGCACGACCGCACAATTGTCAGTTAAAGCGACGCAGTGCCGAATCGCAAAAAGTGCTCTGGTCTTTGCCAGCCAAATGGCCTGGGGCTTAAGTGGTTAAAATAGAAATGAAAGGCAAAACATTTTTGTATAAATACATTTTTTTTGTAAAGGAGCACATAATTTCTGTTCTCAGCTGCATAAGAGCTGGGGGAGGAGAAGCAGGACACTGAGTTTGCCAGTGAAGCGGGGGCGTGTCAGGAAAAGTCTGATCATTTGGAAGAGAGTACTCAGAGTTCCCAGCATAGCTTGAGAACTGATCACGGTGTGCTCTCCTGCTTAGTGTGGTCAGTTTTTAATAGGAAAGCAAGGGGACTAGCATGAACACCAGGGATCTCATAGAAAGGAAGCAATACAAAGAGGACAGGATACTTTCTCATACAAGTACATGCTTTCAAACATCAACTTTATAGACAAGTTTGCTTGCTGCCTAATATATCGCACCAACTTTAAGATGTCATTTTAACAAGATAATCAGTGGTATTCATTTAACCTGTCAGTGGTCATAAAGTTATGGGTGATCAATGTATATTCTGTAATTAATTCAGATGAAACCTACAAATAGACATGACATCCCCGAGTTCAGCAGCATGTGATGACCATTGTCTATGGTGGCTGGAGGACCTTTGTTGTGAAGAACTTGCAGGGAAATCTCTTTCTAATGGTACCTCCACAGGACAGTGTTTGTTTATACCCATAAAGGTTGGGTTAGGCTGCCACCTACAGGTTAATGGACAATGTCTAAAGAGGCAGGCTTCCTGGACCAGCCATAGTGCAGTCTGCGTTTGCAGTGGAACTGGAGGTGGGCTTTTTTTTTTCCTTTTGGGTGTCCCATTGTGGGGATTTCCCCCTCACTTTCTGTCCCATGTCAGGGCAGGTGAAGGGGTGGATCTCCCTGAAGGGGGCATGGGTGGTGGTGAAGATCTGGTGGATTTTTTTTGCCCCTTTCCATTCTTTCCAAGACTAGGAAGAGAGGCTTTGCCTTTAGTCCTTTAAAGTATAACTGAAGGCAAAACTGCTGTGTGTGTGTGTGTGTGTGTTTTTTATTTTATTTTTTTTAGATGAAGTAGAGAGAATTTTAGAACACCTGTCAGATTTGTATTGCTGTCTGTGCCCTCCGGAAGGAGATTCCCCCACTCTTTGTCCTGTTTACCATTATCATTGACAGTGAAAGTAAAAGAAAAGAAAAATCTTACAGGGGGTTATAACTCTCCCTTGCGCTTTTAAAATGGGGGAGGGGGGGGGGTTTGCCTAAAGTTCTACTTTAAATAACGCTCACTGATGGGTATTTTTTTCTCTTAGGGAGAATGTAATTTATGACTTGGGGGAGGAGTATATGAATGGTAGATAAGAAAGGAAATTGGAGGGGGGGGGGTATTTTCTCCTGGTAATTGTGTGGAAAAAGGTAGTCACAGGTTTTGGATTCATTTTGTCTGTCTTTTTTCTTTTCTTTTTGACTTGGCTTACATGAATTAAGGCTTGCAGTGAAGTGGGTTGTTCACGGAGACAGCAACAAGGTCATAGTACAGTTTAGTCTATAATTTGAAAATTGCTAGAGAGCCTGAAAAGGTTTGAGATCCCCTGTTAAATGTATGACGATATTAAGACATTTGAAGTGGCTATAGCCCTTTTACAAAAAAATTAATCTCCCATCTGAGGATTTCTTTCGTTTGAAGAAATATAGGTAGGGCAGGTTTTATTTTTTTAAGCTTAAACAAATTAAGGTTTGCAGTGAAGTAGGTTATTTACAGAGACAGCAATGGAGATAGCAACAAGGTCATAGTACAGTTTAGTCTATAATTTGAAAATTACAAGAGTGTGAATATAGGACTTTTACAAGAAACTCCTCTTCCATCTGAGGATTTTATATGAAGAAATTATGAGTAGAGCATGTTTTTGCTTCTCTCTCTGTGGAACGTAAAGCTGGGATGCAGTCAGAAAGACTAGATGGTTTAGGTCGTAAAATTACCCTAATTCTTCAGGTTGGAGGCCATAATCAATATTTATTTATGCTCCTAATGAGCAAAGAAAATTTTTCTGCCAAGTGGTGGTGTCATTATCACATACTTCTCATATAATAGGGGGAAATTTTAATGATGTAATGTCTGACTGGAGATTGGAAATATGAGAACCGTCCTACCGTTAAAGTTAAAATGGAAGTTCATTCTTCAAAAACATAATTGTTCAACATGGTGAAAGCTTTGAATGTAAGGCCTAGGGTTGTCCCGATACCGATACTAGTATCGGTATCGGCACCGATACCGAGCATTTGCCCAAGTACTTGTACTCGGGCAAATGCTCCCGATGCTTCCCCCGATACCTGGAAGTCAGCTGTGATCGGCGCATGGGGGAGTTACAAGATTCTCCCCCAGAGGCTTTCAGCTGCTTTAGTGACATACAGCGGTGATCGGTCCCCTCCGTTCCTCTGTCCCCCTCCCCTGTCCCCCTCCGTTCCGCCATTCCTCTCTCCTTCTCTGTCCCCCTCTGCTGTCCCCTCCGTTCTGCTGCCCCCCTCTCCTTCTCTGTCCCCTCCGTTCTGCTGTCTCCTCCCCTTCCTCCTTCCTCTTCCTCCTTCCTCCCCCCCCCCTTTGTGAATGTACAGAGTCAGCTGACTCTGTCCATTCACATAACTGAAACATTGTAATCTCCTGTGATTACAATGTGTCAGTTTATGAATGGAGAGGAGCCGCTGTCTTCTCTCCATTCATTCTCAGTGCAGCTGAGGCTGCAGAGAAAGGGACTGGGGAATCTCTATCCTCTGTCTCTTTCTCTGTCTCAAGGGGGAGATATCAGAGGTCTGTTAAGACCCCTGATATCTCACCAAAGCCCCCCAACAGGGCTGATTAAAAAAACAAACAAAAAAAACACATATAAAGAATAAAAAAAAATTATTGTAAAAAATAAAAATTGTTAATAAAAAAAAAAAACAAAACGCATACACCGTTCACCCCCCCCCCCCCCCAAAAAAAAAGGAAAGCACTGTTAAATAACAAAAACAAAATAAAAACACTGTCACGTGACATTAAGAAAAAAAAAATCGGTATCGGCGAGTACTTGAAAAAAAGTATCGGTACTTGTACTCGGTCCTAAAAAAGTGGTATCGGGACAACCCTAGTAAGGCCCCTTTCAGACAGGATGGACTCTGTCAAACGGATCTGCCGCTCGCTGTTCTCTATGGGGCGGTTGGATGGAAATGGACTGCCTGTCCATTTCCATCCGACTGTCATCCGATCCCCATCCGTCTGTTTTTAGCGGACAGGATCAGATGCTGGCTGACATCCACCGCACCTTAAGGAGCTATGGATGCTCTGTTTGGGTCAGCCTCAAAAACTGACAGGCAGACCTCTGATCGGTCTGTCCGTGTGAAAGGGGCCTAACTGATGCTCGGTCTCTAAAACATCCTATAGCGAGAGAATTTAGACATTTTCTTTTTCATGTTCATAAATCGCTGTCCAGGCTGGGTTATCTATTGTGGACACCTTCAATGTTATCCCAAGTGGGAACACCAAAAGTTCCTAAGGTGGTTATATCTACTCATGCACCAGTTTCCTTGATAATTTTAGATATAATTTCCTAGAGGCAACGTTTCTATCTTTTTTGACTTGCGGTAAAGCTTTCCTACAAACAATAAAGGAAGAAAGGTCAGAATATGAACGATATAATGGAACTCGTATGGACAGTCCTAACCTCTTCTGGGAAGCAGGAAAGGCTTTTATGAAAGGCAGAATTATTTCATATACAATAGCATATAAGAAAGATGTGCAAAAAAAGAGCCTAGTAATAACATACAAGAAACCCGAAGTAAACTATATCAATAACTTACGCTGAAAAATGAGAATAAATGGCATTCTGCCAAATGACAGTGTGATATCTGGGCAGATCATCTCGAGTAGCTGCATACTGTACATGAGAATGTGCCATATCAAATTTGGCAATAAAGCTTCAAGAAAGGAGGACTTGGGTACCTAATACTAGCGCCCCTAAAAAGATTATGCATATTCTAGAAAACTATTATACCTCACTGTATTCAGAAGATGAGTTGGAGTATAAAATGGAGGAAAAATTTCTAGAAGGTACACCACTGTCCAGGGTTCATCCCTCTAAACTAGAAGGTCTAACCACTTCCTGTAGGGAGGCCTTCATATGACGTCCTTTATGTAGAGATATTTGAATGATGCCTGCAGCATTCAGATACATTTTTTTTTTTCCAGCTGGTGATTTCCTGCACTATCAAAGGGATCTAACGTCCCGCAAGTGCACCGCTCCAGTGTGAAAGCATGCAGGCTTTCACGTTTGGGCGGCATGGGAGGCAGTTTTCAGGTGCTTTACAGGCACTATTTCTCTAAGCGTCTTCCAGGACAGCCCATGAGACCTAGGGCTCCTCCCATCAGGACAGGAAACACATTAGCCCCACCAGACAAAAGGGCGATCCTCCAGGCCCCATGTCAGTATTAGTGTTTCCTCCAGACGGGGGGCTAACCTGTTTCCTGGAAATGGTTCTCCTAGGTCTCATGAGCGTGGCTCCTGTGGCATTTTGGGGGGGTATTCCTACCTTCTTCTTAGTCCCAGAGTGGCACATCCACCAGGGAGTAGGCTTGTAGCTGCTGTCCCTACTTCTCACTGCATTGGGAATGCCAGCACCACGGTGTACGTCGGAGCTCCGGTCCACGAGCCGCATGGTGGCAGTCGGCTGTTCTCTCCCTGTTAAACAGCGTGGCTGGAGTGTGCAGGGGAAGATAGGAAGCCGCGCTCGTGAAGGCGCGGAACTTATGCGTTCCAAGCTGACCCACGGGAAGTACCCGGCGGGGTCACTTCCGGGGCGCGTGACGTCATCAGCGGGCGCTGGAGACGCTAGTTCCTGTCTCTAAAACTGCGCGAACAGGGACGCTGGGAGGCTGCTGTTTAAAAAAGTGAAACCCGGCAGAGGCTGTGGACCCCTACAGGGGTGGGATGGACTCCTGCGACACCTGCACATGCAGCAGAAGCAGGCCCTAACACCAGCACCTTACAGGTAAACCTGAAGTGTTTTTCAGTGTGTCCTGTGTATGTGAAGTGTATCCTGTGAGTGTTCGCCCCCTTGTAACCAGTAGGGACTAGGTGAAGGGGCACATTTTTCATTTCCTCCTGCATGGGGTGTTACGGCGTGTATGTGGCATAAAATTTATTGGGCTCATTTGTTCTCTTGTGGGACAAGACTCAGGACAAGGCCCAAGCGCAGGCACCAAAAAGGAAATGTGCAGTTTGCGGAAGCAAATTGAGCTCCACATGGAGCAAAGCAGTTTGCCACACCTGTATGGAAAGCCTAGTTAAGGATGACCCCGTAGTCTCCTGTCAGAAAATGCTGACTTCTGTTAGACTTGAGCTACGTTTAGCTCATTTAAAACTCTAATTGTCAAGATTCAAGTCCCCTCAGAGGGTCCATCTCCAGTTAGGACTTCTGCCAGTCCTAGCGCTTGGCAGCAGAGTGCGGAGAGTGAAGACTCTGAGGCTGAAGCCGGATCTGCCCATTCTTCTCCGGAATGATCAGGGTCAGATACAGGGCCCAGGGATATAGAATCCGCAAGGGGGTTGAGGTATAAGTTATCGTTGGAAGATGTAGATGACTTGTTAAAGGCTATCTATATGACACTTGATATAGAAGAGGAGGAGGTACAATTGTCTAAACATGACCTTATGTACAAAGGTTTCCATAAGAAAAAGGCTAGAGTTTTTCCCGTGCATATTTCCCTTCTTGATACTATCAAGGTGGAGTGGGAAAATCCAGAGAGAAAACCCTTTTTCTTTTCCAGTAACCTAAAAAGGTTTCCATTTGAAGAGGACACAGTGCAGCCATGGAACAAAAATTACTACAATGGAACTAAAAAGTTAGACGCACCTCCTATCAAAAGTTTCAAAATAACTCGGACCTAGCGTTTGACGATATGGGCATGCTTAGGGATCCGATGGATAAAAGAGGAGATATCCTTCCTCACAGAGCCTGGGACTCAGCCATTAGGAATCTTAAACCAGCTCTGGCCTCCACTTGTGTAGCTAGAAATTTAGAAGTATGGATGACACAAATACATTTGTTGGCAGGTACCTCTAGAGAGAAGATTCTGAAATCTTTCCCTCTTCTTTCGTGCCGTGGGGTTTTTGGCTGATTCTTCAGCAGAGTCGGTAAGAATGACAGCAAGGACCTCGGCCTTAGTGAATTTGGCCAGAAGAAGCCTATGGCTTAAAACCTGGTCAGGCGACGCTACCTCAAAGTTGCGCCTATGTGGTCTTCCCTTAACCACTTACCGACCGCCGCACGACAATGTACGTCCAAACTTTGAAGGGGTATATCGTTGTTATGGCAGCAGCTAGCTGCCATAACCCCGGTATCCCCGTTTTCGTGCGGCGGCCGGCTTTCAGGTAAAAGTGGTCCCTGCGGCGGATTCGCCTCGAGATCGCTTTTATCGGTGGCGGGAGAGGGCCCCCCTCCCGCCGCAATCTGGTGCCCTCCGCTGCTACTGACGGCTCCGGTAAGCGGCGGAGGGCACCCGATCGGGGGGGTGGGGCAGGGGGCGATCGCATCTGTCTCCATCCTGTGCCTGGAGACGAGTGAGGCTAAGATGGTGCCCACTCGTCTCCATGACACTGCTGGGCGGAAGCGACGTCAAAACGTCACTTCCGTCCACGCCTCTTAAAGGCACATTTTTTCAAATGTCATTTTTTAAAATGAGTTTTTCTTTTTTTTTTTAAATTGCATTTTAGTGTAAATATGAGATCTGAGGTCTTTTTGACCCCAGATCTCATATTTAAGAGGTCCTGCCATGCTTTTTTCTATTACAAGGGATGTTTACATTCCTTGTAAAAGGAATAAAAGTGACACAATTTTTTTTTTTTTTAAAAACCGTGTAAAAATTAAATAAAATAATGTAAAATAAATAAATAAAAAAAATTTTTTTTTTAAAAACCCCCCGTCCCGACGAGCTCGCGCGCAGAAGCGAACGCATACGCGAGTAGCGCCTGCATATGAAAACGGTGGTCAAACCACACGTGAGGTATCGCCGCGACTGGTAGAGCGAGAGCAATAATTCTAGCCCTAGACCTCCTCTGTAACGCAAAATATGCAACCTGTAGAATTTTTTTAAACGTCGCCTATGGAGATTTTTGAGGGTAAAAGTTTGACGCCATTCCACGAGCGGGCGCAATTTTTAAGCGTGACACGTTGGGTATCAATTTACTTAGCGTAACATTAAATTTCACAATATAAAAAAAAATTGGGCTAACATTACTATTGTCTTATTTTTTTTTATTTAAAAAAGTGAATTTTTTCCAAAAAAAGGGAGCTTTTAAGACCGCTGCGCAAATGGTGCAAAAAAAAGTATTGCAACGACCGCCAAGCCACAGTGACTCGTGTCTCCCAGTGGGAGGAAGTTTGAGGGCCTTGCTCCCACAGTGGGCAGCAGTCACCTCAAGTCCATTCATCCTGGACCTAGTTACCAATGGGTGCAGGCTGGAATTTTCTTGCCAGCCATCAGAATGATTATTGGTCACCTTCCCTCCCCAAGATTGGGTAAAAGAGAGGGCCCTGGATCTCCAAATTGGGCCCCTCTCTCTCTCCCCTGTCAGAACGGGGATCCCCCTTGTTTACGTTCTGCCGCTCTTCAGCGTGATCGCGCGCACCCGCTGTATCTAGTACACGGACCAACGTACAGGTACGTCAGTTCGCGCAGCCGGACCGCCCTGCCTTATGCCCCGTACATACGGTTGGATTTTCCAATGGAAAATGTCAGATCGGAGCGTGTTGTCGGAAATTCCGACCGTGTGTGGGCTCCATCGGACATTTTCCATCGGATTTTCCGACACACAAAGTTGGCGAGCAGGAGATAAAATTTTCCGACAACAAAATCCGTTGTCGGAAATTCCGATCGTGTGTACACAAATCCGACAGACAAAGTGCCACGCATGCTCAGAATAAATAGATGAAAGCTATTGGTCACTGCCCCGTTTATAGTCCCGATGTACGTGTTTTACGTCACCGCGTTTAGAACGATCGGATTTTCCGACAACTTTGTGTGACCGTGTGTATGCAAGACAAGTTTGAGCCAACATCCGTCGGAAAAAATCCTAGGATTTTGTTGTCGGAATGTCCGAACAAAGTCCGACCGTGTGTACGGGGCATTAGTATGTGGGCAATCCGGAAGTGGTTAATCCATACTATATTTTTTATATTTAAAATAAAAAAAGTTCAACGTAGAGCTGCACGAGATCGAGATCACAATCTTTTCCCCCTCGCGATCTTAACAAAGCATTTTCCCATTTATGTGCAGAGTTCTCTGCTCAAGCTGACCGCTGTAAAAAACAAAAACAAAAAAAAAACAGGCAGTCTGCCAAGTTTCACAACATTCCTCAGCTGCTGAGCTAACTATAAACATTGTAACGTTTTGTTCTTTAGATCAAAGGAATTAACTTCGGTCTGTAAATAAGGGAAGTTTACCACTTAAAGACTAAACCTTTTTCTGATACTTGTTGGTTTCAAGTTTAAGCGAAGTTCCAGTCCCCCAATTCGATATTATTATTTTTTTTTTTAACTCCACTCTAACTTGATCGACTCTATATGCCATATTTAGATACCGTTATCCTAGTAGTCCTTCTTTTTTTTTCAATTCAAACATATATAAAAAAAAAAAATACCTGGATCTTGGAAGCTGGCAGGGTCCATCTCCACTGTGGGCATTTGAAGCCCTCTTCTAACCATTTCCGGGAATTGGTGCAGCTGGCTACCCAGCATGCACCTCCTGATCTCGTGCCTGTGTCCTTTCACAGCGTGTGCCACCGCTTGGCGCTCTTTCCTCCTGAGTCCTGACACGTTGCCATAGCAGCAATCATCGTGAGATTTCGTCACTAGGCGATTCGCAAGAACTCCTGGGATACATGACGCTGCTATCCCTGGAGCCCTTGTAATCGCCTAGGAGGGGAATGCCGGCTATGCAGGAGACATATCAAAAGGAATGGAGGTTATAAAAGGGTCTGCTGTAAAAGCCAGCCAACATCCCAATTTCAATTTTGTACAATGTTTCCACTTAAGGGCGGGACTTTAAAGGCATGGACTATGAAACAAAAATAACGTAAAAAATACATTTTATTAAATACTGTATAAAAAAAGACACACAAAACTCAGACATATACAAGACAATCTGTGCAAAGAAAGTTCTCTGGTGCATAGTGTTCCAAAAGGGTCATTGAAAAGTATGCACACACAATATGAATATGTAATATTAGAAATGCATACAGTGTTTCAACAGTATATGAACATATATTGATAGAAATGCAAACAATATTTCCTACGCATTACGGAGAAAAAACTCCTCCTTCAGGGATATTCTGATATGCAGTGAATTCTAAGTGTAGTAATCTTAAAAGAGAGAATACATATTTTCAGCAAAAGAAAAAAACACATCCCGAAGTGTTAGTTTATCCATCCAGTGGCGACAGATGGATCCAGAAAAAAAAAAAAAAAAACAAGATGCATATATACAGTTCCATACTTGCATGTCCATAACAGATAGCTGGAAACAATGGATCAGAGGGGAGTGACCAGATGGCCACGGACGTGCAGGTGTTGAAAACAAGGAGAGTTGAAAAGGAAGCTTCCTGGTAGCTGGGGGAAGTGTGCAACCAACACGATTTCCTAGGTGCAGTCCGGGCCTGCAACAGCAGGAGGCTGGAGAGTACAATGAAATAAATATGATACAATGTTGACTAGAGGTCGGCCGATATTTGGCTTTTTTTACTTAATCGGCATCGGCCGATTGTGCTGATAAAAAAAGCTGATTACAACTTCAGCGGGACTTGCAAAGTTATCTATGGAGAGGATTCTCTTCTCCCTGGGCAGCCTGCCAAATCTGATAAGAAGAAACATTGTATCTTTTCAGGTTCTTTTTTTCAATGAGCTGAACTCTGTGTGTAGAAGCTCTCAGTTTAACCATTTAAAGACTAAATCTTTTCTGACACTTGTTGCTTACAAGTAAAATTCCTGTATTTTCTGCTAGAAAATCACTTAGAACCCCCAAACATTATATATATTTTTTTTAGCAGAGACACTAGGGAATAAAATAGCGGTTGTTGCAATATGTTATGTCACACGGTATTTGCGCAGTGGTCTTTCAAACGCAATTTTTATTAAAAAAATACACTAATGAAAAAATGAAAAAAAAAAAAAAAATAAGCAGTAAAGTTAGCCCATTTTTTTTCGTCCAAAAGTTTTGATTACCTGTTTTTGTGTATTTAATATTTAAGATAACATTATTTTTTTTTTTTTTAATCTAAATTATACGTACAAGTGAACTGATTGGAGGTTTGTTTTGTTTAATAAATGTTTAAATGTAATACATTTTCTGTATTACTTAAGGCTGCTTTCACACTGGAGCGGGCATGCGTTGACGGTAAAACGCTGTTAGTTTTAGCGGCGATTTACCGTCATTTTAGCGGCGCTATTCGGCTGCTAGCGGGGCGCTTATAACCCAGCTAGCGGCTGAGGAAGGGGTTAAATGCGCCCCTGAAGCGCTGCTGCCGAAACGCTTTGCAGGCGCTTCGGCAGCGGTGCGCATTCATTTCAATGGGCAGGAGTGGCGGAGGAGCGGTATACACCGCTCCAAAGATGCTGCTTGCAGGTCTTTTTTTAAACATAGTAGCAGAAGAGAGAGAAAAAAAAAAAGCAACTCCTGCGCACACCGTATGTAGTAGGTTGAGCACTGGCCTTGCTGCCCTCAAGGATGGGGATCCTAGTGAAAACCGAAATAAAAAGAAGACAAAAGCGCACCAGCCTAGTGCATTAACTTTTAAAACATTTATTTGATAAAAAATAGTAAAGGAAATAACTCACAGGCGATTGGTGGAGGAGGCACAACATAAAAATCGCACCGGTGTACAGTCTGCGATTTGGAATGAGCGGAACCTTCCAGGGGTCATGGAGGAACGCACAGATGCTGCAATCCGCTAACGCGGTGCAGTGACTGCATAGCTCTGAGGAAGAGGGGACATTCCCCTCGAAACGCGTTAGCGGATTGCAGCATCTGTGCGTTCCTCCACGACCCCTGGAAGGTTCCGCTCATTCCAAATCGCAGACTGTACACCGGTGCGATTTTATGTTGTGCCTCCTCCACCAATCGCCTGTGAGTTATTTCCTTTACTATTTTTTATCAAATAAATGTTTTAAAAGTTAATGCACTAGGCTGGTGCGCTTTTGTCTTCTTTTTTTTTCACTTTTTTTAAACATCCTGCCAGCGCATCGCCTCAGTGTGAAAGCACTCAGGGGAGCCGTTTTACAGGTGCTATTTTTAGCCCAAAAACGCCCCAGTGTGAAAGGGGTCTAACTGTTAGATTTTATGAGATGAAGGGAAAAAAGAAAAAAAAAATCGGCCAAATATATCGGCCCAAAAAAATCGGCATCTTATATCAGCCATCGGCCACCGCGATTTCTAAATATCGTCATCGGCCAGAAAAAAACCCATATCGGTCGACCTCTAATGTTGACCTTGATGGTCTGCAAATATGCTCAAGTATAATTGTAGTGTGTAATTCTAAATAACTCGCTGGGGCCAAATATCCTCACATGAAGAGGTAGGCCTGAGAGTTAAAGAGGACATTAACCTATATTAATAAAAGGTAGGGACCCTTGCCAAAAGTCAAATATCATGATACATACATACATACATTCACATAGCGTGTCTTTTTAAATATGGCGCTGCAGAGTTCGGAGGGACCCAGCGGAGCTGAACGAGCGCCGCCGAAATCACAGTTACTGGGCGGAGCCGAGATACATAGTCTAGTGTATTCGGCTCTTTCCGGCGCCGCTCACAGTCACGCCCATTGGACCTGTGTTATGTCCATCATAGGGCGGGACTGTGAGCGGCGCCGGAAAGAGCCGAATACACTCGACTATGTGTATCTCGGCGGCGTTCGTTCAGCTCCGCCGAGTCTCTCCGAACTCCGCGGCGCCATATTTAAAACTACATGCAGCTATGTGTATGTCGGCGGCGATCTGTCCAAGCATGGACACTGGGGGCAAGGCTGCACTGACCACTGGGGCAAAGCTGCACTGACAAGGCTGCACTGGGGCAAAGCTGCACTGACAAGGCTGCACTGGGGCAAAGCTGCACTGACAAGGCTGCACTGGGGCAAAGCTGCACTGACAAGGCTGCACTGGGGCAAAGCTGCACTGACAAGGCTGCACTGGGGCAAAGCTGCACTGACAAGGCTGCACTGGGGCAAAGCTGCACTGACAAGACTGCACTGGGGCAAAGCTGCACTGACAAGGCTGCAATGGACACTGGGTCAAGGCTGCACTGACACTGAAAAGGCTGCAATGACACTAACAAGGCTGCAGATGAACACTGATGAGGCTGCATTGATGGGCATTTTAATGTAAGTTTTTTTTTTTCCTTAAACTTCCTTCCTAAAAGTTTTTTTTTCCTTAAAATTCTCTCCTAAACTTGGGGTGCGTGTTATACGCCGATAAATACGGTATATGCATATGCAAAAAAGTATACCTCAAAGGGATGTATAGATGAGGACAAACTAGGAACAACTTCAGGGGGCGTGCCGATTCTAATCCCCAATGGCAAGTGGTGAAGGATTGAAGGATAGCAGGGATGGCTACATGGGCTTTTGATGCACCCCAGTGAAGGGAACTCTTAAGGCGTCAGCATACCAAGACATTTTGGACAATTTCTTGGTCCTAACTTTGTGGGAACAGTTTGGAGATGGCCTCTTCGTGTTCCAAAAAGACTGCTCACCAGGGGCCCCTTCCTGTTCCAACATGACTGCGTACCCAATGTGATAGCATCAGGCAGGTGACAGGTACGCTTTTCGAGGACTTTAGGGGTCCAATAGACTCCAATGTCTACCCTGTCCTGCGCATAGATTTGCTTGGTTAGATGTGTCCCCTGGCCGTACCGGCCAGGAAATGGTGGCTGTGAAACCAGAAGTGACAAAATCATCGTCGCTTCTGGTTTCTTCGTTTTACAGGGTATATTGAGGCATGTATGTGCTTCCGTCTTCCCCGGCTCTCGATCCTGAAGAAGTGGCTTGATCTGGTCCTGGTAAGAGCGGAGAGCATGGGAAGTACGTTTAGGGAGAGGGGGGAGGTTTGCACACTGCGCCGCTCAGAATGTAAAAGTGATATACTGGAACCGGATGAACAAAAGGGGTTCAGCCATCAATTTGATTAGCCCTTCACTCTTTGAGCATACTTAGTATGTCCAAGGAGCTCAAGCGTTTAAGCAAAACAACATATCAAAATAAGCTAAGAAAATATGTTAAAAGCTAGTATCCATCTCTGGGAGTCCATGCCATCTTTCTCACTGTCCATTACGGTCTCTTTGATAAGACAAACTGCAGTAAATGATGGCAACCAATCAATCACTCTTTCAATGATCTGACATTTACAAAGTGAAATCTTATTGGTTGGTATGGATTACAGCACTTTGCAAGTCAACTTTTTGCACTGCTTTGGGAGCATGGATAAGGGGCGACAGGTTATAAATGCCATATGTATGATCATGGCTGTTTATGTTATTTCAGTTCGTTACACTGGGGAGTCATAAAATATTGCTGGAATGCGATGCCCTTCTTTTAGGTTAAGTAGTTGCTTTGAAGACATTACAGGCATTGATGAAGTGTAGAATTTTTGAGAAGCGCGAACATTGTATTCATGTAGATGCCTATGACTTAAAGGGGTTGTAAAGGCAGAAGGCTTTTTTTTTATCATAATGCGTTCTATGCACGAAGATAAAAAGCCTTCTGTGTGCAGCACTCCCCCTAACACTTACCTGAGGTCCCTCTCTATCCAGCGATGTCCAGGGTGTCTCAGTCACCTGAGATTCTCCTTCCTGATTGGCTGAAACTCAGCAGCTGCTCCATTGGCTCACGCTGCTCTCAAAGTCAGCTAGCCAATCAGGGAGAGGGGGTAGGGCTGGGGCTCCATGTCTGAATGGACACAGGGAGCTGTGACTCAGCTCGGGTGCCCCCATAGCAAGCTGCTTGCTGTGGGAACACTGAACAGGAGGGAGGGACCTGAGAAGAGGAGGATCTGGGCTGCTCTGCAACAGAGCAGGTAAGTATAATGTTTTTTTTTTCCTATAAAAATAACAAACAAGACTTTACAATCACTTTTTAAGCTGGAACAGGTACAGCCCTGTCATAAAACACTAAAGACTTTTTTTTTCTAGGGAACGTCCATTTTTAGAGAAAGCTGACATTGAATAGATTGCAAAACTTACTCGTAGCAACTCGATCAACTGTAGGTCAAATGCACCTGTCAATGAAATCTGATACTAGTAGCATCTCAAATTGACAACAATGACAAGTGCAAAGCCTGTTAAAAAGGCCCTTATGAATGCCATCACATAGGTGACCGTGAACTCTAGGTTAACATTTGTGGATCTGCAATTTTCTGTTGCAACATCTGTGTTCATGAAATCATCTTAACCACTTGAGCTCTAGGCCTAATCGGACATTTTTCACATACTGTAATTGTAAAAATCTGCTTTTGTTTTTTTTTGTATTTTTTATTTTTTGTGTCACGTTATTTGCACAGTGATTTTTCAAGCACAAATTTATTTTGCAAAAATAAACTTTATGTATTTTAATGCACAATATCCTACCCAAAAAGATAATGTTACGCCGAGTAAATAAGCCTAACATGTGACACTCAAAAATTGTGAATGCTCGTGGAAAGGTGCCAAACAATATGGTACTTAACCACTTGTTTACTGGGTACTTCCACCCCCTTCCTGCTCAGGCCAATTTTCAGCTTTCAGTGTTGCCGCACTTGAAATAACAATTGCGCAGTCATGCAACACTGTACTTGTATGACTTTTTTTTTTTTCCACACAAATAGAGAATGAAAAGTTTTTTCTTACGGTAGTTTCTGACACTGTTGGGGCTGCAGTGATAATCAGGACACTGATGATAGTCAGTGCCTTGATTATCAGTGTAGGTGTCCCCTTTCACACTTGGCTACTGGCTGTCCTCTCTACCATTTAAGCAATACATTGGTCTGTAAGAGTTATCCAGCAACTTCTTAGCAGCTAGAATTACTTTTACATTAAAGGGAATCGCTGGCCCTAAAAAAAAAGATTGAAAAAAATGATATACAATATATTGCCCACATTTTGGTAAAATATAAAAACGAGGTTGCACCGAGTAAATGGGTATCCAACCTTAAATTTGTATATGCCCATGAAAGTGGGCATGTAAAATGGTGACAAACTTCAATACCCTAAATTTTCTATAGGTGACACTTCAAAAACCCCCTATAGCTCATCAGTTTAGTGTTACAGAGGAGGTCTTGTGCTAGAATTATTGCTCTCACTCCAGCGTGCTTGGCGAAATATACATGTGTATTGCAGTCAACGTTTTTATGTGTAGGCAATGCGTGCGTTTACGTTTGTAGTTGGGGGTGGGGGACCTCACCATTTTTGTGAGGAGGGTTTTTGCGTGCTTGGGTGTAACTTTTATTTTTTTTGCAATTTTTTTTTAAAAAAAAAGGGTTAACTTTTTTTCATTACATAGACGGGGACTTTGTATTTCCCTTTTTAATGAGACATCTTCTTATAGACCCTGCGCTTCACTGGGTGTATTGCAATGCAGATTGCATTGCAATACATTCCTTCCCGGCTATGCTAGCCGGGAAAGTGACAGGGTGACCCAGGTCACAAACAGGAAAAGAAGAGTGGCCGTGTGTGTGTTCCCTTCCCTCCACCCGCTGGCATCCACTGTTGGACCTGGACCAGCAGTTGGGCAAGCAGAGCCCAGACACTGGGGGCGTGTGGAAGCATTCAGACAGCAGCGCAGTCGCTTGAATACTTCCACCTGACAGGAAGGAGTCTGCTTGTCAGTTTTACACACAATCATGGTGGCTGCAGCCATCGGATTGTGTGTGAAATCTCCCACTGTCAGGTCTGTGGGGACGGGTACCTGATTTTGACAGGTACTCACTCCTACCTCCGCTCCATCCAATTAGGCAATCGGAAGCGAAATTTCTCCCCTCCCCACAGTCTTCTGGGACACGTGACAGATCATAAAAGACTTCAGGACTATTCACAATGCGTAGCGCAGGCTTATCCACAGTTAAAGCTTTTGTTATCCCAAAACTTTATATTCCTGATATGTGGCTGCTGTACCATGTACTTGTATAAGAAAGTATCCAGTTCTCTTTGTATTGCTTCCTTTATATGAAATCCCTGATTTTCCCGCCAGTCCCTCTGCTTTCCGATTAAAAAACGACCACACTAAGCAGAAGTGTGGTCAGTTCTCTAGCTATGCCGGGAACTCTGTGTGCTCTCTTCCAATGATTTGACTTGTCCTGATACACACAGTCTTTCACTGGGAAGCTCATTCTCTGTGTGCTGCTGCTTTTCCTCCCCCAGCTCTTATGTAGCTGAGAACAGAGGGAATGTGATCACTTCTAAAAAAGGCAAAAAAGGTATTTATATTGTACAGTGACACCTTGGATTGCGAGTAACATGGTTTACAAGCGTTTCACAATACAAGCTATTTTTTGTTAACAATTCTGACTCAATTTGCGAGCGTTGTCTCACAAGACAAGCAGGATTCAAGCCGCTGGGGTGTGCCGTACCGCATTTGGCCAGTGGTGTGGGGGGGCCGGAGACGCTTGGAAACGATCTGTTCCCGAGTGTTGAGTGTCTCTGGCGCCCCCACCTCCCTGGCCACATACAGTACTCTATACACCAGCAGTCACCGTGGAACGAATTATCTGAGTTTCCATTGATTCCTGTGGGGAAACTCTTTGATATACGAGTGCTTTGGATAACAAGCATGCTTCTGGAACGGATTATGCTCGTAATCCAAGTTACTATTGTATTTTTTTATTTATACATATGTTTTGCCTTTCATTTCTATTTTAAACTGAATGGGTTGTTTTACAATCACTTTAAGATGCTGGTAATTTTTGTAGCTGCTGACTTTTACTTTTTACACAGGAGCCTGGAGCTCCTCTTTAAGGACACCAATTTGGTATTACTTACATATACCCCATTGATTCGTGTGAATGAATCACTGGCAATCCTATTATTTTTTTAAATTTTTTTTTAAGGCTTACAGTATATTTTGATGCTTCTGCAAATTGCTGTTTTTTTTTTTTTTTTTTTTTCCATCAGGTATCAGTATGTGGCGGGTTTTGAATTGCAGAAGATACAATGCAAGTCCTGGTCATCTAGTACGTCATCACCACAGAGCTGTGTTGGCGATTCGAAGGGAGGACATCAATGCCTGGGAGCGGCGAGCACCTCTTGCACCAAAGCATGTCAAGGAACTCACAAATCTTGGCTATAAAGTTCTAGTGCAGCCATCTAATAGGAGAGCAATCCATGAGAAGGTATAATTTGACTTGGTGCTTGTCAGCTATTGTATCACACTATGACAGGGGTAGGCAACCTTTTGTGCATAGTGCACTAAAAAAATGTTTTCAAAGAAATTTGAGTGCCAGCTACACAAAAAAAAAAAATTACTTCATGCTCGATCGTGAAAAGGAAAGGATTTAAAAAACAAAAAAAAACAAAAAACCATTGAATGCTATATATGACATGCATATTGAGTTTTTAAAGATCAATGGTAAATGATATAGCATATGGTAACCCATGTTTCAGAAGACCTGTGCTGCAAGGTAAGTACGGTAAGCTTGAAATGAATATCCCAGCTGAGGACTTCTGTGAAATATACAGTTGGAAATAGAGTGTGAGGTGATAGACAGTCAATCTAATAAAGCTCTCTCAGATCAGGCCCAATTTCTACACCTTTACACCTCAGATTAGTTCCAATTCTTGCACCTTCACACCGCAGATCAACCCAATTCCTCCACATTCACACCTCAGATCAGTTTCACCCCGCCCCAATCATTACACAGAACCCCCTCCCCCATACTACCCCCCCCAATCATCGTTACACATGTCCCCCCTCCCCTGTCATTACACAAGTTATTGTTGAGGCTGGAGAGGTGGTGGTCAGTCGATCCTGGTTGCCAGGAGACTTCACAAGGACCACTCTTCTTCCATATTCTGCTATGGAGCAATAGCTGGGAAATGCAGGAAAGGAAGGGGGATATTTGGGATTTGGGAACCACACAGTTGCCAATCACTGGCCCGCACTACAACACCCAGCAGCCCTGCCCCCCCCCCCAAGAAGTTCAGCAGCTGCGACACCTAGGGACAGAGGGGGAACCTGGCTCAGGGCAGGACACTCTGTCAACGAGGGAGACGCAGCCCTCATCTGGCAGAGAGGAGTCACCCGGCAGCAACCCGCACAGGAGGGAGGGGTGTAGCACATCTCCGGGGAAGAGACTCAATCCAATCAAACTGAGCTAAGGGGGAGGGGCACGGCCAGCCTGGGTGGTAGTGGGCCAGTGTGGGGGGACACTGTTGGGACACTTAACACATGCCGGGCCCGGGCAGGATACAAAGTTACCAGAAGAATAATCAACAAGAGACACTCACATGAGCACTGACAAGTGGGCTGCGCACCCCATAAAGATGCATGAAAAATGTACGGAAACCCCCCTGACGGGGCTTTAAAGCAGCCAATGAGTACAAAGTAAACAATCTAAACGTAATTTTATTAATACAATAAGTAGTATAAAACAAATCAATTCTGACCTATGGAGTCAGGACATGAACTGGATTACAATGTAAAACGAAGTAAGTTTAAAAAACATAACGGACAGTGCCCGTAATTGGGAACAATGTACAGCACAATGTATTTGGGACAACAGGATCATAAATATTGAAATGCTGGCGCGTTTCGACCCTAACTGGGTCTTCTTCAGAGGATAATTGTCCGCTGTAGGGATATAAGCATATATCAAAAAAACTGTATACCATAACAGTGACAAACTTAACTATAAAACACGGCATATCTACAAAAATTGCATAGTTGCCAATCACAAGTTCCCAATATTTCTAAGTGTTCATGATGAAGAAGATACAATCCCTCCTGTGTCTTTGGCCTCCCCAGCGATAGGTCAACTCCTCAGAGAGCGGGTGGTAGACCAGTCATGCCTTACGAGGGAGCACGCATATATTACCCCCCCACATGGGGGAAAAAAGGAAAAATGGGGGCAGCAAAGGGCACACACTGCACCCAAGATGGGGTTGCGGTAATGCTGAAATCAGAATGAAGGCAGGAAGTAATTAGTTCTCCAAGGGAGATGATGGTTCCCCTAATTCAGAGCAATTTGTTGATAATAGAATATGGGTGCAAGGGCATGCAGGGGAGGCAGAAATATGACAAGAGAGGGGAGGAGGAGCAGGAAAGAAATGGGAAGGGAGTGGGGGATGAAAGGGGGGGTGGGGGGGGGAATTGGGGATTGTATCTTCTTCATCATGAACACTTAGAAATATTGGGAACTTGTGATTGGCAACTATGCAATTTTTGTAGATATGCCGTGTTTTATACATAAGTTTGTCACTGTTATGGTATACAGTTTGTTTGATATATGCTTATATCCCTACAGCGGACAATTATCCTCTGAAGAAGACCCAGTTAGGGTCGAAACGCGCCAGCATTTCAATATTTATGATCCTGTTGTCCCAAATACATTGTGCTGTACATTGTTCCCAATTACGGGCACTGTCCGTTATGTTTTTTAAACTTACTTTGTTTTACATTGTAATCCAGTTCATGCCCTGACTCCATAGGTCAGAATTGATTTGTTTTATACTACTTATTGTATTAATAAAATTACGTTATGATCATTTACTTTGTACTCATTGGCTGCTTTAAAGCCCCGTCAGGGGGGTTTCAGTACATTTTTCAGTTACCAGAAGAAAACTTCATTCATGATGGCCAAATCCACTTGACAGTGTGGGCTTAAGTGGCAGCTGCTTTGGGCCCCACAACAATGACTGGGCCCAGTGCAGCTGCCCCTTTTGCACTGTGTTAAAGTAATTTCTGAGTACAGCCTCAGATATTACATCCTTTAATTTTTAGGCATAAAAAGAACCATAATCCCGCGGGGGGGGGGGGGCTTTGGGTGATTTGGGCCCCCTTCACCTCTGCACTGCGTTAAAGATGGCTCTGGTCCCAATTCTTGCACCTTCACACCTCAGATCAGGCTCCATTCTTGCATCTTCACACCTTAGATCATCCCAAATCCTGCACCTTCATACCTCAGATCAGCCCAAATCTGGCACCTTCATACCTCAGATCAACCCAGTTCCAATTGGAGACAAAATCCCTTATTTTAATAGTTATTGAAGAGGGAGATATCAACAAATGAGGGGAAAAGGGCTTCTTACTACCCGAAAGCTGCAATACCGCCACTTTTGCTACCTACCCAAGGTTCCCAAGTCTTTTGAATCCTCCAAGGAGTCCCATCGTAGCCAGCACCAACAGTTTTACTAGTGGGTTGCTCTTCTACATAGATTAAATTAAAAGATATGATGTGGTGCTTTGCTTCCAGTGTGAAATCCCAAAGATAACAAAAAGCAAAACCAAAAAATAGTGCAAACAAAGATATTAAATGTATCTATTCAGTGTATAAAATAGTACCGGTGAGTTTGTTTATAACTCACAATCCTGTCATGAAATCAGTAAGCAAGGTGCATCAAGATACAGATAACATATAGGTTCCTTATAAAAAAAAAAATATATTTGAGATACATCTATAAAAATAAATATTTATTAAGTGCAAAAAGTAAATTCAAACAGTTCCACTGTGATGCTGAACTAGTTAGTTCCAAGACAGGTGCAAAGTCCCAGAAAACGGCTAAAAATGCAAAAAGAACTTCTTGCAGTGCTATTTTTTCCTTTTTATGATAGTGTGTTTTCCCTCCCATGATAGCGATATCCACCTTGTGTGTATTAAGTATGAGGGTGGCAGCTCACCTCAGAGTTTGATCTGTATTGTATCACAGATCAAACAGACTGGTTAGCACTTCTCTCCTCATTGCTAGCGGTACCGATGGTCTGCCTGTGTTCTTTCTGGTCACTTTCCCCTACAGATGCTCCCTGATTAGTTCATACACAAATAGAAAATCCTCCCATAGTGTAAAACCAAAATTTATAATATATAGCAACATCGTAACATTCACAGGGATCCCTGATGAAGTCACGCGTTCTGTAACCTAACGCATAGGAAGGAGGTTGCACTTTGATCTCCGAGTCACGGCGGACTGGAGACCTTTATATTGTACGGGAATCTGCTGTTTGCTTTGATCTCAAACTGAGTGTTTACGTTGTTGCTTTTAAACAATACATTTTGGTTTTACACTATGGAAGGCTTTTCTATTTGTATATGAACTAATCGGTGTATCTGCTTCCCACTTCTGTTCCAAGTGTTGCGTAAACTGTCAACAGGGACCCAGAATGACATATGACAAGAAAGGGAGGAAAGCGGACGTTTTTATTTTTTTCGGGAACATTGAAAAAAACAAAAAAAACAAAACGTGTGACATTTTTCTTTTTTGATTCAATAGATTTTTAGATTTTGAGTCAATACAAATGACAAAAACAAAAATGAACAACATCATAAATCGATCCAGTCATAGAACAGTTACATGACTGAATTGTGGAGTATGATTGGTTTTAGTCAGATGATATAACCATAGAGCTTAAACTGAGATCCCTCTAGTAAACTTCTCATACCAAACCAACCACGCGGACCAAACCTCCCCCCTCACATTTGGTATGCCTCTCTATCCCTAGTTAGCAGGAGTTTGTAGGTTTGAGTTTGGGTTAGTCTACATCTAGGATTGTTGAAGGAGCAAGAGCCTTCCATTGTTTCGTCATGGATAAGCCTGGCTGCCAACAGTATGTGGGTAACCACTTTTTGTGATTTCGGAGGGATTTGGTCAATATTCAGGTTGAGCATTGCTAATGCAGGGATGGGTGGTATGGAATGGCCCACAATCTCACTTATTGTTGGAGTATCTCTATCCAAAAACCCTAAATAAGGGGGCAGTCCCACATTATGTGTAGAATTGTAACTGTCCCTCCACACGTTCTCTAGCAAAGTGGCCTTTAAAATTGGCTAGGAGTGCAGGGGTCAAGTACAAGCGTTGGGCTAATTTCTGAGTTAGTTCCCATAAAGTAGTGCGGAATATGTTGTTTTGAAATCTCCTTCAGAACAGGCACATGTAATTCTCTTGGCCAGCAGTAGGTAATCAGAACTGCCCTTGTATTTTATTTACAGAAAGAAGCGAGTAACTCGCTAGCGTATCATAGGATACGGCTAGTAAAAGTTTCTTTTCAAGTATTTAATGAAAACGAAATCTTGTTATTATCTTATAGGATATCAGAAAAAGTGCACTTGACAAAACAGTTTACATTTCATATTAAATGTATGCCATTAGGTTTTTGTAGTCCGATGTGTTGCCTAATCACGTCTAGATTTTCGGGCAATATAATGTCTTTTTCCTAAGGACATACACAATTGAATGGAGTTGGCACCGGTTAGTTTAGATGTAACATTGTCGCTTCAGTGTTTACTTTATATTGGGGTCAGCTTTCTGAGAATTTATGTATAAACGTGCCAATGTTCTTAATACATGTAACATTAAGAAAGAACGTCTTTTGTTTAAGCCATCCAAGGCCATTTCTGTGTTCCAGAATGATACAAGCATACTCCAGTACAAAACCTACTGGGGAAGAATATGTGAAAACTTGCTTTCATTGTAGTGCCTTGGAATACACAAAAGGACAGAGAGAAAGAGACAATTCATTCTTTCCTGTACACTCTGCTAACCTCCCATGCAACTACATAGAAGTTTAACTTTTAATAATGCTTCCTAAAATGGTCTGTCACCTAGGTCTAGAAGTTTAGACAATCGCTTAACTGTAAAGAATTGCTTTGCTGTTGTAAGTGGGTCAGCCATGGGTGCAAGGCAAAGTTACTCTTATGCAGAAATGTCTATGTGCAACCATGAATGGATATTTTCCTTCCCCGTTTTTCAGGACAGCCACAATGAGAGACCTTGGCTCCTCCCCTTCCTTGGAAAACACTGCACCAGCCCATAAATTTTCACTTCCCCCTGCCGGACATCAAATGTTTGTGTTTCCTCCGGTTGGGAGACACTGGTGTTTTTTTATTTATTTATTTTTTGGGAACCTGGCCTGGCAGTCAGTGAGACTGTGTGGCTATTTGAAGCCCTGTAAGGGAGGCAGGGACTCTCCCAGGGACATGGTGTGGTACATACCCGCCGCACAGTTCGCCACCCCAGCTTCACCGAGTGCGGGAGGAAGATCCAGGGCCCACTATCTCAACCACAGGGTTGCAGCAGGGAGGCAGCTTCGCTCTCCCTGTACACGGGTGCAGGCCGCAATTGAAACCAAGCGGTTCCGAGTCGTGGGGCTGATAGTGGGCCGGGCACAGTCTGGAGAGGAGTCGGGAACGCGGCACAGGCAGCGCGAGACTCCACAAGCAGCAACCACTGGTGCATGTCATGTCTGAAGCGGGCGCACAGCGATGCTAGCTCCAGCCATCCTAAGGTAAGAGCACCCTGGGCAAGGGTCTTCTCTATCTAGGATTTCCCCCCTCTATGAATGGTTCCTGGTAGTGGGGGGGGGGGGGGTGGGAGGGGGAGGCCCTCTGGGTGGTCAGAGGGGGGGGGGGGGAGGGAGGTTCGAAGTCTTACTTGTTAAAAGGGTCTAGTACACTCCCCAGGGTTGTATCATGTGTGGAGAGGTGATGGTTGTTTTTCTTGCATGTATTTCAGAAAACTACTGAAAAGTTAAAATCCTCACGTAGCTCTAGGAGAAAGTGCGCCACCCTAGGGGAATTTTGGACAAAGCTATTGTGCAAGTACTGCTGTAGCAAATTGGATCATGCTTTTCTGGGTTTTTTTTCGCCTTCCTCTGGATCAACTGTGGGTATAGGGTTGGGTATATGGGATTGTATGATTATTTTTTATTTTATTTATTTTATGGTTGAACTAGATGGACTTGTCTTTTTTCAACCTGGCTAACTATGTAACTACTGTATAGATGCTTTAGTCAGAGAGAGGGCAGGAGAGCAGGAAGTGGGGTTAGCGACTGTTGGAACTTAGTGGCCTGGCTACTGAGGAAGGAATATTAAAAACCAAGGGATTTTCAGAAAGGCTGATAGTCACTCTCCTCAATAGCAGAAAGAAGGCGATGCGCCGGATCTACCAAAAGGTCTGGGTTCACTTTAACGAGTGGTGCATAGGAAACTCCTTCAATGTGCAGAGTCCCATAGCAGTGTTGGAGTTTTTGCAGTGCGGGGCAGATAAAGGGTTAGCCATTTCTACCCTTAAAAGCCAGGTATCAGCGCTGAGCGCATATTTGGAAAAACCTCTAGCCACCAACCCCTGGGTGGTCAGATTTTTCAGAGCTCTAGCTAGACAAAGACCAGTTCAAGGCTCACCTTTTCCCAAGTGGGACCCATCTCTGGTCTTAGAGGCCCTAACAGAGCCACCATTTGAGCCTTTAGAAAATTGTTTACTAAAGGATCTTACTTTCAAGACAGCATTTTTGGTTGCAGTGACAACTGCCAGGAGGGTCAGCGAAATAGAGACCTCATCTGTCAGGCCTCCTTTTTGTGTTGTTTTTTCGGATCGGGTAGTTTTAAAAAAACGATCCGGCATTTACCCAAAGTGGCCTCAAAGTATCATAGAAGCCAGGAGATAGTCATACCCACTTTCTACCCTAATCCTTCAGGAGAAAGGGAGTTTAAATTATATACCTTAGATGTAAAGAGATGCATCCTGCAATACTTAGAGCTGACAAAAACAGTAAGAAAGTCAAACTCTTTGTTTATTTTGTTTTCTGGGGCAAGAAAGAGGTATAAAGTGTCTTGTCGCACCATTGCCAGATGGCTCAAGGTAACCATTGGCCAGGCTTATAGGTTAGCCGGAAAAGAGGTTCCTATTGATATAAAAGCACACTCTACTAGGTCTATGGCGGTTTCTCAAGCGGAAAGGGCTGGAGCGCCGCCAGAGCAAATTTGCAAAGCAGCAATGTGGTCCAGTTTTGCCACCTTTGTAAAACATTACAGGGTGGACCTGTTGTTGGCGAATGAGTAAGTCTGTGGGCGAAAGGTTTTGCAGGCCGTAGTCCCACCCAAAGTGGTAAGTGCTCGTCTATCCTCTCAGTGTGGATGTCCTGAAAGACAGAGATGGAAAATTAAAGTTACACTTACCGGTAATGTCTTTTCCAGTAGCCTTTCAGGACAGCACTAGTTACCCACCCAAAATTTATGGGGGGTCTTGCAGAAGACCCGAACGCAGGCACGATAGTAATATGTGATGGTATGTTATTAATGTGTTCTTGTGTCTCCCCAACTGGCTGGAGGTGCTCTTAGAAAAAACTGAAGTCCGGCAGGGGGAAGTGAAAATTTATGGGCTGGCGCAGTGTTTCCTAAGGAAGGGGGAGGAGCCAAGGTCTCTCATTGTGGCTGTCCTGAAAGGCTACTCGAAAAGATTACAGATGAGTGTAACTTTAATTTTATTTATATACCTTTCTCTGAGCAATTTGATAAAAAGCCCTCACTAGCTAGTCAACGTTGGGTTTAGTCCAAAATACGAAGTACAAACACAGCCCTTCCTCTTCTTCTTTTTTTTTTTTCTCCCGAGAATGTCTGATCATACATTAGTACCATGTTCAAGTGCTGGTGTTGTACACATGAAGCAAGTAACATTTTACGTGTGCTATACTGTAAATTGATTACAGATGGAATCCTCACGTGCCTTAGGCCTGAGGCACATGATACTCCCTGTTTGAGCATCCTACTTTTTTCAGACTTTTTTTTTTTTTTTATGTATTTATGCGAATTTTCGCATAGATGCGTTTGCGCACTTTTCTCGTTCTGAACATAATGCACATAGCATTAGTGCGCATGAGGTGTAAATTACTGACCAAAAAAGCAGATTTTTCAAATTTTTTTTTTTTTTTTTTACTGAAGAATGCACAGCACTTGTTTACGAGCCTCTGTGCATAGGAACGTTACAATTAACCGCTTCCGGACTGCCTACTGCATATATACTGTGGCAGGGCGGCCTGGCTGCGCAAAATCACGTGCCTCTGTGCATAGGAACGTTACAATTAACCGCTTCCGGACTGCCTACTGCATATATACTGTGGCAGGGCGGCCTGGCTGCGCAAAATCACGTGCCTGTATGTGATTTTGTGGACGGTGTCTGGATTGTGTGCGCGCCGCCAGCGACCCACTCCCGCTGTGATTGGACATAGCAGGAGCCAATCAGCGGTTTGGCGGCTGCAATGGCCACCCGCGATTGTTCACAGGAGAGGCGGACTGTGAGGGAGGAAAGTGGAGATCTTGTGCAGGAACACGGATCTCTGTTTTCCTCCACTCACCGCATTCCTCCCACAGTTTGAAAGCACTCTCTAGGAGCACACTTTAAGCCTTTGCCCTCCCCTGATGTTAACCACTTCCCTTTCAGTGTAATTTATACATTGACCGTGCATTTTTTTTTTTTTTATAGCACTGACCACTGTATTGATGTCACTGGTCCCCAAAAAGTGTCACTGTCAGATTTGTCTGCTGCAATGTCGCAGTCCTGCTAAAAATTGCTGATCGCCGCCATTACTCAGTAAAAAAATAAAATAAAAATGCCATAAAAATATCCCATTGTTTGTAGGCGCGATAACTTTTGCGCAAACCAATCAATATACAGTTGTGCTCATAAGTTTACATACCCTGAATTTATGATTTCTTGACCATTTTTTAGAGAATATGAACGATAACACATTTCAGGACAATGATAAAACATTTCTTTTACTTATTGTTAGTGTTTGGCTGAAACCATTTATTATCAATCAACTGTGTTTACTCTTTTTAAATAATAATCACAACAAAAACTACCCGAATGACTCTGATCAAACGTTTACATACCCCTGGTGATTTTCCCAGATAACATGCACACAAGTTGACACAAATGGTTTGAATGGGTATTAAAGGTAACCATCCTCACCTGTGATCTGTTTGCTTGTAATTGGCGTGTGTGTGTGTGTGTGTGTGTGTGTGTATCTATAAAAGGCCAATGTGTTTCTGGACTCCTGACAGACCCTTGCATCTTTCATCCAGTGCTGCACTGACATTTCTGGATTCCTAGTCATGGGGAAAGCAAAAGAATTGTCAAAGGATCTGCGGAAAAAGGTTGTTGAACTGTATAAAACAGCAAAGGGATATAAAAAGATATCCAAGGAATTGAGAATGCCAAATTAGCAGTGTTCAAACTCTAATCAAGAAGGGGAAAATGATGGGTTCTGTTGAAACCAAACCACGGTCAGGTAGACCAAGTAAAATTTTAGCCACAACTGCCAGGAAAATTGTTCAGGACGCAAATAAAAACCCACAAATAACTTCAGGTGAAATACAGGACTCTCTGAAAACATGTGGTGTGGCTGTTTCAAGATGCACAATACGGAGGCACTTGAAGAAAGATGGGCTGCATGGTCGAGTCACCAGAAGAAAACTATTACTACGCAATTGCCACAAAGTATCCCGCTTACAATACGCCAAACTGCACAGAGACAAGCCTCAAACCTTCTGGCTCAAAGTCATTTGGAGTGATGAGACCATAATTGATCTTTTTGGCCACAACGATAAACACTACATTTGGACAGGAAAAGGAGCAAAAATGCAGCAGAAAAAGCAGCAAAGACATGGTTTTTCATTTCTGCACCAACCATCTTTCCCACCCAGTCCACCTTCACCTCTATTAATTTTTTCACTCACATAGCCCCAATACTGTTTCACTTGATTGATTCACTCAACACTGATGTTTCCCATGTTTACACCAGGAATGCTCGGTGTGCCCGGATCCGCCTAGGGCGTTGTCTGCGATGGGTGACGCCGCTCAACATGCCCACTCAGCTTCCGATACTGATGCCCTCGGGTGGCTCACGGTCCCTGACATTGTGTCAGTAAATGCGCATATACCTGTAAGTCAGTGATGGCGAACCTTGGCACCCCAGATGTTTTGGAACTACATTTCCCATGATGCTCAGCTACACTGCAGAGTGCATGAGTATCGTGGGAAATGTAGTTCCAAGACATCTGGGGTGCCAAGGTTCGCCATCACTGCTGTAAGTGATCTTGTTTCAAATGAAAAGCGGGTGTTTTCTATCTATCCTCCCCTATATTGATACAAGCTAGTTTACTTAGTTATTTTACTCTCCCATTGCAGATACATCACATGTCTGCTCCTGAAGAGCGGCTTAAAGCCTCAAAATGCGTCAAGCTACCAGATGTCGTTACATTACATCATTACATGCCCTCTAAGATATGTGCCCATGTATACAATTTTTATTGTGACAAGGATCAGAAAGACCATAGACCGTGCAGATGCTATTTTTCAATTGTGTATACCCTATCATGAATATTGGTGGACTCCTTAATCTTATCATGTGATTAATGTTTACAAATATGTTACTACCAGATATTACTGTTTTAGAAATTGGCACCATGGAAGTGTGCATTTCTTTTTATATGGAATTCAATGTATGTAAACATGTATCTATGTAGTATTAAATATTTTACTATCCACCGCTGTCTTCATTTTGTTACCATGAGCTTCATATAAAGCATTTTTTGCTCCTTTTCCTCACAATGATAGGGGTGGAGGCACATGACCATACCTGGCCATGGCTTCATGTAAAGTCCCAAATTCCCCAATCCCCCCCCACATCCCATTTTTTTTTTATGATATACATTTTGGAGAGGAGTCAACAAGGCCTATGATGAAAGGTACACCATTCCTACTGTGAAACACGAAGGTGGATCACTGATGTTTTGGGGATGTGTGAGCTACAAAGGCACAGGAAATTTGCTCACAATTTATGGCAAGATGAATGTAGTATGTTATCAAAAAATACTGGAGGAACATTTGCATTCATCAGCCAGGAAGCTGCGCATGGGATGTACTTGGACATTCCAACATGACAATAATCCAAAACACAAGGCACACATTGGCTACATCAGAATAAAGTGAAGGTTCTGGAGTGGCCATCTCAGTCTCCTGACCTCAATATCATTGAGCCACTCTGGGGAGATCTCAAATGTGCAGTTCATGCAAGATAGCCCAAGAATTTACAGGAACTGCAGACTTTTTGCCAAGAGAAATGGGCAGCTTTACCATCTGAGAAGATAAAAAGCCTCATCCACAAATACCAGAAAAGACTTCAAGCTGTCATTGATGTTAAGGGGGGCAATCCATGGTAAGAACGGGGGTATGTAAAGTTTTTATCAGGGTCATTTGGGTAGTTTCTGTTGTGATTATGATTTTAAAAAGAGTAAACCCAGTTGATTGATAATATATGGCTTCAGCCAAACGCTAAGCATGAGGGAGATTTTGTTTGTGTTATTCATATTCTCTGAAAATGGCCAAGAAATCATAAATTCTGCCAGGGTATATAAACTTATGAGCACAACTGTATGCTTATTGGGATTTTTTTTTTACCAAAAACGTGTATACACTGGCCTAAGTTGGTGGATTTTATTTGATATGTTTTATAACAAAGTAAAATATTGTGTTCAATTTTAATTTTTTTATTTTTTTCAATTGATGGTCTTTTTTGTTGTTTCTAGTGCAAAAAGTAAAAACCGCAGAGGTGATCAAATGCCACCAAAAGAAAGCTCTATTTGTGGGGGAAAAAAGGACATTGATTTTATTTGGGTACAGCATCGCATGACTGCACAATTGTCAGTTAAAATAACACAGTGCTGTATCGCAAAAAAATGGCCTGGACATTAAGGGGGTAAAACCTTCTGGGGTTGAAGTGGTTACAGAAAAAAATTAAAAAGACCTAAAGCACCGTTTTGCAGCTCTTCAGACAGGATTGTGATATAATATTATGCATGAGACTCCCTTGTCATAGGCAGGTAGCTTGATATAAGCTGCCTGCGCCTGCTGTCACTTATGCTGTTTCTCGAATATGCAAAAAAAAATTTGCATGATATTTATTTTTTTCTGAAAAGGTGAATTTATTCTTTAAGTAGTTTGTGAAAAATGTAACCTTATTAGTTATTCCTGATTTAGTTGTGAACGATTTATCTAATTGATGTTTTCGGTGTCTGTGATTCTATGGGGGCAAAAGAGAGGTTTAATTTTTTTTTTAGCTTTTGTTTTTTATGAATAATTTTTTTTTATACATATTTAGATTAATAAAGTGTATTGATTTAACTTGTGTGTTCTTGCTGGCACCTTAAAAGTCCATCTTGTTTCCTTTTTAATCGATTACTCTTGCCAATTAGAATATTGCCAATTAAGATTGCATTAAGAAAAATAAATGTAGCATGGATAACCCCGCCTCAGAAAAGATGTATATTGATGCTATTGTCATTGGATCATAATATATGCCTAAATGTTTAAATGCTTATCTCATTGTAGCTCTTACATTATCATGAAGTGCTTTGAGTAATTGGTTCCTGTGTATAGTAAAAAAAAAATGTTCATTAAGGGTCAGGACTGTTTGCTTTTAGGGTGAATGGGTCAACTGAATATGCTATTGCTACAACTTTTATACATCGTTTTGACCCATTTAGAGGGAAAAAACATATTTGAATGCTTTTTTTCTTGATTTTGGTACAGCATTTAAAGTGATTGTAAATGATCACCTTGTAAAACAACCCATTCAGTTTTAAAGTGGAGATGAAAGGCAAAACATTTTTGTATACATAAAATTAAAATACCTTTTTTTTTTTTTTTTAATGATCACATTCCCTCTGCTCTCAGCTGCATAAGAGCAGAGAGGAGGAAAAACAGCAGTACACTGAGCTGCAGCGTGTCAGGAAAAGTCTGATCATTGGAGGAGAGCACACTGAGTTCCCAGCATAGCTAAAGAACTGACCATGGTGTGGTCAGTTTTTAATAGGAAACCAGAGCGACTGGCAGCTACACATCAGGGATTTTACACAAAGGAAGCAATACAAAGAGGACAGGATACTTTCTCATACAAGTACATGGTACAGCAGCCACTAATCGGAAATATGAAGTGTTGGGGTAACAAACGCTTTAATGCTATTTTGCTTATACAGCATATTGGCTCCGATTTCTGGCCCAAGCCCCTTCTCTGTAATTGAATTCTAAGTTTTCTTACTAATAGGCCCCAGAAAGTTAAAATCAGAGATCAGTGCTAATCAAAGCTGTCCACTAAACTCTGCTACAAATTTATTTTTGTAATCAGGGGCCCCCTGCAGGTTTATACCATGAAGTTCTAGTATGCCCTGCATACTAGCAAGTTATGACACACTTGCCTGTCAAAGCATGCCATTCAAAGCTGCTTGGGCACTTCTACCATCTTCTGGTCTTTCTGCCGGGTACACTTTGGCTGCTTGAATGGCTGGACTGTGATGTCACTCCTGTACATATGCGCAGGAGTCCCTTCATCATGGCACAGAGCGGGTGCTGTAAATGTACTCTGAGCTGCAGATGCATGGCTCGGTGTACATTACCCCTGACAAGCAAGAGGACCATTTGGCTCACTTCTGTCACAAAAACCCGGTCTGTCAGCAGATTTTTAAATGTTTGAGTTTAATTTGCATTTATACGGAGTTCCACAAGAATGCATATTGAGACCTATTCTGTTTACCTTATACCCCCTTGTCTACCAAGGTACATTTATAAAGTCCTGGTATTGATGGGGTTAAAACAAGCTCATGGCTGCTACTTCAACAATGAGCTTGGTTTGGATTTTTAAATCCAGTGATGGGCTTTTAGGTAAAAGTGATTTGGCATGCTTCACTTTTACGGGGCTTTAAAGGTGTGCGCCTGCAGTGGTTCTCAGACTTTCTTGTTCCTCTGGGGTAAGTAGATGTAGGAACATGTTACCCATAGGAACACTGATCATTATCTAAGTTTTTTTAGATGTATTTGCCTTCTGCTAAGCTTGTTTGTTTGTGTGGGAAACCGTACTTCCTTTTTTTTCATAGTGGCTTTGAGCCAAATATTCATTGTTATGGGTTATATCTCTTTTTACACTGTTTAGTGCAATATTCCTGTATGCGGGTGATGATCCTTACCCCGCTTTGGTTAATTAAACTTCGTTGAGATTTTTTAAATGTTTACTCTGGCAGTAAATACTTCTTCTTTTTTTTTTTTTTTTTTTTTAGAACTCTTAATTCTTAATCACATTCCTATTTTTTTTTCTATGCTTTTCATTTTTTGTAGGACTACATAAAAGCTGGAGGAGTTATTCAGGAAGACATCTCTGAGGCATCTCTAATTGTGGGTGTTAAGCGGCCACCAGAAGACAAGCTCATTCCCAAAAAGACCTATGCTTTCTTTTCGCATACTATAAAAGCCCAAGAGGCAAATATGTCATTACTGGATGAAATTCTCAAACTGGTATGTAGCAAAAGAAAATGTATTCAACGGTTTTGTGAACTGGATCTTTAGCTTTAATTTTATTTGTCACTGTATGAACAGGATTCTTCTACATAGAGAACATTCCACTTTTTGTAGAGAACATTTCCAGGAATGTGCTGCAGTTGTTGAATACTCTATTTTAAAGTGTTTGTTGCCCTAAAAAAAATAAAAAAAAATAAAAGCTCCTGTTTGCTTAAAGCATCTTATACAGTGCTTGTGCTATGTAATTTGGCCCTTTCTATCACCTGAAATACCTAGTTGATCCTGCCTGGTTCTGCCCTCCCCTCTGTACACTGACCATGGTTTATCATGGCTGCTGAGCCCTGATACCGGGGTCAGTTTACGTGCCTCCGTCATCCGCTCTCTTCTCTGTCCTCACTCCCTCTCCTTGCCTGTCAGCTCTGATCAGTGCCGCTCTGCCCCCTTCCCCGCTGCTATAAAACAATATGATGTTAATACAATAGCCACTGTTAGATAACAACATGTGCCCTAGTGTCTGTGCTCTATAAAAAAAATGACGATTTCTACCTTATTTCAGAGCGGCGCTCACGTGACTGGCTCTCTCCTCACTTCCCCTCCTCCCGGCTGACGTCATCAGGAGCTCTCGGCCCTGTAGCTATCAGACTGGGAGAGGAGAGCGGCCAGCAGTCACATGAGCGCTGGGAGATGCTCTGAAATAAGGTAGAAATCGTCATATTTTTTAAAAAGCACAGACACTGGGGCACATGTTATCTAACGGAGAGGATTATAATATCACATTGTGGCTTTACAACCATTTTAGGAGGGCGTGTCAGGATGCCAAAATCCGGACACAACCAAGGCCTTTACAAGCACTTGAGGCATCCATTTCACAAATCCCAGAATTGGTGTTTAGTGTGTGATGTTGGTAAGGTGTGTGCTGCCTTGGAATTTGCCCCACTTCTGATGAACGCCAATGGAACCCCTCTGTGCTAGGTGGGAGACTTGGCTCCCTTTCATTTTGGATAGACTAAGATAGTTTTACCTCCCTCCTGTAAGGTGGTTTTTTTTTTTTGCCTGTCCCATAACCAAAGTGAGGAAATATCTCTAAAGTTGTCACCAGAACTAGTCTCCACATTGACTTTATCACTGAGGACAACTCCAAATTTAGGATTTTCTTTCTTTCAGTTTTGATGATAATGGTAAACAAGACAAATCGAGAGGGTGAATATCCCAAATGTAAGCACATATAGTACATACATATGCTATGTCAGATTTAGACAGGGGCCAATTAACCTACCAGCATGTATTTGGAAGGTGGGAGAAAACCTGAGTACCTAGAGGAAACCCACTAAAGAACATACAAACTCCATGCAGGGAGTGTCCTGGATTGGAATGAACAGAGGACCCTAAATCTGCTAACCACTAAGTCACTGCACAACTGTTTTTCAGTTTGCAGGATTCAATTCTGGCTGTAATTGGACTTATATTAATTAACCACTTCAGCTTCAGAAGATTTTACCCCTTAATGACCAGGCCATTTTTTACGATTCAGCCCCGCGCTACTTTGGGTACGATGTTGCATGACTGCACCATAACCAGTTAAACTAAATTTGTTTTGTTTCTCTCACAAACAGAGGTTTCTTTTGGTGTTATTTAATCACCACTGTTTTGTTTATAGCACAAAAGAAAAAGACCAACAATTTTGAAAACAAATATTTTTTACTTTCTGCTATAAAACATCTGATTTCTTCATAAATTTAGGCCAATGTGTATTCTGCTACATATTTTGTTTTGTAAAAAAAAATCCCAATAAGCGCGTATGGCAGCGTGTATGTAATGGCAGCGATCAGCGACTTATAGCGGGACTGCAATATTGTGGCAGGCATTCTGACACTTTGTGGGAACCATTGACACTAATACAGAGTGATCAGTGCTAAAAAATATGCGCTGTCAATTAGAGCTGCACGATTAATCGTTAAAAAAAATTGTGATCTCGACTCAACCCCCCCTCGCAATCTTCATCTTGCACTTCCTCAATTCAGTGCAGAGAGGTCTCTGCTCACAGCTGACAGCTGTAGGGGAAAAAAGTATAAGTTTAGTTCTTTTAGATCAAAGGATTGAACTTTGGTCTGTAAATGAGGTCAGTTTACCACTTAAAGACTAAGCCTTTTTCTGACACTTGTTGCTTACAAGTTAAAATCAGTATTGTTTTGCTAGAAAATTACTTAGAACCTCCAAACATTAAATTTTATTTTTTTTAGCAGAGACCATAGAGAATAAAATGGCAGTTGCAATGTTTCAAACACACTTTTTGGGGGAAAAATACACTTTAAAGAATTAAAAACTAAACAGTAAAGTTGGCCAGTTTTTTTTGTATAATGTGAAAGATGATGTTATGCCGCGAGAATCCTGATCTTTTAGAGCCCTTGCACACTGGGGCGGGGGCAGCGTCGGCGGTAAAACGCCGCTATTATTAGGGGGGGGTAAAACCGCCCCGCTGGCGGCCGAGAAGGGGTTAAATACCACCGCAAAGCGCCTCTGCAGAGGCGCATTGCCGGCGGTATAGCCGCGCCGTCCCATTGATTTCAATGGGCAGGAGCGGTAAAGGAGCGGTATACGCACCGCTCCGAAGATGCTGCTAGCAGGACTTTTTTTACCGTCCTGCCAGCGCATCGCTCCAGTGTGCAAGCCCTCGGGGCTTTCACACTGGAATGCAAGGAGCGGCACTTTCGGGTCGGTTTGCAGGCGCTTTTATTAGCGCAATAGCGCCTGCAAACCGCCCCAGTGTGCAAGGGCTCTTATTCTAAGCAAAAAAATTGATTCTCATTTTAGCCAGAATCATGCAGCTCTACTGTTACTGTACTAATGACACTGGCTGAAAAGGGGCTAAACATCTAGGGGAGATCAAGGGGTTATGTGTGCTTAACGTGTTAATGTGTATGCTGTGTACTGTTTTTACTAAGCAATGTGCTCAGTACTCCCTGCTTCGGTAATTGTGGGAGCCAATAGGCGGGTGCTGGCAACCTATCAGCAGCCGGCACCCGTTGATTGGCTTGAGCTGCAGCAAATTGCAGCACAGCCAAGGTGGCAGGCACGGCCCATACCCCATCACGTACCTAGTACGAGTTCCAGCGCATAGCGGCTGCCCTGCCGCAGTTTATGTTTGGTGTGCAGTCCGGAAGGTGTTAAATAACAGTTTATTGTTGACTTGTGAATGGCATGAACCTCCTACAGTGAAAATCTGAAGACAAAACACGTGTTAGAATAACTGCATAATGTGTTATAAGGTGCGCTATCCCTTTTAAATCATGACAATAACCCATTCAGTTATAGTGCAACAAACATACCTATGCGTAAATGCTAATAAATCCAGTGAAACAAAATTCTGTGTAAAGTCCATAAAAAGCATTCCGTGGTCTGTGAAACTACCAGATGTGTGAATCCACAGCACACTAGTGACCCCAGCCTTACTGCACAACACCTCAAGTAGTTATAAATCACCAGCTTACCAGAGCAAAATACGTCTGAGAATGCGAGGTCAAAAATGCTTGCAGTGTGAAGCATTTGGCAGTGACGTCCTCACGCATGGCCACCAGTCGGAGTGGCATGCGATCTTTTATATTGTGTTTTGTATATCACTTTGTAAATTCCTCCTATGCCGGGCTGTGTTTTACCACCACCACCAGCTGCATGATTAATCGTTAAAGAATCGAGATCGAGATTCAACTCTCCTCACAATCTTAAAATAGCTTTTTCCCGATTCCTATGTAGCAAGTGCAGAGAGTTCTCTGCTCACAGCTGACAAAAAATAAATTAAAAATTCTAGCAGTCTGCCAGGTTTTATCACAACATAGCTTAAACTGAGATAAAGGGGAACATTGCATCTGCTGTTCCTTTAGGTTAAAGGAATGAACTTTGGTCTGTAAATGAGGTCAGTTTAGCCACTTAAAAGAGAAGTATGGGTTTGGGTTTTTTTCCTTCATTATACTTACCTAGGTGAATGCAGCATCAGTCCCCCGGCGCCTCTGCACTGAGAACTGAGAGATCGAACATCGCCGATGGCTCGGTTCTCACAGCTTCCCAAGCAGAGAGCTGCTGACTGTCAATCCTCAGCTCTGCCTCACTCACTGGAGCACTGAGGTATGGAGGGGCGGCGAGCGGCTGTCTCAGACTCTAAGTGGCTCACTGAGATGGGTATCAGTCCAGGCACCTGGCATATTCGGGCTCCCATTGTCGGGATGACGCAGTGTCTGTACTGATTTCTGTGACGTCAACAGAAAGCAGACTTCAGTCCATTCTCTGCTGCAAACAGGTCACAGGAGTGCAAAACGAATTGCACTTCTGTGACCCAAAGGAGAAGTGCAGCCAAACGAGCCCGGGCTGGACCTTTTTAAAGACTAAACATTTTTCTGGCACTTGTCACTTACAAGTTAAAATCAGTATTTTGTGCTAGAAAATTACTTAGAACCCCCAAACATTTATTATATATATGTGAGCAGATATATATATATATTTTAGCAGAGACCCTAAAGAATAAAATGGCGGTACGTCACACTGTATTTGCGCAGTGGTCTTTCAAACGCAATTTTTTTGGGGGGAAAAAAATACACTTTAATGAATTAAACAAAAAAGAAACTGTAAAGTTATCCCAATTTTTTTGTATAATGTGAAAGATGATGTTGCACTGCGAGAATCGTGATCTTTATTCTAAGCAAAAAAATTCTCATTTTAGAATCGTGCAGTTCGAACACCATTGCATTTTTTGGAGTGGTGGAGAGCTGCCATTTTTAGGAACCCAAAGTGGATAAGACTGATTGCCATCTCTTATTCTGGGAGAAGTGATGCTCTTTGCCTTTACTCATTGCAAGCATTTTTGACCTCCCATTCTTATGCAGCGTACACATGGTCGGACTTTTCAACCAGACTGGTCCAACGGATCAAATACGGCAGACAATCTGATCGTGTGTGGGCTTCACCGGATCTTCAGCGGACTTTTCCAGTCGCAAATCTGACGGACTTTAGATTTGGAACATGCTTCAAATCTTTATGTCGTAACTCCGCCGGAGCCAGAAATCCGCTCGTCTGTATGCTAGTCCGACGGACAAAAGCCGACGCTAGGACAGCTATTGGCTACTGGCTATCAACTTCCTTATTTTAGTCTGGTTGTACGTCATCGCGTACGAATCCATTGGACTTTTGTGTGATCGTTTGTAGGCAAGTCCGTTCGTTAGAAAGTCAGTTTGAAGTCCGCCAAAAGTCCATCGAAAGTCTGTTGGACCAGTCCGTCTGACTTTTGTTGCTGAAAAGTCCGACCGTGTGTACACGGCATTAGAGGTCTTTTGCTCTGGTAAGCAGCTGGTGTGTAACTATTTGAGATGTCTGTGCACTGAAACTGGAATCACACATGTGGTTTCCAGGATCACAGAATGTTTTTTATGGACTTTATACAGAATTGTGTTTCATTAGATTTTTAAGCATTTTTGCACATGTACGTTTGCACTGTAACAGAATGGGTTATTGTAATGATTTAAAGGGATAGCGCACCTTTATAAAATTTTATATAGACTCACACCTGTCATCTCTGCTTCAGCACTGCCCATCTCCTTCTGGTATCTCACAGCACATCACCCTTTTTACAGAGACACTGCTTGGAATGCTGGGAGTTATAGTTTACTTAGTCAGTTTTGGCACTTCCAGATAGAAAAGGAAGATGCCAGATAACCACGTTCACCCTCCACACCAATCCGATGCAGATAGCGGCATCATAATCCTATATTCCAGTAGCTATGGGAGTGAGCAAAATCAGCATTGCTATATGAAGTTATACTGCAGAATACTGAGATGTTGCATGTATAATATGGAATGTAGACATAGAGAATTTTATTTGTACTTTTAACTGTACTCTTTGTTTTTAAAGGAAATTCGACTGATTGATTATGAGAAAATGATGGACCACAGAGGAACCCGAGTAGTGGCATTTGGACAATGGGCTGGGGTAGCAGGTAATTTAGCGTAAATTGTTTGTTTATAACGTAAGATGAGAGTTATCTGATAACTTGTGATGACTATTTACAGAAAATACATTACAAACAATTCTTCAAATTTGTCATTTTCTTTGTGCAAGTCTGTTTTGTTTTTTTTTTTTATAAAGATTTCTTTATGTGGGGTTTTTAGAAAAGTACAGAACTGTATTAAGGCTACATTTAGCTTTATTTTCTAGTTCTAATTTTTTTTCTATTGATAAAAATGATTACAAAGCTAGCAGAAAATGTTGTGTCTTTTGGTTATGATTTAAACAGTATAATAACTGCATGTATATGCAGGATCCTTTACCAGCTGCGTGTGTGAGCAGCATCCTCTATGGGTGCCAGTGATCTTGTTTACTTGTTTTTAATAATGCAGACTATGGCACCCATGTAGTTAGCACTGCACTGCTAACCTTTCTCATTGACCGCTGCTTAAATTACTGTAGTACATACAATGTTGCTTAACTACTATGTATAATACCTATTTTCTTACATTCCATTTCATTCAGGAATGATCAACATGTTGCATGGTTTAGGGCTTCGATTCCTTGCATTGGGACATCACACCCCGTTTATGGTAAGATTTTGTCTCCTGTCCGATTACAATCCTGTTGCTTCTGTACTTAGTCTTGGAAACTGTAAGAGCTCATTCACACCAGCCAGACTGCACTGATTATCTTGGCACAGGAAAAATTCAGAGAACACTTTAATTCAAAGCATTTTCTGATTGGATGAGGTGGAAAAGCAGGGCAGTGACATCACAATCTTCAACCAGAGAATGCCTTGCATTCATTAAAGCGGAGGTTCACCCACACCGCCAAAAAAAAAAAAAATATTAAAAGCCAGCAGCTACAAATACTGCAGCTGCTGACTTTTAATACATGGTCACTTACCTGTCCCGGGGTCCGGCGATGTCGGCAGGGGACGCCGAGAACCCGCTCGGTTCTCGGCGGCTGCCGCCGCCATCCTAGGTGAGGGAATCAGGAAGTGAAGCGTTGCGGCTTCACTTCCCGGTTCCCTACTGCGCATGCACGAGTCGCGCTGCGCGTCCCAATTGGTCCCCGCTCTCTGCTGGGAGCTGTGTGTTCCCAGCAGACAACGCGGTGGGGACGGGAAGAGGCATAGACTCCCATGGGAGTCTATGCCGGAAGTGGGTGCAAATACCTGTCTTAGAAAGGTATCTGCACCCCCCTCCCCCCTGAAAGGTGCCAAATGTGACACCGGAGGGGGGGAGGGTTCCGAAAAGCGGAAGTTCCATTTTTGTGTGGAACTCCGCTTTAAGAAAACAAAATGCAAGGCGTTCTGTAAATGGTGCCTCTGCCGGACCCAGAAGCTAACAGTGATCAGTTTTGACAATGGCAGTGCCAAGCACAATGATTTCCAGCTTCCACAGTGGTTGGCCATGTCTGGCACATGCATACTTTTGGTCCTAGCTGGAACACTTAAACTCTGAAAAAAAAAAACCTCATATCCAATTATCTACACCTCAGCTTTACAGCTTCTTCTGTCGCTTTGCCCACTGTTTTGACTATCAGTAGTGGGATTATCTGGTTTCAATGGCACATGCATACTTCCATGAGGCCATGCTGGACCATTGTATTTATGTCAAAAAAAGCCATACCCAAACTTCAGCTTTAAAGCTGAACAAAAAAAGCATAGCCATGTTCCTGGCCACATGATGTTTTCACTAAGGCCTAATTCACACGAACACACTGATCAGTACACCCTTGCAGAGGGTTGTGTTTACCTTCCCAGGGTTGTCCATGCAGCCAGTCTGTTTAAATCAATGACAGGAGGAGGACTGCGTGGATCTTCATGCACATTCCTGAGTTTGCATCTGTACAGAATCGATGCATTGCTCTGAACGCATTCTGTTTGCAATCATGCATTGGTCCCACAGAGATGTACAAGCAGGGATGTTTATGAAGATATGTGAAGCCCTCCACCTGTTTTTAATTTAAACAGGCTGACTGGACACATTACCTGCACTGGTAAACATGACTCTCTGCATTGGTGTACTGATCAGTGCATCTGTGTGAAGGAGGCCTTAATTTGACTAGACTTGACTGTATTTCCACTCTATACTTGACTAATTCCTCTTTAACCATTTGCCAACCAGCTCACATGCATTTACTGTGGCAGGTCGCCTCTCCTGCGCAAACTGACGTACCTGTAGGTCGGTCCGTGCATGTGAGTTTGCGGGCGCAGGCTGGTGGCAGCACGCTCGCTGCGAAGCTGCAGGAGCGTGCCGGCGATCATTGTACACAGAGGAACAACGGGGAACTGCCTTTTGTAAACAAGGCTATTCCCCGTTCTGCCAGATGACATGTCAGATCTTCTGTTCCCAGTGATGGAGAACAGTGATCTGTCATGTTCCAGTAAGCCCATCCCCCCTACAGTTAGAACACACCCAGGGAACACACTTAACCCCTTGATCGCCCCTAGGGTTAACCCCTTCACTGCCAGTGTCATTTATACATTGATCAGTGCATTTTTATAGCACTGATCAATGTAATAATGTCACTGGTCCCCAAAAAGTGTAACTTGGGGTAAGATTTGTCCGCCACAATGTCGCAGTACCGCTAAAAATCAGATCTCCACCATTACCTGTAAAAAAATAAATAAAAGTCCATAAATCTATCCCGTAGTTTTGTAGACGTGATAACGTCTGCGCAAACCAATCGATATACACTTCTTTTTTATTTTTTACCAAAAATATGTAGAATACATATTGGCCTAAATTTCTGAAGAAATTTTGTTTTTTTACATTTTTTTTTTTTTTGGATAATGTATTCTAGCAAAAAGCAAAAAAATATAATTTTTTTCAAAATTGTCGCTCTTTCTTTTTTTGTTTTATAGCGCAAAAAATAAAAACCGCAGAGGTGATCAAGTACCACCAAAAGAAAGCTCTATTGGTGGGGGAACAAAAGAACCATAAATTTTCTTTGGGTACAACGTTGCATGACCGCGCAATTGTCGGTTAAAGTGACGCAGTGCCGTATCGCAAAAAAAAGCCTGGTCATTAAGGGGGCAAATCCTTCTGGGGCTGAAGTGGTTAAAGAACCAAAGTTAAATAATGATAATGCAATGTATAAAATACAAAAAACATTTGGTTCCATAAACAAATAAGATAAAGAAATGTATACTTGATTTCTCTTAGGCTTATTACACCTGTTACAATCTGACCATACAATCTCTGTACAACTTTTACATCTACCAAAACTTTGTAATATGGCCTACCTAAATTTTTCAATTAATTTAAATCCACTGTGGAAGGCTCTTGTAGTACAGACTTGTTGATCGATCTAAAGTAGATTGTAATATGTGTGTGTTTGTGTGTATTTGGCCAATGGTGCCAATAATGACATTTTTTTTTGTTTTTTAGCACATTGGAATGGCCCACAACTACAGAAACAGCAGCCAGGCAGTTCAAGCCGTAAGGGATGCAGGATATGAAATCGCTCTAGGCTTAACGCCGAAATCTATTGGACCTCTGACCTTTGTGTTTACAGGCACTGGCAATGTATCGAAGGTAAGACAAAAATGAATATTGAAAACCAAACGCAGGCTACAGCCATTCAACAGGTTTCTTTCAAAGACACTTTGTCAAGGCGCCCGTTTTGACAAATTGGATGGACAGAGTGCAGGTTGGGATACTAGTTTTTTGTAAGACAAGTAGTCTTATAATTGATACTTGTAGACTCCACCTTGTATGTAGTAAAAGTGACTTTGACGTGAGGTAAATTAACTACCGTGATGAAGTAGTAGTACTTTAGGGTGCCTTCAAACATCTGTGTTAGGCCTTTAAATCACTTTATAATGACTTTTGGCTTCTAGGCCTGGGTTGAAGTTGAAATTTAGCCCACCCTTCTTATTGGTAAGCCATGGTTCCTGGTATTCAGATGTCAAATGGAAGATTTTCTGCTGCTTACCAAGGCTCTAGCATTTGACATGTGGATGACAGGATCATTTGGGAGATAATCAAGGCTCTGTGTTCAGCCTGGGCCTAGGACTTAAAGCATAAGTTCACGTTTCATAACATGTTACCCATATTCAGGGTGTAACATGTAACGTTACAAATGCACCGGCCCCCGCACCTCTCCGATCCCCTTTGTGCCAGCTAGCAGGGGTTCTTCTCCTGCTAGCTGTCAAAATTTTTTAAAAACGTGGCCATACTGGGCTCCGTCCACCTGGCCATGTCACTCATTCACAGCACTCTGTGAATAGAAAACTGCAAGGTCCAGCAGCCTTTGCGGCTAGTAGTTTTCCACGAACTATCACGGCGCTGTGAGAGCCATGGAAGTTCATTCATTCTTCCTGTCGGCATGTATCGGCTATGGTACGAGGAAGCAGATACACTGACAGGTCTGCAGGAGACCTGCATGACATCAGCGATCTGATCGCTGGTGCAATGCTGTACAGGCTCTTGCAACAAAAAATAAATAAAATAAAATGTTTATTTTTTTACCTGAAAAAAATGTGCATTTTAATATTTTTCCTGAAAAGGTGAAATTATCCTTCAAAGAATTCCACAGAGAAATAGGAATTGATTAAAAAAGTTAGGCAATGCCTGCAATTCGGCTCTGTTCATACCTTAGGAACATTTTTGTTGGGCCATGTTCACTGGAATTAATCTGGAAACATAGATTTCTGGTTTATATATCTCCTTTATTTTGATTTTTTTTAGGGTGCACAAGAAATATTTAATGAACTTCCCTCAGAGTTTGTGGAACCTCATGAACTTAAAGAAGTTTCTAAGACTGGAGGTAATGTGACTCGCTTCAAAACGTGTTATGTAAGCACTTTCTATGACTTACGCTCTATTGTTTCCTTTAGATCTCAGGAAAGTTTATGGAACTGTATTAAGCCGTCATCACCACCTTGTACGCAAAACTGATGGAGTATATGATCCTTTAGAGTATGAAAAGAACCCTGAATTGTACACATCTCGATTCAACACAGATGTAAGTAACTTGCACAAGTGCAAAAGGTTTTTTACTTTCACAAATAGAATTAAAACCTCTTCTCCACTTGTGGCCTGATTAGGATAAGTAGGACCGAGTAGTCAGACCATTGCTGATCAACTGTTTTATATCTGCTGTAAGTAGGGTTGCCACCTGTCCGGGATTCACCCGGACAGTACGGGTTTTGAAACATGTGCCCGAGTCTCTGCCCGCCTGAGACCCAGGCACATTATTCATTTCAGACCCGCCAGTGGCTCCCTGTGCCGAAGCTGTGTCATCAGTGCGGCCGTGGAGCTCGGGTCCGCAGCGTCTCCTTAACGCTGCTTGATTTCTGCTCCTGCTCTGCTGTCTGAGTGCAGGACGGAGTCGGGACACAGAGGCAGAGGCGGAGCCTCCATGTTACCGGCCGGGTGCTCTTTCCTCGAATCCTCTGGCTGCCTGCAGAAGGGACAAGGAGGTGGGCGGAGCCTCCCCATTTTCTGCTACCCTGCTGGAATGTGTGCAGAGATCGCGCTGGGACTGGAGCCCAGCTTGTAAGGTACGTTTTTGACATCCATGTCAGGATTTCAAAGTACTCTCACCTCTCCCCCCCCCCCCCCACCACCATACACTATACATACATATATACATACAACCCCCCACCATACACTATACATACATACATACACCCTCCCCTCCCCCACCATACACCATACATACATACATACATACATACATACATACATACACCCCCCTCCCCCCACCATATACTATATATAGTGTAGTAGGTAGCACTCTCACCTAGCAGTAAAAAAGGGTCGCTGGTTCGAATCCCAATCCCGACACCATCTGCCTGGAGTTTGCATGTTCTCCCTGTGCCTGCGTGGGTTTCCTCCGGGTACTCCGGTTTCCTCCCACAATCCAAAGACATGCTGGTAGGTTAATTGGATCCTGTCTAAATTGGCCTTCGTATATGAATATGAGTTGGGGACCTTAGATTGTAAGCTCCTTGAGGGTAGGGAATGATGTGAATGTACAATGTATATGTAAAGCGCTGCGTAAATTGACTGCTCTATATAAGTACCAATAATAATAAAGAAATAACACCATACAGTAATGATGATCAGGTAAATAAGACCTCTTCCATGTTGGAATTGTTGATTGTATCGCACATAAATATATGGCCACATCATTGATACAATTCTGTGATAATATTTGATATATCTCCATTACTCTCCCAACTTCTCCAAATAGCTTCTCCTGTTCCTCACACTACCACAAGACAGATTTCTAAAAAGTATCTGACACTCTTTATGAATTCCTGTTCCTGAGAATAAACCACCATAGAACCAGAAAAGGCCAGGCAGCTTCAAACTATCACACTATCTTACAGCAGCTTTGGAATTCAGAATGTTGAATAGTGGGGTTTGGAGGTGCAGTGACTTCTGTGACTATCCTATGACCTTCTCATTAGGTCACAAATGGAAAGTGTTTCTATTGAAAATACCTTTAACCACTTCCCGCCTGCCATATAGCAAAATGACGGCCAGGAAGTGGTTTCATTATCCTGACTGGGCGTCGTAAGATGTCCAGCAGGATAAGCCACGATCGCTGTGATCTGTGATGTGTCAGTCTGACACACCGCATCTCTGATCGAGGTAAAGGGCCTCGGACAGAGGCTCTTTATCACATGATCCGATTACAGTGTAAACAGGAAAAGCTGTGTATCGGCTTTTCCTCTACTCACACTGACAGACGCAAGTAGAGGAAAGCCGATTGGCTGCTCCCCTGACGGGGGGAGGGGGGTCTGCTCTGACTATCAATGCAGCGCCCCCCCGAAGATGCCCACCCATGGCCAGCAGGGATAACCACCAGGTGAGCCCACCAGGGATGGCAATCATTGCCCATTAGGGATGGCACTCTGTGCCCATCAGCGTTGCCTGCCAATGCCTCTGATCAGTGCTGCTATCAGTGGTGCCCATTAGTGCCACCTATCAGGGCCGCCTATGAGTGCCCATCACTGCGTATAAGTGCCACTTCATCAGTGCTGATCAGTGCCCATCAGTGAAGGAGAAAACACAAAGTTTTGTAACAAACGAAGAAAAACTTTTTTTTCAAAATTTTTGGTCTTTGTAGCGCAAAAAATAAAAACCCCAAAGGTGATCAAATGCCACCAAAAGAAAGCTCTATTTGTGTGAAAAAATAAAGTTTGAAATCTTTGCAAATTTATTAAAAATAAATAACGAAAAAATCACACATACGTAAGTATCCACAGATTTACTCAATACTTTGTTGAAGCGCCATTAGGCACCAATTACAGCCTCAAATCTTTTTGGAATTGAACCTTCGCCCCAGTCTGCGGTCCAGAGCGCTCTAACAGGTTTTCATCAAGGATCTCTCTGTATATTGCTGCATTCATCTTTTCTTCGATCCTGACTAGTCTCCTAGTTCCTGCCGCTGAAAAACCTCCCCACAGCATGATGCTGCCACCACCATGCTTCACTATAGGGACGGTATTGGCCAGGTGATTAGAAGCGCCTGATTTCTTCCAGGCATGGTGCTTGCTATTCAGGCCAAAGAGTTCAATCTGTGTTTCATCAGATCAGAAAATTTTGTTTCTCATGGTCTTAGAGTCCTTTAGGTGCCTTTTTGGCAAACTCCAGGCGGGCTGTCATGTGCCTTTTACTGAGAAGTGGCTTCTGTCTGGCCATTCTACCATACAGGCCTGATTGGTAGAGTGCTGCAGAGATGGTGGTTCTTCTGGAAGGTCCTCTTCTCTCCACAGAGAAACACTAGAGCTCTGTCCGAGTGATCATCTGATCCTTCTCCCCAGTCACTCTGTTTGGATGGGTGGCCTGCTCTAGGAAGAGTCCTGGTGGTTCCAAACTTCTTCCATTTACAGATGATTGAGGCCACTGTGCTCATTGGGACCTTCAATTTTTCTGTACCCTTCCCCAGATCTGTGCCTCGATACAATCCTGTCTCGGAGGGTTACAGACAATTCCTTGGACTTCATAGCTTGGTTTGTGCTTGGTTTGTGACAGGTGTGTGCCTTCCCAAATCATGTCCAATCAACTGAATTTACCACAGGTGGACTCCAATCAAGTTGTAGAAACATCTCAAGGATGATCCATGGAAACAAGATGCTCCTGAGCTCAATTTTGAGTGTCATGGCAAAGGTTGTGAATAGTTATGTACAAGATTTAAAACCAGCTTGTTTCACGTTGTCATTATGGGATATTGTTTGTAGAATTTTGAGGAAAATAATAAATTAAATCCAGTTTGGAATAAGGCTGCAACATAACAAAATGTGGAAAAAGTGAAGTGCTGCAAATATATAATGACACACACACACACAGATTGTATTATTTTCTCTGAGTTGGCCGACTTAAAGTCTTGCATTGTGAGAATGTGCAGCAAAGCACAACGATTGTTTAACAGTGACAAGCAGCTAATGCTGCCTCCTACATTACAGGCGCTTGAGCAGTGACGGGATTTTTTTCAAACTTTGTATACAGCCAGGGCTGCCACAGTTTTAGCTACTTTTTAAATTGCTAGAGCGTGTCCAGTGACAGGTAAGTTCTTTCCACATATCTGGTTCACATGCCAACCCACGGATTACCTGTATACAAAGGGCTCTTGGGAGATTCAGTCATGGTGAGTGCACCTACATGTGCAGGAACATAAGCACTTTTCAGTACCCTTTCACAGCTGGTACCATGGAATGTTCAGGATCATGTGATTACATCACATGGATTATCTGAAAGTAAAATCCCTGCTTTCTTAAATATTTGCAACATTTTAAAAGCTGCATGCTCAACACATTGGGTAGTGGCTGTGCATGTAAATTACTATTGCCTGGAGTTTACATTCATGTTCTACACAATATATTTTTGTTCTGTACCTATAACCACCTTGTCTTGGTCTCGGTTCACACTGGTGCAATACTGAAACCAGCCCGATTCCTGTGCAGGTTATCGCATCTGACTCGCAGGCAGTTCACACTGCTCTCTGTGAACTGCTGTGGGTATCAATGTAAAGTTAATGTACGGGGCTTTGTACACCTTCAGCTCCCTGGACAGACAACCTTTCTGGCCCTGGCCCCACATAAAGCACAATTCGCGTTATCATGTAAGTACCCAGGACTGACATCTGGTCCTCTTCGGTTGTACTTAGTCAAACATCTGACTTAGTACACTCAGTTTTTTCAGATACCCTAAAGCATCCGCCCCTGAGGAAGTGGCTTTTACACAAAAAGTGTCGACAATCAGGATGTAGCTATATGCCCTAATAGGATCCAATTCTGACATACCATCTTCAATTGTTAGATTTTATATCCATTCTTACCATGTTTTGTGCCGCTTAGTCCACATGTGTACCTATATGATCTCACACTTGTATATTAACATTTATCATTTTTTATTGCCATGTGTTCCCTAACTGACGTGTGTGTGTATAGATATATAATGTGTTTGTCATGTGTGCATGTATGTGTTTACCAGTATTATACATGCAACTATTTGGGCGAAACAGTGTTGAAGTAGGGTAGCACTCTCGCCTAGCAGTAAGAAGGGTCACTGGTTCGAATCCCAACTCCTGCCTGGAGTTTGCATGTTCTCCCTGTGCCTGCGTGGGTTTTCCTTCGGGTACTCCGGTTTCCTCCCACAATCCAAAGACATGCTGGTAGGTTCATTGGATCCTGTCTAAATTGTCCCTAGTGTGTATGAATGTGAGTTAGGGACCTTAGATCGTAAGCTCCTTGAGGGTAGGGACTGATGTGAATGTACAATGTATATGTAAAGCACTGCGTAAATTGACTGCTCTATATAAGTACCTGAAATAAATAAAATAAATAAACTATTTTATTGTAATGTATTTTTATGCCAATAAATTTGTTTACATAGTACCCAACCCCAACCAGTCAACAGCCTCGTTTAAAGTCCCAATCTTCCCTTTCTGTATACTTGAACCAGGGATAGAGGCACATATACTATATGCTTCATTTAAAGTCCCAAAACTCCCCATATTTGCCACCTTTTTTTATAAAAGTAAGAGGGCAACGTAAACTAACACATTAATATCTGGTTGGAGGGGTGTAGTAGAAATTCTCAAGGTGCTCATCAGAAATTTTGGTTCTAATTTTGCCCTTCATACGCTTCATCCTTAAAAATAGGTGCTCACAAATATAGGTGCTGCTGAAAACTGGTGGAAACTGGTGGGATATTTTTCTTTAGGAAGATAAATGTCCAATAAAGAGACACTATCAAATTTTTCTTCAGCCACATGTGTTCGTAATTCTAAACACATCTGTACAAAAAAATTAAAAACAAAACAACATTTTTACGTTAGTTTATCATTTTTGTGTTTGGCCGCATTCATAGGCATTTTGGGCCGCAGGTTGGACACCCCTGTATTATGTATTCCCTTCTTGGAGACCTATAACCACTTTATTCTTTTGTTAATTTGTTACTGCTCTTGCAGGTTAAACAGATTTCTAAATTTTTTTTTTTTTGTTTTCTTTTCCTAAAAAGATTGCTCCGTATACTACATGCTTAATTAATGGCATTTACTGGGATCCACATACCCCACGTTTACTAAACAGGCAAGATGCTCAGAGGTTGCTTGCTCCTGTCAAGTCTTCTTCAGTTGCCACAGAGGGTTGTCCAGAACTACCGCACAAGTAGGCATTCCTGCTATAATGTACTTTTGATGTGCGTGGGGAATAATATAATTGACTTAAAATTTCATGCAGTCTTATCCAGCAGTGTTTCACCTGATCAGATGCGGACACTTTTATTTGAATAGATGGGAAGGTTTGTTCCAATGTGGTCCATGAGAACAGTACTGCTTCTGTCATTTGTTTAAAATCTTTAAAAAAACTTGTCTTTTTTTTTTCTGTATTGCCTAACAAAACCAATATACCATAGTAGTACTTTTTTCTTAATTGTCTTTGTCTAGACTTCTAGCCATTGGTGACATCTCTGCCGACACCGGCGGATCTATAGAGTTTATGACTGAGTGTACCACTATCGATGTACCATTTTGTATGTATGATGCTTATCAGCATATCACCCATGATAGGTAAGTCTTGTGCAGCATAGAGCATTGATCGTTACCTTGATAATTTCCGTAAAACATCCTACATGTTTTCTATTCTAGTGTTGAAGGTAATGGTATACTGATGTGCTCAATTGACAATTTACCAGCTCAACTTCCAATTGAAGCAACTGAATATTTTGGAGATATGCTATTTCCTTACATAGAAGAAATGGTAAGGGCTGTATAGGGGTTTCTTTTTGACACCCAAACCAAGTCAGTTATTTATTGTTTACTTTTTATTGATGTACATTCAGAGTAAAAATCCGTTTTACTAAGGCACTTGTAAAAGATCCTATTAGACTACTGTGATAAAAATTCGGGTTTGTTACATACTTACAAAAAAAGACACACAAGTCCATCAAGTCCAACCTATGTGTGTGATTTTACGGCAGTATTACATTGTATATCCCTGTATGTTGAGGTCGTTCAGGTGCTTATCTAATAGTTTTTTGAAACTATCGATGCTCCCCGCTGAAACCAGTGCCTGTGGAAGGGAATTCCACATCCTTACCGCTCTTACAGTAAAGAACCCTCTACGCAGTTTCAGGTTAAACTGCTTTCTTCTAATTTCAGTGAATGGCCGTGTGTCTTATTAAATTCCCTTATGTGGAAAAGTTTTATCCCTATTGTGGAGTCACCAGTACGGTATTTGTACATTGAAATCATATCCCCTCGCAAGCGTCTCTTCTCCAGAGAGAACAAGTTCAGTGCTCGTAACCTTTCCTCATAACTAAGATCCTCCAGTCCCTTTTATTAGTTTTGTTTCTTTTCTCTGGACTTTCTCCAGTTCCAGCACATCCTTCCTGAGGACTGGTGCCCAGAACTGGACAGCATACTCCAGGTGTGGCTGGACCAGAGTCTTGTAGAGCGGGAGAATTATCGTTTTATCTCTGAAGTTGATCCCCTTTTTAATACATTCCAATATTCTATTTGCTTGCAGCAGCTTGGCATTGCATGCCATTGCTGAGCCTATCATCTACTAGGACCCCCAGACCTTTTTCCATCCTAGATTCCCCCAGAGGTTCTCCCCCAGTGAGTAGATTGCATTCATATTTTTACCACCCAAATGCATTATTTTACATTTTTCCACATTAAACCTCATTTGCCATGGAGTTGCCCACCACATTAATTTGTTCAGATCTTCTTGCGAGGTTTCCACATCCTGTAGAGAAGTTATTGCCCTGCTTAGATTAGTATCATCTGCAAATACAGAGATTGAACTGTTTATCCCATCCTCCAGGTAATTTATGTATAATTTAAATAGGATTGGTCCCAATACAGAACCCTGGGGGATCCCACTACCCACCCCTGACTTTTCCAAGTACTCCCCATTTGGCCACTCATTGTTCAGTCAAATCTGCACAAGGCAGACCTCTGTTACTAGAGCCAAATTGTAGGATCATACAGAAGGTACTGCACATAGATATTGAGTCATAAAACTACGTTTTTCCAACGTCCCAATCCGTTTGATGTTCATTAGTGACTAACCACATATTGATTTGATGTATAGGGAGATCACTGATCCATTCATTCTAAAAAGGCCTGATCTGCTCTAACAAAAAGCATATTTGTACCTTTTTGAGACTGAATTGCAACCTTCAACATTTGAAAGTAAAAAAAAAAACAAAAACGCACATATCAAGCCACACCAATGATCACCCCAAACCTTGCCCTTCATTTTATTAGTTCGGCAAACAGCACCTATATTTGACAATCTAAGACTTCTGAAAGATATCAACATTTTCCAATTGTCCATTGCACAAAAACTTGGTGACTTCTGCCTATTGCCTGACAATATTTGGAGGATGGGGGTAAAAAGAGGTTAGTGATGGAGGTACACAAGGGCCATATGGCACAGGTAGAGTGCAGACAAAGTCTATAGTGGGAGTGGGTGCATTGCCAGAGCCACATGAGACTAATTTTGGAATTTCTGATGATATAGTCATGACACCTCGTTGGACTGTATGTTGCAGGACCTGGCTGTACAGGAATAATAATGTCTTTTTTTCCATATAGATAATGTCTGATGCTACAAAACCACTTGACAAACAGAATTTTTCTCCTGTTGTAAAAGATGTAAGTATTCTGATCTACACTCCGCCCCCCCCCCCCCCCTCCCCAGTTTAGAGTGGATAGATTTATGTTAAACGTGTTTGTTATTATTCCAGGCAGTGATTGCATCCAATTCCTCATTGACACCGAAGTACAAATATATACAGAAGCTTAGAGAGAGCAGGTATTTTATTTACATTTTAAATCTTTTTTTTTTTTTAATATAATGCATGTGTACACGTGATAAGGGTACTGTCATATTATCAGTGTTAATTTGTTAGAACCCTTGTTACAATGCACAACTAAGCTTTTCTCTCATTTTTTTCCAGTGCAGGTCTGTTAGTGAAAGCAAGGCAAATTCCCTATGAGTATTATTCTTTTATCTCCGCAATGGTTTTACAACAGCAGGGATGCCAAACAGGAGATGCACTCTAAAAGCTATGCCCAAAAAAGATCTCACTTTAAATCCCCTGAGACTAGCAGTCAGAGGCAGCCAGAGCCCTAGGTCTCACTAGAGAAATATAGATAGCCACAGGATTGTTTAGGCATGCTCATGTACTAGGAAATGTACTATTTTTCAGGAAAGCCTAGGCAAATGTAATTTCTTTCTCGAACATCACGGGACACAGAGCCTCAGTAATAACTGATGGGTTATGTAGGTATCACTAGGTGATTGTACACTGGCACACCCTAACCAGAAAGTTCAACCTCCTATATAATCCCTCCCCTTGCAGGGATACCTCAGTTTTTACGCCAGTGTCTTAGGTGATGGATGTGTAAAGATTTCCTGTGCTGAGCTCCAAAGGGATTATCCTATATCCTATACTGGGACAAGCCAGACAAACCGGATCCATTTCAAAGTGTCTTTTCTAGGCCGAATTGAATTGTACCCGGGCCTCGTGTCCGAAGAAACGAGGTTTTACCTGTAACGCTTCCTCTTTTTAGAGAGCTGGACCCCGCATATCAGAAAATGGTTTTCTATCCTTATTTCTGGCCGGGTGCTTTACAGGCCCAGAACTGTGGATCCCCCTATCCGTAGGGGGCCCCAGTCTCTGAAGGTTTTTTCAAACGGAGCCCACCGTGAGAGGTGAAGATTGGGTCTGTACAACAGAACCCTGCGGCTGGATAAGGGAGATTCCACAGAATTTTTTAATTCTAGTAGGTTTCTCCTTTAAGGTAAATGCATGCTATGCCTATTGTCGCCACCGGGGGCTGCCAAGAGCACATACCTTCTCATGCTGATGTCTGTCTCAGTGTTTCCACGCTGCACAAGCTCCTCCGGCCGGCTCAGATAGGATGGGATGGTGGGCTCTCCTTAGGGATATCTCCCCCCAGACTAGGGGCAGGCCGCAGGTGGTCTGTGAGGCGGTTATACACTGCACTTTCGCCGCCACCACCATTTGCCATGTGCAGGCCCCATCTCTACCGGTCTCTCTCCTTCCTCCCTCTCCCCCAGCCTTTCCTCCATGCTGATCCCGGAGGGTCGGCTCACGCTGGAAGCGCACGGTTTTCGAAAAACAAAGGGGGGGCGGTAGAGGGGGGGCGGGGCATCAGCACAGCGTCCAGCGTGCTCAGATGCCCACAGGTGCTGGCTGCAGGCTATTGAAGGCACAGATTATAGGTGCACTAAGCCTTTGGAGGGACACAGAGCTGATGGTCGCATGTAAGGTGGGACACAGGCATTCTCCTAGGCAGCATTTACTAAGATAACACCAGACTGGGCATTTGGTAGCAAGGCTTTGGCCAGACTACATCGCTCAGCAGTCAGTGTTCATTTTGTGATACCTCCACCTTGTTTTGCACTATGGGTAGAAGAGGTTCAAATACCCCAAGAACTAGAGACTAGGGGATCTCGTTCAGGTTCTGAGGACCCCCTTTCTGCAGCATCCTCCCCCCCTGAAGGGCCAGGGACGGCTAGCCAGGGAGAGCCGTTGGGGTCAGGGGCTACACCTGCTTTTGGCACTTCAGCCCCTATATACATTACACAGGAGGTTTTTTACTCAACCATTAATGGTTTAGAGGAAAGATTAATGGCTGTGATTACATCTTCACTCAGTGGAAGAAAACCCACTAGGCCTTCATCTGTTCCCCAAGACCCTCAGGCAGAGGAGCTCTGGGATAAAGGAGAGGAATCCCTTTCAGAGAATCAGGATGGGACAGATGATTCCTCTTCGGAGGAATCAGGTGGAGAGGGGCCCTCTTCGGCTTCTCAGGAGGAGAAAGTCTTAGTGCAGATCCTTACTGGATTGGTCCGCTCCACATTTAAGTTGCCCGTATCTGAATCAGTTAAAGAACCCTCTTCTTCTTTAGGGTCACTGAAACCTCCTCAAACAGCACATGCTTTTCCTGTTCATAATTTACTTGAAAAGCTCCTTTATTCTGAGTGGGATCACCGAGATAGGCGTTTTTTTTTCCGCCGAAAAAGTTTTCAACGCTTTGTCCTATGGAAGAAAAGTTTGTTAAAATGTGGGGAATACCGGCCATTGATGCCGCCATTTCTTCCGTAAATAATAGTCTGACTTGTCCTGTAGACAATGCTCAGATGCTCAGGGATCCTGTAGATAAAAAGATGGAATCCCTATTGAAGGATGTTTTCTCCTTGGCAGGTTCAGTGGCTCAGCCTGCAGTAGCAGCGATTGGAGTCTGTCAATACTTGAGACCATGTTAAGCAGGTCATCAAAGTTTTACCTGAACAGCAGGCCCAGGGGTTGGCTAACCTTCCAGTGGCCTTATGTTATGTTGTTGACGCCATAAGAGATTCTATCATGCAAACCTCTAGTCTTTCACTGGGGTTGGTGCACATATGTAGAATCCTATGGTTGAAAAATTGGTCAGCCGAAGCACCATGTAAGAAGGTGCTGGCTGGGTTTCCATTTCGTGGTGCAAGGTTGTTTGGAGAAGACTTGGATAACTATATCAAGAGAATCTCTTGTGGGAAATGCACTCTCTTACCTGTTAAGAAGAAGAGTAAGCGTCCCTATTTCAAACGGACTCTTTCCCCAGCGCCAGGGGCTTCAGCCTCCAGGCAGTCTTGACGGCCTCCTCCGTCTGGGTCAAGAAACAAGAGTCAACCCCAGAGACAAAGGAAGTCCTGGGGGAAGAAGCCTACTAGGCAAAACACTAAGACCTCTTTATGAAGGGGTGCCCCCGCTCGCTCGAGTGGGGGAAGACTGCGACAGTTCTCAAGGCTCTGGCAGGAGGACTTCCTGGACAGATGGGTAATCTCCACAGTAACCTTAGGGTACAAGCTGGAGTTTCAAGAATTTCCCTCTTCTCGTTTCCTTAGATCAAGTGTCTCCAGAGATCCAGAGAAAAAGCAGTCGCTCCTTCTAGCGTTAGAGCGACTTTTGTCGCAGGAGGTCATTATGGTGGTTCCCGCGAAGGATCAAGGATTGGGCTTCTATTCCAACCTTTTTACGGTCCAAAAACCAAATGGGGGTGTCAGACCCATTCTGGATTTAAGGGATCTGAACTGATTCCTAAGGATTCAGTCCTTCCGCATGGAATCAATTCGGACAGTAGTCTCCATCCTGCAGGGAGGAGGATTTCTGGCATCAGAGATGCATATCTGCACGTGCCCATTTTTCCTGCTCATCAGAAGTTTCTGCGCTTCGAGATAAGAGGGTGCCATTTCCAGTTTGTGGCTCTGCCTTTTGGGATAGCCACTGCACCTCGAGTGTTCACAAAGGTCTTGGCTCCTCCTCTGGTCCGATTAAGGGCTCAGGGTATAGCTGTCATCGTATACCTAGACGACCTGCTCTTGATAGACCGGTCGGTAGCCTCCTTGAATGGGAACTTGAGGACCGCAGCCAAGTATCCTAGGTTGGATCCTCAACCTAGAAAAATCTTTCCTAAAACCAGTAAGAAGACTGGAGTATTTGGGTCTGATCATAGATACAAGCCAGGAGAAAATATTTCTACCTCAGGCAAAGATGACTGCTTTAAGGGAGCTGATTCTGGCAGTCAGGACCAAGAAGGGTCCTTCTGTCCGCCTTTGTATGAGGCTGCTAGGAAAGATGGTGTCTTCATTCGAAGCAGTTCCCTATGCTCAGTTTCATTCAAGACTGCTGCAACACAGTATTCTGCCGGCCTGGAACAAAAGGGTTCAGGCATTAGACTTTCCGATGCACCTGTCTCATGCGGTGCGTCAGAGCCTCAATTGGTGGCTAATACCCGAAAACCTGCAGAAGGGGAAATCCTTTCTACCCTTTTACCTGGACGGTGGTAACAGATGCCAGTCTGTCAGGTTGGGGAGCAGTTCTGGAACAGTCTTCGGTTCAAGGGGTATGGTCCAAAAACCGAGAGGACCTTACCCATCAACATTCTGGAGATCCGGGCGGTATATCTAGCCCTAAAGGCCTGGACTATCAGGCTACAGGGTTGCCTGGTCAGGATCCAGTCCGACAATGCCACAGCAGTGGCTTATGTCAATCATCAGGGAGGCACCAGGAGCCGAGCTGCTCAAAAAGAGGTGAACCAGATCTTAGTCTGGGCAGAGAAGCATGTGCCATGCATATCGGCAGTTTTCATTCCAGGGATAGAGAACTGGCAGGCGGACTATTTAAGTCGCCAGCAGTTACTTCCAGGGGAATGGTCTCTGCATCCCGACGTCTTTTGGGCCATATGCCAAAGAATGGGGGGTTCCAGATGTAGATCTCTTTGTGTCCCGATTCAACAAAAAGATAGACAGATTTGTGGCAAGGACAAAAGATCCTCTTGCATGCGGGACGGATGCGTTGGTAAATCTGTGGCATCGGTTCTCACTGAATTATGCATTCCCGCCTATTCTGCTACTGCCACGACTCCTTCGCAGGATCAGGCAGGAAGGGATGTCAGTACTTCTGGTGGCCCCCGCTTGGCCCAGAAGGACGTGGTATGCGGAAATAGTAAGGATGACGGTAGGTTCCCCGTGGACACTACCGGTACGCCCAGACTTGTTATCTCAAGGTCCAGTGTTCCATCCTGCCTTACAAACGCTAAATTTGACGGTTTGCCTATTGAGACCCACGTTCTGAAGAGTCGTGGGCTTTCAGGTCCTGTCATATCTACCTTGATCAATGCAAGGAAGCCAGCTTCCAGAATAATTTTCCATAGAGTCTGGAAAGCTTATGTATCCTGGTGTGAATCCAGGGGTTGGCATCCCAGAAAATGTGATAGGTAGAATTCTTGATTTTCTGCAATTGGGATTAGAGATGAAGCTGGCCTTGAGTACCATCAAGGGCCACATCTTTATCAGTATTATTTCAACGGCCACTTGCTTCGCATTCTTTGGTCCGAAACTTTATGCAGGGGGTGGCGCGTCTTAATCCTCCGGTTAAGGCGCCCCTAAACCCCTGGGACTTGAACTTGGTTCTGTCTGTGTTACAGAAACAGCCTTTTGAACCAATACGTCAGATTCCTTTGGTCTTGTTGACAAGGAAGTACATTTTTCTGGTAGCCATTTCTTCTGCTAGAAGAGTATCAGAATTGGCAGCTCTTTCCTGCAAAGAGCCTTATTTGATTGTACACAAGGATAGAGTGGTACTGCGCCCTCATCCTAGTTTTTTTTTACCAAAGGTGGTTTCAGATTTCCATCTAAACCAAGAATTGTTCTGCCTTCCTTTTTTCCAGATCCCTGTTCTCCGGAAGAAAGATCACTACATTCTTTGGATGTAGTAAGAGCAGTCAAGGCCTATCTGGAAGCAAATGCTCAGATTCGCAAAACGGATGTTTTGTTTGTGCTGCCATTTCTAAATGGATTCGACAATTGATTATTCAAGCTTACGGTTTGAAACAGAAGATTCCTCCGTTTCAGATCAGGGCACATTCCACAAGGGCTATTGGTGCTTCTTGGGCAGTGCATCACCGGGTCTCTGGCTCAAATCTGCAAGGCCGCAACCTGGTCTTCACAGTCCATACATTCACCAGATTCTATCAGGTGGATGTGAGAAGGCATGAGGATATCGCCTTTGGGTGTAGTGTGCTGCAGGCAGCGGTACAGGGTCCTCAGGTCTGATTGCACCCTACTTGGTTGTGGTTCCCCCCCTCAGATAGCATTGCTCTGGGACATCCCATCAGTTATTACTGAGGCTCTGTGTCCCGTGATGTTCAAGAAATAAAAATCCTATTTTCTAACAGCTTACCTGTAAAATCCTTTTCTTTCGATGGACATCACGAGACACAGAGGTCCCGCCCCTCTTCTAATACACTATATTGCTTGGCTACAAAACTGAGGTATCCCTGCAAGGGGAGGGATTATATAGGGGGTTGAACTTCCTGGTTAGGGTGTGCCAGTGTCCAATCACCAGTGATACCTATATAACCCATCAGTAATTACTGAGGCTCTGTGTCCCGTGATGTCCATTGAAAGAAAAGGATTTTACAGGTAAGCTGTTATAAAAAAGCTGTTATAAAAAATCCTATTTTTTTTTTGGGTACTGCTTGGGCATGATTAATACTTCTAGATGTTCTCTATAACCTAAAGACCTCACTTTTTGAATTCAGGCCCTCTTTAAAGTCACAGTAAAGGATGTCATGTAAACTTTATATTAAGCCAGGGTTCACACTACATGTTGTGCGTATTCACAACTAATTTTCTGCGGATTCGGCACCGCATCTAAATCGCAACCTGTCCATGTGAACCGATTGCGGAGTGTATGTTAAGGACACCCTGCAATTGGTTTGCAAAACGCAGTGTGATTTGCAAAATCGGAGCAGATTCTGGTGCGGACAAAGAGTCCTGCACCAGTTTGGTGCGAATGCGGTGCAAATTGAGCCATTCAAATCCATGGCTGAAATTGCACCCCAGAGACACCACATTTAATTCACACAGCAATGTGCTGCAGTTCCAGTGTGAACCCAGGGTAAAAGCCCCAAATGCGTACTTACAAAAAATTCACTATTACTTTTTTAAATGATTTTGTCTAATACACAAGATTTTATCAATTTTAACATCTGTTTAATGTTTTTAGTTTACATACTCTTTCGTTTAGTTTCTATGGTTACCTAGTTCAAATAGTAAAGACATATATTCTATATAGTATTTTTTTATAGTGCCTCCTAATAACATTAAACTTGAACAGTTGTTAGTTTGTGTGGTGTTACACAGATAAGTGACATTGATAATAAGGATTTGATAAAGGCAAAATGTCAGAGACACTGTTGTTAATAAGATGTATATGGGATTGTATTGAAGCTATCAGATCAACAGAGATATAAAGAAATGATCTTGATAGTTGTATTAAAAAAAAAAAAAAAATACACAGTGGCTGAACATAAACATATGTGCACTAAAAGGATAGGGACATCAGTCAGTGCTTTTTGTTGGCCTTGCCACTTTCACTATTGATTTCTGTCCTTGCCATATAAGCCTCTACCCATGCTTGCTCTAATAAATTTCTCAAACTGGCATAACTGTTGGCTTTGTTAATATCGACATAAATATTTGTGCTTAAATATGATATAATCATATGAAAATATTATACTACATCTCTTGAGATGTCCTAATCTACCGTATTTTTCGGTTCATAAGATGCACCTGACCATGAGACGCACCTAGGTTTTAGAAGAGGAAAACGAGAAAAAAAATATTCTGAACCAAATGGTGTACTAAAATATTTACCTGTGCCAATGAAATGCAGCCTGACCTGTGCCTGACGAGGATGTCCATCACATCCACCTATCACTCAGAAGACAAAGCAGCCCGAGCGGCCGCCTCCATGTAATCCATTCGGCCGCTCTGACTGCTCTGTCTTCTGTCTGTGGCTGAGAGATCGCCCAGCGCTCGTGGGAGACGGTTGGCCCGGTATTGTGACATGGGGGGGAAAATAGTGAAAAATACAGTAACTAGTTTTAGAGTGAATTCACACTAGAACAGACAGCTGCCGAAATGCTAGGGGATTGCGGTAGGGGGCAGTGTGGTGTGCAATTCAGCGCATCACACAGCTCCCTTTTTTTTTTTTTTTTTTTCTTTTTTTCTTTTTTTCTTCCACAAACTTTTTTGAAGTCACTGTATGGTAGCATGCTGCGCTGCTTTACAGGTCCATGTGATTCTTTACAGCATGCTGCGATAGAATGCAGCATTTCTGCATTTTATCGCCCCACACTGCAGCACAGCTTCAAGCTGTGTTGCAGTGTGAATGGAACACACACAATTGTGTTCTGTGTGTCCTTGCGGTGACAGGCATTTTACAGTGCAGTAAAACGCCTGCAACACTGGACCATGTGTAAATTCAGCCTAAAGTCGCATACACACGGGCAGACTTTTCAACTGGACTGGTCCGACGGACTTTTGACAGACTTTTTAACGAACGGACTTGCCTACACACGATCACACCAAAGTCCGACGGATTCGTACGTGATGACGTACACTAGACTAAAATAAGGAAGTTGATAGCAAGTAGCCAATAGCTGCCCTAGCGTCCTTTTTTTTTTGTCCGTCGGACTAGCATACAGATGAGCGGATTTCTGGTTCCGGCGGAGTTACGACGTAAAGATTTGAAGCATGTTCCAAATCTAAAGTCCGTCAGATTTTCGACTGGAAAAGTCCACTGAAGGTCCGATGAAGCCCACACATGATCTGATTATCCGCTGGACTCGGTCCATCGGACCAGTCCGGTCGAAAAGTCCGACCGTGTGTACGCTGCATAAGTGTTAGTGTCCTTTTTTTTTTTTTTTTTCTTTTTTTTCTCTCTTTGTATATGAAAGAATTAAAATGTAACAAAGTTCTGTCTCAACCACAGAGAATATGCTCAACTAATGACAATGGGAGTCAAGAAAAGGATACTAGTGCTCGGATCTGGTTATGTTTCTGGACCTGTTATAAGCTATCTTACAAGAGATCCTAATGTTGAGATAACTGCAGGTGATTATATGTGATCCTTCTGGCAGTTAATTTGAAATGCTTGTATCTATTCCTCTAAAGAAATTCTGTGTTTTGCCGGAACCATGAAAATAAGTTTTATTGATGGCCATCAACGCTAGGAGTTAACACTTACAATACCCCATACAAAAACAGAATATGTGAACCTCTGCGCTATTAAAAAATGTGTACTGTGTGTAGTGCTGCAAAATCTAATGGTATACACAAATCAACCAATAAAAGGAGTCAATAAAGTGATTTCGCGCACAACAAAAATGAAAATCCAGGTAATAATAAAAATGATGCTCAATTGTCAAAAAATCATTAAATAGGTGAAGTGAGCAATGATGAACATCAAAAATAATTATAAATATCAAAAAAGGGGTGTAGTGAATCAACAGATAATAAAGTCAATCAGTAAATAAATCCAATGGCATTAGGACTGGATATTCATGAATCTTCTCCAAAAACAAAGTAGGTGATGAAGACAGCAATGGATGACATGTGTGTGATAATATGCCTATAGAGGTAAGGGCACTGTGAGCATATTATCACACAGATGTCACCCATTGCTGTCTTCATTACCTACTTTGTTTTTGGAGAAGATTCATGAATATCCAGTCTTAATGCCATTGGACTTATTTACTGATTGACTTTATTATCTGTTGAATCACTACACCCCTTTTTTGATATTTATTATTATTTTTGATGTTCATCATTGCTCACTTCACCTATTTAATGATTTTTTGACAATTGAGTATCATTTTTATTATTACCTGGATTTTCATTTTTGTTGTGCGCGAAATCACTTTATTGACTCCTTACAATACCCCATGCTTTCCCTATACGCCACAGTAGCGCCCAAAAGTTCCATTGTGAGGGTTTTTTGAATTAAAAAGTTGAAACTTGCCAAGGGCTATGCATGTACCCTCCATCCCTCCATGTAACAGTACTTGAACTATATGCAGAATAATCTCTGTGCTGTGGAGGATTAAAACAATCCAAAAACTACTACTATCTATATAAACTGTAATCAAAGTGTAAGCAGATGCTCACTGCAATATGGCACTGTGATTTATGCTCGATTATAGGCTTTCACTCATAGTAACCAAAAAGTCCATAAATAAAGACCACCAAAATTGTGCAAAATAAGTGTTGAAATCTTCTTCCATTGAGATAATTATCAATCACACACCACCTCGTGTGCACTGGTAAACTCTCTCCCTCAGTAGGTATACACTCACAAAATCGCAATGTCTCCCACTTTTCTGGTTGGCATAAAACACTTATGTGAATATTAAGGTTCAGGTATAAAATGTCCCCAGGATTCAAAAATGGCCATTATGTGAAAAAAAGCAAAGATCCTCCAATGGTACAGTAACCAAGTAAACTAAACAATTTTGACCAGTAGAAAGCCACTCGCATGTTAAAAACAATCAAATTGCATGTTAATCGAAGCTGACATCAGGCACTGGGGTACATTTACCAAAACTGGAGCACTCAGAATCTGGTGCAGCTGTGCATGGTAGCCAATCGGCTTCAAACTGCAGCTTGTTCAGTTAAGCTTTGGCAATAAAACCTGGAAGCTGATTGGTTTCTATGCAGAAATGAGCCTGATTTTGCACGCTCCAGTTTTAGTAAATAAACCCCATAGTCTCTCTATGTAATAGACTTATGTTTGGTGTCTCACCACCTCCGAACACCACAGACTAGCTCCACGTCTACTTCTGGTTGCAGTCCTGACGTCGCCTACGGTCGCCCGTAAACCTACACAAGTTTATCACATAGAGAGACAGAGCCTGATGTCACCTTTGATTAACATGCGATTTGATTATTTTTAACATGTGAGTGGCTTTCTACTTGTCAATATATTTTAGTTTACTTGGTTACTTTACCATTGGAGGATATCTTTGCTTTGTTCACATGAGAATGGCCACCCTGGGGAGATACTTGGTAACATTTTATACCTTAACAGCTGGATATTCACATAAGTGTTTTATGCCAACCATGAGAGTAGGAGGCATTGCGATTTGGTGAGTGTATATATCTGTGGGGCGAGGGATCACCAGAGCACACGAGGTGATGTGTGATTTATCTTTATCTCAACAGGAAAAAGATTTCAACACTTTTATTTTGCACAATATTGGTGGCCTTTATTTATTGACTTTTTGGTTACTATGGATGAAAGCCTGTAATAGAGCATAAATCACAGCGACATTTTGGAGTGAGAATCTGCTTACACTTTGAGTACAGTACTTGGACTATGTAAGGTCTTGTGTGTTTTATATGTATTATATTCTGTCCCAAAAGATGTTTCCTCCCTCTTGTTCCACTATGCAGATTAATCTGTACACATGTGTGGTTTACTACACTGATATGGATGCCCCCCCCCCCTTTTCCTTCTTCAGTCTATTTTAAAAAAATAAAAAATGTTTATTAAAAGGAAATATTCTGCTAGTAGGCTTTTAAAGTAATTATTCTATGCCTTTTCTTGCAAAAATTGTTGACATGGCCTCTTTAAATAACCTATTAGGCGGATCAAATCCTTGCCTGAATGATAGACCTCCTAAGCTGCTGTCACACAACTAATCACTAAGTGTTTGATCATGTGACTGGCCAGCAGTAGGGCGCAAACCAGTCTTGTCCACGCTGGCTCATGTGATAACAGGTAACCGAAGGCATGAAATACTGTACAAACAATTGCTTGTGAAACTACTACTTCAATGTAAATATTTTATGCCTTCTGTTACGCCAGTATAGGAGATGGGGTAGGCTTTTTAAGAATTTTAAAAAAGATTGAGGTGTCAACTTTATTACATTATTATTTTCTTAGCATAGTATAATGCAATATGTGACAGGAATGTTTTGAAATTTGATTAGCTACTGCACAGCCATACAGTGTATTTTGAATGATAGGCTTATTACTATTTACTGGGTTTAATTTTCTGGAATCCTTTTTTCCTTCCATCAGTTTCCATGATAAAAGATCAGGTGGATCACTTGGCAAAGAAGTACAACAACACGACACCACTTACTATGGATGTCCTGAAGAGTGAAGAGAAGCTGTCTTCTATAGTAAAGAAACATGATCTTGTTATCAGGTTACTATTGGCTTGTTTATGGGGAAGGACCTGCTTTTGTTGATGTCCTTCTCTTAATTTGTGTCCTATTGAGAGATAGCGGGAAACAATCTACAAGACCAGTGCTCCAAACAAAATAACAGAATCCAAGAAAATATTCAAAGTTCTATATTCTATAGATGTCAGCTACAGTTCTAAGATATTTAGTAACAAAGGTACAGCTTTTTCCCCTTCTATCTGATACTCTACACTCCTATTTATAAAAATGTTTCCAGAAAAGGTTATGTTTTTGCTCATAGCAGTCAGCTATGTTATCTCAGGAGTATGGGATGGTAAAAGAGAATCTGTTTGCTCTGGGCAGCAAGGGCTGTTCTTTTTTATAGACACTGATCTGAAAGACCCCAAACATCATCCAAGGCATAATAGTTTAGTGTACATAATTGTGAAAAAAAAAAAAGTGGCAAAGACCATTGGTAATGTTGAAAAATAAAATATGATCACAAATAAAATAAATATGAATAATACATTTAATAACAAAAATGCTTTCAAAAATAGTTTGCTTAAAGAACTATCGCCAGAAGAAAATAAAGCTTGTTAAACCCCCCAGAGAATTCTGGGCACTCAGTACTTATCCCCATCTAAATCCACCAGGGGCACCACAGAGCCATATAGTGTAGTACTTTTTTTTATTCATTTTTATTTTATTAATTTTAAATAATGCGCTTAATCTAGCACATCTTTTTCTCAATAAAAAGTGCAGGGGGATCATCCAAGAATGGAGGAGCGGTGGATGGAACGTGTCGGGGGGACCGCTGGGAGTCGCTCGCAGGTGCCGATATAAGGATCTCTGCAACCGCTGTTATATCCTCCATCAGTCTCTTAGAGACTGATGGAGACGTGGCATGTCTCCTAAACACATTTCCCATGATTCACAGCGGTGTGACAACTCTCTGCAGGAACATTTGGGTAATTAGTGGCAGTTCCAGCGATCCTTATACTGGCACCTGTGAGCGACTCCCTGCATGACATTTTCATCACTTTGATCACCCATGGTTTCCAGCCTATGGTCATTACAGCACCCAGCATCACTGAACAGCCAGTTTCTTGAATTTGTGCGTTGGGAACATGGCGTTTGGACTTACCAGGAAGGGGGAGCGGGTAGCTGTCAAAATTGGGTTTTGATAGGTACTCGTTCCCCCCTCCCCCAAAGTGTCAAGTGTGGCACTGGGGGGTGCAAACAAGCGGAGCTTCCCCTTTTGGATGGAGCTCCGCTTTTAAGATACCATGTGGCTGTTTAGCATTTCATTACTAAAAACAGACTTTTTCAGATTCAATTCAGCTGAAATTGGGACACTATAGAAATTTTCCCCATCCAAACCCATGCAGAAGCTTACCTTTGTTGTCGACAACTAGCCCAGCCCCCCTCCTATCTATCTGTCATCACTAATCAACCGATTATATCAACCATTGCATTTCTGAGTGACAGCTTAGGATTTCAAGGGGTCTGACAGGCAGTGCACACAGACTGTACAGCCCCCACCTCCCACTCTTGTGCAGTGCTGTCTCCTCATCTATCCTGTTTTAATTTACACTGAGTCCAGATCTGTAGCCAGATATTTAGGGCACAGAGGATGAAAACAATCAGCTTATGTTGTGAAAGATTGCAGCTGGAGAAAGGGGCTTTCACAAAAACACAAGCTGACAACCGCAAACGCCAGGTACCAAACTAGAGTATCTCAGACAAGCATAATACCTAGCTTGTGCTGTTGTCAGCTTGTATTTTTATGAATAAAACTCCATTTTCTCTAGCTACAATCATTAAAAACACAAGCTGACAGTTTCCATTCTCTCTAGGATAGAGACTCATTACTGCAGAATGGAGAGGGTTCAGGGCTCAGCTGTAACTCCACCCACATTTTTAGGATTCAGAAGGGTTGGAGCTACAGCCAGCAGTACCAGAAAGATGTATCTTTTTGAACTTCCACAGCTTGGATTTTAATGGAGCAAGTGCTATAGGCACAGGCACCCTATCGAGATTGATCAATCTTTGTTTTCTTCTTGTGATAGTTCTTGCTGGTAGGGACTTCTTTGCAGTTGAAGATGTGTAAACAATACATTTTACTTGTATTATGTTGCACCTTAGCTGAGGCAGCATAATATGACATAACATGTAGTGAAGTTATAATAAGATGCTTCTTTTTATTCTTCTCGGTTTCAATCTGCTTTCATGCCATTCAGTTTACTGCCCTATTCTGCACATCCGATAGTTGCAAGAAAATGCATCAAGGAGAAGGTAAACCTGGTGACTGCCAGCTATTTGACGCCTTCTATGAAAGAGCTGCAGCAAAGGTATGCTTCATTTATGGCAGTCTTTTTTTCCTTCAGACTATTCTTTTTCTTTTCTCTTCTAATCCTGCAACCACAGCTTTCAAATCAACAGTAATAAGCTTGTATCAGCGAGTTAGGAGAAACCATATACAATTAAATATAAACTGTTTCAAGATAACCTGAAGTGCATTTGTTGGTCATTTATAGATCTTCTTGTGTTCTGTTTTTCTTTGTGTTGCATACCTTCTCAGTAGGTAAGTAGTAACTATGGCACCTAACTGCACAGTGCTTCTTTTCTGTCTTTTGTCTGGCATAGTAATCATGGCTTTGGTCTTACTCATCAGACTGCAATCCATGCTGTCTAAGGTTTCAGGAAAGATTAAATATAGTTCTATTAAAGTGTAAAAAAAATAAAATCCTTTCTGGTTGATCAATATACATTGCAAGGATTTAACAAATTTTGTAGCAGATTCCTCTGGTTTATGCTGTTTGTTCCACGATGTCGTGTGGATACTGATTCTGAATGGGAGTGACTAATTCATTTTAATCAGCTGGTATACTGTGTGTTCTGATGAGTGTCTGCATCCCTTAGGAAGTGATTAACCCTTGCCTAGGTTTATATTATTTCATGCTCATGTCCCAGGTACGCAGCCCATTCATTTTAATGGGCTCCTGTACCTACGAGAAATGTGAATAAGGAGTCCCAGAAACGTTTCTAAAATAATGCCGCGTGAAACTGCATGGTACTGTGGCATCGTGCGGTTTTGCGCGAATGAAAATACCCTGCATTTTTCAATGTGTGAGGGTGCCATTAATAATTGATGGCACCCCATGTGTCTGCTAAAGAGCAATGTGTTTGTCCTGTGGGTTGGGAACGCGTGATTATGCACATGTTTTCCACCCACACATATGTGATCCTAACACCAATAATTACCTTTTTTCTTGTGGTTGATGCCTAAAAGCTGACTCGTATTTTAGTGCAGAGTTCTTCATCCAAGCAGAAATTCACATTTCTGGGAGCATTCTGTACACCAACTGCACAGAACACTTCCAGGTTGCCATATTGCATTGCATTTTAAAACAAATTACAGTGCTGCAGTTTGAAAATTACAATATGATGTGTGTAGCATATGTATATGCTATAATAATAATTTTATCTGCTATATTTTTTTTCTCCATGAAAGTCGAGTTACCCTCTTAAGTTAGAACTAATGCATTTGTACGTGGTAAGTGCTAAAATTTCTTACTCAGGCGAAAACTTTACTCAGTTAGTTCTCTAAATTTAGGATGCTTTTATATAGGTTCATTATTGGTCATTTTAGGCCATTGCTTATATAAAGACGGGGCAATGTATGGAGCACAGCTGACATGAATCGGTATTGAATGGCCAGGATGGGAGATAGTGTATTGTGACAACCACACCAGAAATGTTAACCTCTTCATGCCAACCGTACGCAAATATGCGGCCCCACTGGACTAGGCTTTTATTCTGTAGGGGCACATATTTCTGCATCTCCTTTTTGTGTTGGGTGTACGCTCCCAGCACAGAGACTGGGGTGTCACGGAGAGCCCCGTACTAACGATCGGGACCCAGGTCTCCGATTCCGGGTCACCTGATCGCTGTGATAGCCTCTGGCTATAGCAGTATTCAGTCACTGTGGGAAGCCCGCCCCTGTGTTTTCTTTCTCTGTTAATACAGGAGAGAGATACTTGTAAAAAATAAACAATAAAATGCCTAGATCAAGGTTTGATCTAGGTCATTGCCAGGGCTGGTGTTTGAGTCAAAGGTCATGGTCAGTATTTATTTTATTTATTTTTTTTAGTATCAACGTCAATGAGTTTTTTTTTTTGGCAAGATTTAAAAAAATGCAATATGGGCACGATTGTTTTTGGGCCATACTACGGGTACAAACAACAACAACTAACATACACATATGTGGTATTGCTGCGATCGTCAGGAGCAGGAGAATTTCATTTAGGTTGTTCTTTGGTAGAAGGTTATGGTAGTAGCAAGAAATATGGAGGCCGTCGCCCCTGCCTAGAGGTGGAAGCCCCCTATGCCAAGGGCTTTCGCCTCTAGGCAGGTGCGACGGCCTCCACTGTCAGACTCTAGAGGAAGATCACAGAGTCAGACCCAGGCTCAAAAAAAATCCAGGGGTCGGAAACCTGTAACCCAGAATCCTAAAGCCTCGTCATGAAGAGGCAACCCCCCTCACCAAGGTGGGGGGAGGACTTCTGCAGTTTTCAGAAGTCTGAAAAGAAGAAATTCAGGACAGATGGGTCATCTCCACGGTAACGCTGGGGTACAAGCTGGAATGTCGGGACTTTCCACTGTCTCGCTACCTGAGGTCAAGCGTTGCCAAAGATCCAGAGAAAAGACAATCTCTGTTTCAGGCACTAGACCGATTAATATCTTAAAGGGGTGATCATACAAATCTCTACAAAAGAGCAAGGTTTGGGGTTTTATTCAAACTTTTTTATGGTACCGAAACCAAATAGAGATGTCGGACCCATTCTAGATCTAAGAAATCTAAATCAGTTCCTGAAGATCCGCTCCTTTCGCATGGAGACGATCAGGTCAGTAGTTTATATCCTTCTTGGAGGAGAACTTCTGGCATCAATCGACATCAGGGATGCATATCTGCATGTCTCTCTATTTCATCAAAAGTTTCTGCGGTTTTAGTTAGAACAGCAGAATTTCCAGTTTGTAGCCCTGCCCTTCAGGCTGGCCACAGCACCCCGGGTGTTCACCAAAGTGCTGGCCCCACCTCTAGCCAGATTAAGGGCACAGGGCATAACAGTCGTAGCGTACCTAGACAATCTATTGCTAGATCAGTCGGTGGCTTGTTTGGAGTAAAGCTTACGCACTACAACCAACTATCTGAAAAGTTTAGGTTGGATTCCCAACCTAGAGAAATCTTCCTTAATACCGCTAAAAAGGCTTTAGTCCTTGGGTCTGATCATACACAGCCCAGGAAAAGGTGTTCTTGCCTCAGGCAAAGATCAACTCCATAAGAGAGCTGGTGCGGATGGTCAGGTCAAATGGCGATCCCTCCATTCGCCTTTGCATGAGGTTGCTAGGAACCATGGTGGCTCCATTCTAAGCAGTTCCCTATGCCCAGTTTCAATTAGGACTGTTGCGAAACAGTATCCTGTCTGCGTGGAACAAAACAATTCAAGCTTTAGACTTGCCAATGCAGCTGTCCACAAGAGTGTCCCAAAGCCTCCCTTGGTGGTTACTAACCCAGAATCTGCTAAAAGGAAAATGCTTCAGACCAGTCATCTGGAAAAGGGTAACGACGGATGCCAGCCTTTCAGGCTGGGGAGCAGTACTAGAAAAGACAACTGTCCAGGGACAGTGGTCAAGAACCGAAAGAACCTTGCCCATCAATATACTAGAGATTCGGGCAGTACGTCTGGCTCTAAAGGCCTGGACTTTCAGGTTACGGGATTGTCCTGTCAGGATTCAATCTGACAATGCCACAGCTGTTGCCTATATCAATCACCAAGGGGGCACCAAAAGTCTCTCAGCACAGAGATTGGTGAACTATATTCTAACTTGGGCATAAAGGAATGTTCCGTACCTTTCGGCAGTCTTCATTCCAGGAGTAGAGAATTGGCAGGCGGGCTACTTAAGTCACCAGCAGTTATTCCCAGGGGAATGGTCTCTTCACCCCGACATATTTTGGGCTGTTTGCCAAAGATGGAGGACTCCAGACGTAGATCTTCTAGCGTCCAGCTTCAACATGAAGTTAGTCAACTTTGTGGCCAGAACAAGGGAACCATTCGCATGTGGCACAGATGTGTTGGTGACCCCATGAGATCAGTTCTCGCTGATCTATGCATTCCCCCCTATTCAGTTGCTGCCACTACTTCTTTGCAGGATCAACCTGGAAAGAAAGCTGGTAATTCTGGTGGCACCAGCATGGCCCAGTAGGTAATGGTATGCAGTAATCGTAAAGATGGCAGTGGAGGGCCCGTGGTCCCTCCCACTATGGCCAGATCTGCTCTCGCAGGGACCGATATTCCATCCTTCCTTACGGTCTCTAAATTTAACGGCTTGGCTATTTGAAACCCACATTCTGAAGAAACGTGGGCTTTCTGGGTCAGTTATCTTTACCCTTATTAGTGCAAGGAAGCCGGCTTCCAGAACTATAGAGTCTGGAGGGCTTAAGTTTCCTGGTGTAAATCCAAGAGTTGGCACCCTCGGAGATATATCATAGGCAGAATTCTTGCCTTTCTACAAATGTTGGTAGAAACTGCCTTGAGTACTATTAAAGGCCAAGTCCCAGCTTTATCGGTCTTTTTTCAAAGACCAATTACTACTCATTCTTTAGTCCGGGGTTTTATACAAGGGGTAACGCGGCTTAATCCGCCTGTCAAACCTCCCTTGAACCCTTGGGACCTAAACTTAATTTTGTCTGTGTTACAAAAACAGCTATCTGAACCGGTACAACATATTCCCTTAGTTCTTTTGACAAGGAAGTTGGTATTTTTGGTTGCTATATCCTCAGCAAGGAGGGTCTCGGAATTGGCTGCTCTTTCTTGTAAAGAGCCATATTTGATTTTTCATGAGGACAGAGTGGTGTTGCGCCCTCGTCCAAGCTTTTTGCCAAAAGTGGTCTCAGGTTTTCACCCGAACCAAAATATTGTCCTGCCATCGTTTTTTCCAAAACCATGTTCCAGGAAAGAAAAGTCGCTACATGTCTTGATGTGGTGAGAGCAGTGAAAATCTATTTAAAGGCAACTGCTCAGATTCGTAAGACTGATGTCTTTATTCTGCCAGAGTGTCCTAAGAAAGGACAGGCAGTGTGAAAATCCACTGTTGCCAAGTGGATTCGGCAAGTGATAATTCAAACTTATGATTTAAGGGGTAAGATTCCCTCGTTTCAAGTTAAAGCGCACTCTACCAGGTCGGTTAGTGCTTCTTGGGCAGTGCATCACCAGGTCTCCATGGCTCAGATCTGTAAGGCCGCAACTTGGTCTTCAGTGCATACATTCACAAAATTTTATCAGGTGGATGTAAGGAGGTATGAGGATATCTCCTTCGGATGCAGTGTGCTGCAGGCAGTAGTAGAAGTCCTCAAGTCTGGGGGTACCCTGCGGGTTGTCTCTCCCTCCCCTCAAGTAGCATTGCTAAAGGACGTCCCATTAGGTAATTATTTAAGGCTCTGTGTCCCATGATGTACGATAAAGAAAATAGGATTTTTATTACAGCTTACCTGTAAAATCCTTTTCTTGGAGTACATCATGGGACACAGAGGTCCCGCCCCTTTTTTGGGATTAAGTATATTGCTTTGCTACAAAAACTGATGTGCTTCTGGAAGGAGGAGGGGTTATATAGGGAGTGAACTTCCTTGATTGGGTATAACCAGTTTCAACACCTGAAGGTGGCCTATAACCCATTAATTAATTAAGGCTCTGTGTCCCATGATGTACTCAAAGGATTTTACAGGTAAGCTGTAATAAAAATCCTATTACTATTTTTGGCCAGCTTTCCTTTGATAAAAAATAAATAAATCAGGAGATATCCATTACCATTTACCACCAAAAGAGAGCCTAATTTCTTGTAAAAAAATTGCGGTATAATCTACCCGGATGCACAAAGTAGTTGATGATAGTAAAACTGTATATATCATAAGTTTCAAAATTGTGCTTAGGCATTTAGATTTGTTTTACCCTTAGGTGCAAAGGGGTTCATATTAATCCGAGCTGTTTTTAGCATCTTCCTGCAGGGTTGGCAGGTGAACAATGGCCAGATAGGGCAAGATAAGACACTGTACTGCATACAGCAGGTCTCTTACTCAAGGCTATAAATGGATCACCAACACACAGAGAAATGGTGATCATCTCTAGTACAGAAAAAAGAGTGAACAAGGACCGCCAAAAAATTAAAGTAGAACTAAAGTTGTATTTTTTTTTTCCCATGCAAGCACTCTAAAATAACAGGTTAAAAATTGTACACACATGTATGCTTGTAAACTCTGTTACCTTTTTCCTTTCCATATCTTGCAGAGTTTGTTCCATTATCCACTATCTTAGCATCAGTAGTAGATAATGAAGGTGTTAATACTATCTGAGCAAAGTGCTGTAATCATTCTTTACAAGGAACCAGGCCTGTAATGGAATAATCCTATCCCCACTTGCAGAGCTCCCTCCCTGCTCTTTTATTGTTAGCCACTTGTTAATTGTTTGTTTTACTAAATGCTACTGTCAGTCCTGTGAAAAGGCAGGACTGATAGAGGCCACATTGCTCTGTGTAGTGATATACTCTGTAGTCAAAGGCATATACAAAGATCACTGTGGCTGAGCTCCAGAGATGCAGTCAGGAGATGGGAGAAAGTTGTAGAAAGTCAACCATCACTGCAGCCCTCCACCAGCCAGGGCTTTATGGCAGAGTGGCCTGACGGAAGCCTCTCCACAGTGCAAGACACATGAAAGGCCGCATAGAGTTTGCTAAACACCTGAAGGACTTCAAGAGAGCCTTGGTGAGAGAGGTAAAGAAGAACCCAGTAATGGCATACTAAGAGGGAAGTGTGGAAAGCCTATAACCTCTGAGTTGTGTAGCTTGCACAGCTCAAACTCAGAAGTTATAGAGAATCCTAGGTTGCTGCTCAGCAACTAGGAAACATATTGAGAAATCAACAAAGAACACAGACTTGCAAGTGTGCAATGCATGCACTATTTTTATGAAACTTTTATAGTGTTTGCAATAAGAAAAGAAACTTTAGTTTAACTGCTTGCCGACCGGCTCACGCCGATATACGTCGGCAGAAGGGCAAGTACAGGCAGATTAACGTACCTGTACATTGCCCTTTAAGAAGCGATCCCCGCCGACTCGATGACGGCGGGGATAGCCGCGATCGTCTCACGGAGAGGAACGGGGAAATGCTTGTTTATATCAGCATTTCCCCGTTCTGCCTAGTGACAGGACACTGATCACTACCCCCTGTAATCGGGAGCGGTGATCAGTGATGTGTCACACGTAGCCCCTTCCCCCTCAGTTAGAATCACTCCCTAGGACACACTTAACCCCTACAGCGCCACCTAGTTGTTAACCCCTTCACTGCCAGTCACATTTACACAGTAATCAATGCATTTTTAATTGCACTGATCCCTGTATAAATGTGAATGGTCCCAAAATCGCGCCAAATGTGTCTGATAAGTCTGCCATAATGTCGCAGTCAAGATAAAAATCGCTGATCGCCGCCATTACTAGTAAAAAAAAAAAAATTAACAAAAATGCCATAAAACTATCCCCTATTTTTGTAGATGCTAAACTGAGGGGAAAAAATGTTTTTTTATATAATTTTTGGGCATATTTATTATAGCAAAAAGTAAAAAAATAATGCGTTTTTTTCCAAATTGTCACTATTTTTTTGTTTATAGCGCAAAAAATAAAAACCTCCAGAAATTATCAAATACCACCAAAAGAAAGCTCTATTTGTGGGGGAAAAAGGACGTCGATTTTGTTTGGGAGCCACGTCGCACGACCGCGCAATTGTCAGTTAAAGCGACGCAGTGCCGAATCGCAAAAAGTGCTCTGGTCTTTGGGCAGCCAAATGGTCCGGGGCTTAAGTGGTTAAAGTGGAAGCACGATGTAGAACAAAATGCTGCAAGATTTGTGAATCAATTGAATATCTTTCCTGCTAAATGAATGCTTCTCTCTTTACATAGGTGTTCTGTTAATTATATTGGGCACTGCAATAAGTCCCATTTACATGCATTTCTACAATAAACCGTTTAAAGAGAACCAACTCCACAACCACAACTCAAGAACAATTAAACGCAGAGTAAATGTTTGACATTTTCATTAATAAAGAATTCAGCATTAAACACAGAAACAATAGCCCTTCTGGGTTTTTTCTCAGAGTGTTGAGATTGCATGTATGCCTGAGATTATACTACACCCATAATTAACAGACCACAGATCTGATACTACAAAAGCCCAGGTGCATTTTTTTTCTTTTTTGAAACCAGGTAAAAACTCCAAAATAAAATATTAAACCTATGTAGCGCTACCCCTGCAGGAGCCGCTGGTACAGCCAGGCACGTTCACTCCTGAGACAAGAAGCAGTCCTTGCAGCTTTGTTTTATTTAGGGGAATTGAACTTGGATGGGGAAGGGTTATTATAGGATGCTCATTTGATCAGTAGAAACTCTTCAGGGGCACAACCTATATAAATCCGATATATACACACTCCTCTTCTACCTCCAGTACAAACTTGCTTGTAGAACTACAACTCCCAGTGCCAGCTAGCACTTTGGTTTGATCCAACAAAATCTCAGTTGGATCCTTATGAATGCCCTTTGCCGGCAGGGACCGCAGGCCCCTTTAGTAGTGCTGCAAAAATAGAGGTCTTTAGTGATAGCTGTCCTATTCCTGTGGCTACTGCTCCCAGTACTACCTCTTCAGGCACCTCCTTGGCTGCAGCTGGCCCTCCTGGCCACTTCTCCACAGTCCTCCCAGACTGACTCTGCATCCATCCCGAACTGCTTGCACCCAGTCCCTACAGGCATGCCTCTCAGTCCTCTAACTGCAACACTCACCAGCCCTCTTGGCTGTCTTCCTCCTTGGAGATTTGCCTGGCGGCGTTCTCCTGCTGTCCTCTCCTTGCTCCCATGCCTCATGGCCATTATCCCACTGTGTCTTGAAGAGGGGTTCCTTCCACACCCGAGCCCAGGCTGAGTTTACCCCCCAACTCCAAACTGCCCCTGCTGGGCTATCTCAGTATTTGAGGGGGCCTGCCCCCATCCAACCCTTCTGCTGGGGATTGGTCAGGGCCCTCAGAACACTCCAGCCAGCTCCTCCTAGACTCCTCCCAACTGCATCTTGAATCTTCTCTAAGTATGAGCCTGAAAATGTACCTACACTAACACAAAAACATCCTACCCTAGCAATGCTAGGGGGTGCGACACCTATATATACTGTGTACTCCAGATATTATATTCTATGGTTTGTGAAATAATTTTTTGAGTGATTTTATATTACATTTATTATATATTGATTTTATACTACAAACTAAACATATAACCTACTTTTTATTTGAAAAGTAAATAAGCGGATTTTTTATTTTTTAGTTATTTGAAGCAAATATTAATTCAAAGGCTGTGGATTTTGATAATTTTCATGGGATTAAAACTCAAGAGAAGATGGAAGTTAACTTCCATGCATAAGGCTTTAGCTATAGGTAGTGTAAATATCTCCTAAACATGAACCATTTAGGAGATATTTACTGTACACTCAGCTAGGGACATCACTGGCATATGCGTTCTGAAGGAACGGCCACCCGTGACCGGCGGCTCCCACGCCAGTCAGAGCCGGAGTCCACGGACCTGAAAGCAAGAGGGGTGAAGATGGAAGCAGCCTCCAGCTCTGGCATCTCTGTGCAGGAGGGCTTCGTTGTAAGGTAAGTTTAACATAATATGTTAGTATGCGATGCACACTAGCACATTATGGCTTAACCTTGCAGAACAAAAAAAAGTCCAGCTGCTTACAACCGCTTTAATGATGAGAAAAATTGCCATATGAAAAAAAAAATGTCAGCTCTAAAAAATGTCTTTATAGACACAAATTGTGTATAGATATAATTTCTAAGCTTGACTATGACAGGGAGGAAGTTACACAGCACATGGTTCAGGAAATATACTGAACATGTGAGGTTTTTTCTAGATTTTTAAGGGTATTGGAACTCTGATTTAAGGTAAATTAAGCAACCTTTCTTATTTTACCACAGTTGAACTCTTGCTAAGATAGCATTAGTAGCTGATTAAAGGTTTAGCTCAATTTTACCAAAAAACTGCCTGTGCATATAAAGGGTTTCTATAAATAAAAACAAACTGTGCAGCTTTGACTGAAATTGAATAATGCCCTTGTTATAGGTGTAGGCCATTTATGTACTTTATGAAGCCTGGCTCATTACTCCTCACCTCCACCATCACAGGAGTGAATTCTTTCTCTGATTCAAATCCCCTTGCATGCACTTTCTCTCCCCTTGCGCAGTAGCTCAGTTAAGCATTTTGAGAGCTCACTCCTGTGATGGGGGAGGTAAACGATAATGACTAGGCCTCACTTAACATCATACCTCCCAATTTTTTGAGATGGGAACAAGGGACAACTATTCGCAAAAGTATGTAAGTATAGGACACGCCCCCTGTCATGCCCCATTAGAGGGGAATTATACAAAAAAAAAATTAACCACCCATACCTGCTGTTTTACTTTTTTTTTACCATTCCTATTCCTTTAAACTGGCTTTTGAAATGTACAGATGCTGCAATTTGGAAATTGGATGAAAGGGTTTAGCACTGTGAAATCGGGGACAGTTCCTCGAAATTGGGAACAGTTAGGAGCTATGCAATATCCTAGCAATGTCCTGGGAGTATTCCAGTCAGGCTTCATTAGGTAAGTAAATGGCCTACACTTATAGCAAGAGCATTATTCAACTTTAGAAAAAGTTGTACAGTTTGATTTTATCTACAGATGCCCCTTATCTGCCTAGGCAGTTTTTTGTTATAGGTGAACTAAGCCTTTTGTGCTTGTTGCGTGCAGCTGTAAAATAATACATTTAATAGTATTGCATATTCAGTAGTCTTTATCTGGTAAATATGGGTAAATACCTAGAAATTGCCCATGCGTTTTGCAAGCAATCATTTCCTTTTTTTTTTTTTTTTTTTGCAACATGTTACAGTGCTGAAGACTCTGGAATAACAATAGTTGGTGAAATGGGATTGGATCCAGGCCTTGATCATATGCTGGCCATGGAATGCTTTGATAAAGCTAAAGATGTGGGCGCCTCTGTAAGTATTTATACAAATATAAGCCTTGTTTTGGGAAACCTTGTTTTAAAAGAATCTGTCGCACAATTCAACACCTATCTTGTATGTAGGGCAGTGTAGCTACATAAGCTGAGCTTCGCTGCTCCAGAACTGGTATGCACACCGAGTCTGGCAATGGCTGCACATACTAAAGGATTCTGGGGTGGGTTTTTGCTTTTCCTAAAATTTCCCTTTAATGCTCAACTTAAAATGGAAGAAAAGTCTAACTATTCTTAAAATAATAATTTCCTCCTCCTACCTATCCTGCCTAAGCTGTATAAAAAAAAAATGTGCTTGCTTAACTTTTTTTAATCTTGTCTAGTCACGTGATCCTGCAGCTCAAGGAGTGCTTAACAATAGCTGGGAATTGCGGGAGCCATGATGTCATCCATAGGCTGTCATGGCCCAGCCATTGCCAGCACTCCCTTCTCTTTCCCTACAGGAGCTGCTCACAGACACCAGAGAGCTGGAGCTGCAGGATGATGTGACTGGATTGGATAAAAAAAATAGGCAAGTACACACATCCCTTTCTATACAGGTTAGGCAGAATAGGTAGGAGGGGGGGGAGGGAACCTTTTTAGGAATACTTAGACTTAGGCTGTTCTTTAATTTACAGGACACACACAGTTTTGCCATGGCTAGGTAGATTTTTTATTTTGGCAAGGTTTACCAGTTAAGTTCAAATGGTTATTGTAACGGACGCCGTGTTAGACCCCATCCACCTTCCCCAACTTGTGACTAATGGCTAGTCAAACTTGCACTGCGCTGTCACTGGTACACAGTGGCGGTGTGTCCATAAGGCCGTACGGGTGCCGCCCCCTCTCTCCAGCCACCCCTTCTGTGTATAATGGATATCCATGGCCACTGTAGACGCCCCCTATTCAGGTGTCCGACCCCTTTTCGGTCACCAGGCTCCTGAATTATAGCGCGGGGGGGGTTGATGCACCTGACTAGAGCCATAGGCTCTAACAGGCTTCAAAAAAGGTGAACTGTGAGCGCAAAGCATTGTGCTCGCAGTTCACCCAGGTGGGTTAACAAAGCAACTGAATATTTGCTTTGCTAACACAGAACCACCTCTCAACCAATCAGGTAGCGCGGATCTAATACCCATGACCTGATTGGCTAAAGGCATGGGCATCCTGATTGGACGCCTAACGGAATAGAAGAGAGCAGAGGAACAGAACGGGAGAGAACAGAGCCATGGAGAACACAGGAGCTTGTTGCTAACACCTGCTGCATGTCCCACAGCTCGCCGCTGTCTCCCACCACCAGGAAGTGTGTGCCGGTCAGGTGGCGGGGGGGGGGGTTGGTGGGTCACAGAGGCTACATATGGTGGGTCACAGATGTTTTTTTTCCTGAATTTTTCAGTTTGCACTCACCCCCAAAATTTTGAGCACCAGCAGCCACTGCTGGTACATGACAATGACTCTCTTGGCCTCACCCTGTGCAAAGATTTACCAGCTTGTAATACCCACTGTCACCACAGACCGGAATATCCAGAGATTTACCACACAGTAATGCACTTCAAAGAGACAGAAATGTTTTAAAGTGATTGTAAAGGCTTGTTTTTTTTTAAATTTTTTTTGACATATTATACTTACCTCCTCTGCGCAGTTGGTTTTGCACAGAGCAGCCTGGATCCTCCTCTTCTCAGGTCCCTCTTCTGCTCTCCTGGCCCCTCCCTCTGGGGAGTGCCCCTCAGCCAGCAGCTTTCTATGGGGGCACCTGAGCTAAATCAGAGCTCCGTGTACCCATTCAGACACAGAGCCCTGACCTGACCCTGCCCCCTCTCTCCCCTGATTAGCTGACTGATTTTGATTGACAGCCACAGGAGCCAATGGCTCCGCTGCTGTGTCTCAGCCAATCAGGAGGAGTGTCTGGGACAGCTAAGACACTTGTGGACATCACTGCAGAGAGAAGGGGCTTAGATAAGTAATTAGAAGGGTGCTGGGGAGGCTGCCACACACAGAAGGTTCTTTTATCTTAATGTATAGAATTCATGAAGATAAAAAAACCTTCTGCCTTTACAAGCACTTTAAGTTCTGGCTTAGTACATTAGAGATAATATTAGCAATTTTAAAGTATTGTTTAATAATAGTAATCAAATGGTGCAAGCTAAATATTTACAGAAAAAGGAGTCACAACAGCGAAGAGACAATAATGTAACACAAAACCCAAAAAGTTTTTAAAAGTGAAAATATTAAACAGAGTCCTGGTTCTGAGTTCAGAGTCAAGTCAATGAACATAGGATGGATTAGTGGCTCTCATAAATCTTGGCTGATGTTCCTTGTTTGTTGATAAAAACAGAGCTCCAGACTCCTCATGCAGGCTTTTTTTCTGGTCCCTGAGGAGGATGTGGGCAGAAATGATCTGGTCTTATGAGTGGCCGATTGGATGTCAGTATTTATGACCATGTAGCTGCCACACCCTCAAATGCAGTTTCATACAGATATTAATATCTTACAATACTTAGGTTGCATTATGGTAACTTGTCTATTATTGTCCAGCATGAAATTATTGTTTGCATGAATGCAAATATAAATGGTATCAGATGCCTGTTTCATCTAAGAGTAGTGTCCAGCTTGTCTCCAGTACCTTCTAGTATAGTGATGTTTGGGCTTAAAATGCTAATTAATTGATGGGAAAAGACGTCCTTATTCTGGGGGTACAGTTATTATCTCTGGAGTTTTGAAATACACTGAAGTGTTGGTTATCCAGTAAGAGATAGACATAAATGTGAATTTGCTAACTGTAATTAGCCTGTTACTATAAGCTAGGAGGATATCTGCTTGCTTTTCTAATTATTTAAACCTGGACTGAAGGTTTATGATGGCTCTTAATCCTCGTGCACACCATCGGATTTTCAGTAGGAAATTGTGTGATGACAGACTGTTGGCCTAAAATCCAACCATCAGTACGCTCCATCAAACAATTGTTGTCCAACTTTTCGCCAACAAATGTTGGATGGCAGGCTAGTAAATTTTCGTATCGTCTGTACACAAGTCCGTCACACAAAAGTTGAAAGTACAAACACGCATGCTCGAAATCAATGCTCACCAGAAGGTGCCCAAAGGGTGGCGCTCGAGCTGAAATTCCTCGTAGTACATCAATACATTCGTGTTTGTTGGCCGACAATTGTGTACCGTTTGTATGCAAGACAGGTTCTTGGCACATGCCCTTCGGACGAGTCTGGCGCTTTGTTGGCCAGCAATCTGATCGTGTGTACCAGGCTTTAGAGTGAGACTGGGATGTGTATTGTGTTAAGCCTAGTACACGGGACACACACGGACCGAATGTCACGCGGCATCGGTTAGTTAAATAGAAACCAGCCAACATTCGGCCCACGTGTACGGCAGCTGGTCTGTTCATGACCAAAAAAAGGTCTGCCGATCAGCAATCTCAGCCAATGGCTGAGAGCGCTGACCGGAGTGTCCCTGCTGGGTTTACCTGGCTTTTTAATCACATCAGCCATCATTTAGCCAGTTAGCGTAGCTATGAGCACTGGATATTAGCACGTACACATACTGATGCATGAAAGTGGTGGTCTAGATATAATTGCTCCTATAATTGTTTTTAGATGTTAGGAGGTATAGGTTCCTTTAGCAAATTATAGTTTAATTTATTTTTTTATTTATTTCTCTACATATTAACTCCCCAATGGATTATTATGATTTTGTCAAATTGAAATTCATGACTGACCTATATGGTTTTTGTTTTTTTGTTTTTTTTTAAAGGATTTTACTATTATCGATTTTAGTAATTTTAAGGTTAATGCAATAATTTGTTTGCTTTTTAATTTAAATTCATTTGCATATGGGTTGTTCCTTGTTTATATGTAAATGAATTTATTTCCTTGTATTTATGAAATTTTATTATTGTTATATATTTATACATCTTTTAAAATTCTATGCTTTTCATGTTGGTGATTATTATATATATTTAATTAAATATTGTGATATACCATTTCTGTCTGAGCTGTGCTAATATGTAAGTATTTGTGTGAGATCTGTGATTAAATCGGTTTTCAATGTAATTTTTTTTGTTATATTACTGTATGTAATAAAGCATTACTATATTGGTTGACAAATGTGAGGTGGGATACAATTGGGGTATGTGAATGAATTTGTCGCAGTGGTATTCCAAGTCAGTCCAATTTATATTTTTAAATCTTTTCCTGGTAACCTCCCTAAAAAAAAATTTGATAAATAGTCACTTATTTATTTTATTCATTTGGAAAAAGCTTCATCCGTTCTTGGTATCTTTATTTAAAGAAGTGTAGGAATAGCAAAAAATAAATTAAAAAAATCTATACTCGATACTGAGTGATCATATGACTGCTGGTTGTTCAGTTCTCAGTCTGCTCTGAGCACAGAGAGGGCGGGAGTGGCTGGCTCAGAGAGACTGAACCATCTGGATTCTTCCAGAGCCTGGAGTGGCTCTGTGATCAAGTGTGACCAAGATATCTTTGGCCATACTTCTCTTTTAAGGCAAAACCATCCAGGTATACACTTTTACAGACAGTAAATTTCTCTTTTAATTGGATGGACTTTGACAATGGCAAATCATGACAAATAACCACACTCCTCTTTTCTGCAGGTAGAGTCCTATGTCTCCTTTTGTGGAGGTCTTCCAGCTCCAGAGTATTCTGACAATCCACTGAGGTACAAGTTCAGCTGGAACCCGCTTAGTGTTCTCGTAAATACAATACAGCCTGCCACTTATCTGAAGAATGGAGAGGTTAGTGATGACCAATGATTCCTTTCATTAAAGAAAATAATGCTTTGTTGTTGTCCAGGAATAACTACAATCAGTACACTTAAATTGGCTTTTGCACTGTAGCAATGCAACACTGAAGGTGTGGGCAGGACAGAAGGAAGGAAGCCAGGTATGATGCTGGAAAAGAGAACTAGGATGAATGCCAGAATGAGTGGTCTGTAGGAGAGCAGTAGTGTATGGTAGGGACATGAGGGCGAACCGAGCGTAAAGTAGGGGAAACTTCGGGGATCTGAAAATAAAACCTCTTCTAACCATGCAGGGACTAGGGTCAGTGCTGCAAATGCAATAAGATTTAAACTCACTGGACCTTCAAGCCAGGGACAGGTGGTGCTCTGATTACTATCTGCAAGAGCATAGCATGGTGCACAGAAATGATGCATCCTGTATGGATTTATGTGGCCTGATTCTGTAAAGTAATGTGTCTATAAAATGGTGCTTCTTGAAATCGAACTGCCATACTGAGGACTCATGTAGACAGGTGTTCTTTTTAAATGTGGACTTTTTCTATTCAAAAGCAGTACTGCTGAAACAAATGTGCTCAAAACAAATGCAAGGTTTAATAGGAAAGGGTTGGGTTTAATCCTCTTTGACTGCAATTTAAATGCACCTCAACGGGACTTGCTTCATGAAGTAATAAAAAGCAAACTCTGAACGGTCATCTACACTACTCCGGTTAGGTCAACTGGAATCTGCTGATCTGCATTTGTGTGTTTCAAAAAACTCATCCATATGAGTTCTGATTCTGTCCACCACTATTACCACACCACACTATTCTGTAAGTGAACTACATCCTGCTAATTGCTCAAACCTATACTGTTCTTATTCTGATTTGTGAAAGTGCAAAATTTAAGCAAAGCTAGCAGAAAAATGTGAAAACCAAATAAGCCATTTAATATAAAAATTATATATTCACAAAAGCGAGTACACCCCTCACATTTTTGTAAATGTTATATTATATATCTTTATGTGACAACACTGAAGAAATGACACTTTGCTACAATGTAAAGTAGTGAGTGTACAGCTTGTATAATAGTGTGAATTAGCTGTCCCCTCAAAATAACTCAACACACAGCCATTAATGTCTAAAACCACTAGCAACAAAAGTGAGTACACCCCTAAGTGAAAATGTCCAAATTGGGCCCAAAGTGTCTATTTTTTTTTCCAGCAATGCCTTAACCCTCTTGGACATGGAGTTCACCAGAGCTTCACAAGTTGCCACTGGAGTCCTCTTCCACTCCTCCATGATAACATGATGGAGCTGGTGGATGTTAGAGACCTTGCGCTCCTCCACCTTCCATTTGAGGATGCCCCACAGATGCTTAATAGGGTTTAGGTCTGTAAACATGCTTGGCCAGTCCATCACTTTTACCTTCAGCTTCTTTAGCAAGGCAGTGGTCGTCTTGGAGGAGTGTTTGGGTTCAATATCATGTTGGAATACTGCCCTGCGTCTCAGTCTCTGAAAGGAAGGGGATAATGCTCCTGCTTTAGTATGTCACAGTACATGTTGGCATTCATGGTTCCCTCAATGAACTGTAGCTCCCCAGTTCCGGCGGCACTCATGCAGCCCCAGACCATGATACTCCCACCACCATGCTTAACTGTAGGCAAGACACACTTGTCTTTGTACTCCTCACCTGGTTGCCACCACACACGCTTGAAACCATCTGAACCAAATACGTTTTTATCTTGGTCTCATTAGACCACGGGACATGGTTCCAGTAATCCTTGTCCTTAGTCTGCTTGTGTTCAGCAAACGGTTTGCGGGCCTTTTTGAGAATCATCTTTAGAAGAGGCTTCCTTCTGGGAGGAGCGCCATGCAGACCAATTTTATGCAGTGTGTGGCGTATGGTCTGAGAACTGACAGGCTGACTCCCCCCACTCCTTCAACCTCTGCAGCAATGCTGGCAACACTCATACATCTATTTCCCAAAGACAACCTCTGAATTTGACGCTGAGCATGTGCACTCAACTACTTTGGTCGACCATGGCGAGGCCTGTTCTGAGTGGAACCTGTCCTGTTAAACCGCTGTATGGTCTTAGCCACCATCCTGCAGCTCAGTTTCAGGGTCTTGGCAATCTTCTTTTAGGCTAGGCTATCCTTGTGTAGAGCAACAATTTATTTTTTTCAGATCCTCAGAGAGTTCTTTGCCATGAGGTGCCAAGTTGAACTTGAAGTGACCAGTATGAAAGAGTGAGAGCGAAAAAAACAAATTTAACATACCTGTTCCCCATTCACACCTTAGACCTTGTAACACTAACGAGTCACATGACACCGGGGAGGGAAAATGGCTAATTGGGTGCAATGTGGACATTTTCACTTGGGGGTGTACTCACTTTTGTTGCCAGCGATTTAGACATTAATGGCTGTGTGTTGAGTTATTTTGAGGGGACAGCAAATTTACATTGTTATACGCTGTACACCACTACTTTATGTTGTAGCAAAGTGTCATTTCTTCAGTGTTGTCACATAGATAGATATAATAAAATATTTACAAAAATGTGAGGGGTGTACTCACTTTTGTGAGATACACTGTGTGTGTGTGTGTGTGTGTGTGTGTGTGTGTGTGTGTGTGTGTGTGTGTGTGTATTGTTCTATCCCTACCTTTTTGACATAAATATCTATTGTCCGCTGTGCCAAGTGAACAGTCGTCAGCAGTACCTGATAGTGTCTAGGCAATTTTGCAAGTGTCCTGGTATATTTTCACAATAGTCTCATAATTTTTAATAAAATCCTAACTAAAGACATTTCACTGACCGCCATTTGAGTCCCATTGATAAATAGAAGTGCACAGGCAGGCTTTCCCTAGTTATCACTGAACTTTTTTTTTTTCTTTTAATGGTTTTCATTTTTGTCTCATAGGTTGTTAATATTGCAGCTGGAGGCTCACTGCTGGAGTCTGTTACTGTCATGGACTGTTTTCCTGGACTGAACTTAGAAGGCTTCCCAAACAGGGACAGTACCAAATATGCAGAACCCTATGGCATCCAGTCAGCCCATACATTGATGAGGGGGACTCTGAGGTACAAGGTATGCTGTTTCTGTGCTCGTTTGTATTATAAATAGGCATCTTAACCAGCTACGTACGTCCAAAGAGTGAACCTTTTAATCACAAGCTGATGGCATCAGCAGCCATCTGCTTGTGCGGGTTTTGAAAGTGATACCGCAGCTATGGATGTGCAGTATTGCTTTCACAGAGCCGGCAGCACGGTTCCACTCCCTCCTCCTGTGGTTCCCGAGCCCACCCGCTCTTACGGGGAGCCCAGGAACACAACCGCGGGTTAATGGAGGGAGAGCATTGTGAAACCAAGGTAAATCCCTGCCTTGATCTCACAAACCCCTTGCAATAGCAATCAAGTAAAAAGAAATAAGAGAGAAAAGTTTTAAAATAAAATCATAATAATTATACTTCAAAATAAAAATTACCGTAACCCCCTGTTGCCCCACACACATGAGTAGATGAAAATGCAAGTCCAGGGTGCGCATGTGTATGTAAACCGCGGCGCACCACACGTGGGACATATCGCTGCGAACGTCAGAGTGAGAACAATAATTCTAGCGTGAGAGGTCCTAGTTAACTCCAAACTGATTAGCTATAATATAGGCTTTTAAGGCATCACCTATGGTGATTTTCGGGCACCGTAGTTCTTTGCTATATCCCAGGCGCACACAATTTTAATACATGGAACATTTGGTATCTATTTGCTTGATGCAACCTCCTCTGTTAACCAAAAAATGGCCATTATGTTGTGTGTTTTTGCGGTAAAATGTATTTTATTATATCTTTTCCTGAAAATTTGCATTTTAATAAAAACCGTTGCGCAAATATCATGTGACACCTTTAAAAGACTAACACTTTTTTTATTCTACAGGGCCTCTGCTTTCAGAAAATATATGATGTTCTGGGGGTTAAGTAATTTTATTGAAAAATTAAGATTTTTTTCAAGTATGCGAAAAAAAAATTGCCATTATATTTAATATTTTAGCCGTGAATCCCCTGGCTGACGGCAGAGATGAGTCAATGGTTGTTAGATGCCAGCGGGTGCCAATACAAAAAAGCGCCTAAAAACGTATGTCCATTTTACATTGCGCCAAAGCAGTGCCGGGATTGCGCTGTGCAGAGTTGCATCAATGTGAACAGCAACCATCAAAAATGATGTGATTTATGTTCTGCAACTCTGTACAACTGAAATTATACTAATGTGAGCAAGGCCTAAATTGGTGTTTGAATGTTTATTTTTTCTGTGGTGGAGATCTGGGAATGATCCTTATCATAGAAAGCAACCACCAAATTAACTGCTATAGATTTGTTTGTTCCTCTTTTTATTTTTAATAGTGAGTAGCACAATGACTCGCCTTTTTTAATAAAATTGATCAATTTTCTTAATTATCTTAGTATCAAACCAGACCAGGGATTATTTTACTGATTTATACATACAAATGTGTAAGTTCTAAATTAGCAAAATAATCACATTTTAAAAACCTGATCCCAATATGGGAAAAACATACTACCAACACGTTCCTATTTAGGAATAGCTGAATTGATTATTTTACTGCAAACAGTTATATCCTGCGTGAATTGGGAATGTCCATCTACATTACTGTATTTTTCTAATACATAACTTGACATGTCTGGGGGGTTGCTTTACTAAAGCCATTTAAAGTTAAGTGACCCTGCCTGTGTCCCAGTCATATGCAGGGGAATTAAAGGATGCTGCAATTGATTGCATGTCTGCAGTTTTTGCAGGTACTGTATATATTATCACTTTAGTAAATCACAGTTTGATCTGAATTATGGGTATTTTTTTTTTAAAATTTTATATGCATTTTAGTGCTATTATTTTGTAGGATAACGGAGGCTCATCTTGGTAATAGAACCCACAACCCATTGGCATTACTGATTAATGGACACTTAAAGTGGTTGTAAACCCTTTACAACTTGCTTGAAATATCTCCCAGACCTGCACGGTCTAGGAGATATTTGCAAATCGCAGCAGGGCGATTTCTTCTGCGCATGCGCGGGAGTTAGAAAAGGCACAAAGTTTCTAGCTGGGGTCATGCCGGGTCATGCCGTTAAAGGCGGCTCCCGCACGCATGCGTGGGAGTGACGTCACGCGACTCCGGCCAGTCACAGAGCCGGAGTTCGCGGCCCCAAAAGGAAGAGGGTTGAAGAATGGACGCTCGCTACTAGTAAGGAAGGCGGGGACATCGCGGGTTTCTCCTGCAGGTAAGTGTCACATAATGGGCTACTATGCAATGCATAGTAGCCCATTATGCTTTACCTTTGCAGGGAAACAAAGAGGAAGTAACACCCATTAGGGTTTACTTCCTCTTTAAAATCAGTAGATCTACAACTGCAGTGGAACCACGTTTTCAGCGTACGTTTTCTGGCTAGTCTTGTAAACTATTTGGCTAGCAGGTATGTTTGGCTGGATGTTAGACCGGTGCGAAACCCATAAGTGCCCCATTTGTCAGGGTCTAGCGATGCACATTCTGTTATAAAAGAGAGGCTGACAATGAAGTAACATGTCTAATCCCTTGCAAAAAGAAGTTGTGCTCTCCTAATGTTTGATGATGTTACCTGAAGGTCCTATTGATTGTTTCCACAGGGATTTGCTAAAGCAATGAGTGGCTTTGTGAAGTTAGGACTAATAAATGGAGATCCCTGTCCATTGCTAGCCGTGGATGCTCCAGTAGTAAGTTGGGTGAGTAACTATTCTTATTACACGTTATGTTTCTGCACCTAACTGAAAGTGGACATAATTGTATTTGTAAAAGCTGATGTTTAGCTAAAAAAATAAATACATCTCTAAAGCTTTAGTGATGATACCTACCTGTAATGAGGTATGTCCCACATTGTGCAGGCTGCTGAATCCATCTTTGCAAGGATGCTGGTCCTGCTTCCATCTCAGAACTTTCAGCAATGCAGGGGGTTGATAGCTATGGGACTTCAAGCGAAATAGCAGTGAAGATGGTACAATGGCGACCTGCCTCCTCCATTGAAAAAGTTATTTCGTTGTTTACTCTGCATTAAACACACTATCTGAATGGGAGAGATCAGTGACATGATCTTCTCCCTCATTCAGAGAGTAAATGATGAAACTCCCCTCAGTGGAGGAGGGGGACATTTCACCATTTGGCCATCCTCACCGTTGTGTCCAAAACCAGAATCTATTATCCCCCACAGAGCAAGAAGTTCAGAGACGAGAAGAAGACCAGGCACCTTGCAGAGAAAAGTTCTTCAAGATCCAGCTGTCTGCACAATGTGGGACATGACCATATTATTGACATGTTCCCTAAACTGAGTGCTGTTACATTGTGACAACATTTTCCATTTAACCCCCTTTGTCCTATGCATTTCCTATCTCATGTTCCTATAATAGGTGCCAAAACCGTAAATTCTGATTTTTAGAGATAATGGCTTTTTAGCATGAGGTGCAAATGAATAGCGAAAAAGTGCTTTTTTCCCCATTTATGGAAAATTTTTCTGTGAATTAAAATAACTATTCATTTGTGGTGTGTTTTAATGGACAGTAAAATCACAGCTAATAGGGCTTGCTTATATTAAAAGAAAATGGAGACGTGCACACCAACCATTAACGTTTTACTTGTTTATACTAGTTGGATCACATAAGTTAGCTTTGATAAGTTGCCATGGGAAATAGTTCTGTTTTCTTCCTGCATTTATAACTTTTAGATCAATCAATCTAGTGTCATTTCTAACAGCTGTACACAGTGTAACTAACCTTATCTGCATTGCTTTAACCAATTATGACATGCAGAGAGAGCTCATCTGCCATCTGCTGAAGGTTCCATCCTCCACCAGTACTGGCCACATCAAGGAAATGGTGTACGACACTATCGGAAGGGATGACAGCAACCTGGAAGCCATCGAATGGTAAGGGCAGTTTTTATTACTATTTACCTTGCTCACTATTAGGAGTTAAAAGTCTTTAAAGTCAAATTTTATGTTCTTAAATTTGAAGTATGGGCAACGTTTTTGTAGAAATATGTACTCTCCAATGAAGTGTGCCCCATCTCTGACTGCTGCAGCGATTGTTATTACCTTTATTTTTATTCAGCCTGTCCTTCCCTGCTGGCCCTGAACATCTAGCGCTGAGACCTTTAGTCTCAGGAGGTGGCTCGTTCAGCACCAGCTCCATTCTTAAAAAGCCTTGCATTCTTTTGATTGAACACAAGACGTTCTGTGAATGTAGGAGGTGCGAATGAATGAATTGCATTATCTATCTTCCAGTTACATAATGCCTTGCATTCAGTTAAAAGAAGGCAAGCCTTTGTATGAATGGAGGAGGTGCCAAGCGAGAAACCTACTGTGATACCTATACTAGAGCCAGATCTACAAATCATGGCGCTGGGCATTTGGTACTGAAAGGGGAGTGTGTGTTAAATAAAGGAGAAAGAAAGTTCTAACAAATGCAGCAGCCAGAAAAGGGGCACACTTCATTGAAGGGGACTTATTTTTACTGTGCAATTGTACAAAAATAGTTGTTGGCCAGTCTTCACCTAGTGGATCTCGCAGTACAAAGCAAGGTTCCCTTTTGAGTTAAGATTTTTTTTTTTTTTCCCGCCATGCTACGTTCACCTTTAAACCTTTTCAGCTGCTGAACACCACTACAGTATATTCCCCTGGATATATAGTTGATTAAATGTGAATACAGTACAGTGCTAAATAAAGCAAAAAATACCAATTAAATGATCAAGTACTATAATACACCTCCCTCTCCACTCGGATACTGCCATAGAATTCCCAATTAAATCATTTTGCAATAATGTCCACTGTACTAACAAAACCTCCCTCTTCTATAATTCACAAACATAGAAAAAAACAGTATATGTGAACAAACGCAGTAAGTAGCAAAATTATAAACAAAGTGTTATTGGCCATACTTAAAGTGGTTGTAAAGGCTGAAGGTTTTTTACACATGAAGGTTAAAAAAAAACATCTGTGTGCTGCTCCCCCACAGCCCCCTCTCGATCCATCAATGTGCATTGCATGGGAGCCTCGACTGTCCTGGGTTTCTTTCCTCATTGGCTGAGACACATCAACGAGAGGCGATTGGCACCCACTGTTGTCAATCATAGCAAGTAAGCAAATGAGGAGAAAGCTGGGGTCAGGGCCGAGTCACAGCTCTGTGTCTTATGAATGCATAGAGCTGGGCTCGAGAGTGAGCACACACCAGTGCCCCATAGCAAACAGCTTGTTATTGGGGGGCACTGGTCAAGCGGGAGGGGCCAGGAGCACCAGCGGGGGACCCGGGAAGAGGAGGATCGGAGCTGCTCTATGCAAAACTATTACACAGAGCAGGTAAGTATGATTTGTTATTTAAAAAAACAAACAAACCTTTACTATCACTTTAAGCTAAAGTGGGCCTTGCGGTACAATGCAAGAACAGCTTATAATGCCTGTGCCCCCTCCTCTTTTAAAATTCACTAGCTAATATTATGTTTAAAATTTAGATTTTAATGACTTCAATACAGGGCACTTATACACCTTCCTGCCAGGGCCAGATTAAGAGCAACATGGGCCTGGTGCTAAGGATTTTGGTGGGCCTTTTTATGGAAATAAATAAAATGAAAACGCAAACAATTTTTGTTAAATTTAAAGAGAGAGAGGGGTGTGAGAGAGAGGTTGGGGGGGGGGGGGGGTGATAGCGAGATGGGGGGGTTGAAAAAGGGATGAGAGGGAGGGCGAAAGAGAGAGAAAGGGGGTGAATGAGAGAGAGAGGGGACAAGAGAGAGGGGGTGAGAAAAAGGGGAATAGAGAGAGGGTGAAAGAGAGAGAGGGTGGTAATGGGTGAAGGGGGTGAGAGAGAGAACAGGGTGAAAGAGAGGGGGTGAGGGGGGTGAAAGAGAGAGGGGGGTGGGAGTGAGGGGGTGAGTCTGTGGAAGGCACAGCATAGTACATAACACGGGGGGGGGGGGGGGGATAGCACAGTACATTACATGGCTGGCTCAACAGATTACATGGTGGATACATGGATACAGCACATTTAATGGTAATCAAAGCACAGTACATTACATGGTGGGCACAGCACATTACACAGTTGGCACTGCCTAATACAGCACATTACAAGGTAGGCACAGTTCATTATATGGTGGGCACAGCACATGACATGGTTGGTACTGCACAACACAGCACATTGCATGGTGGGCACAACACAGCACATGCACACGGTGGGCACAGGACCTTATATGATGGGCACAGCACATGACATGGTGGGCACAGCTGAGCAAATTACATGGTGGGCACTGCACATTACAAGTGGGCACTAAACAGCACATTATATGGTGGGCACAGCATATTATATGGTGGGCACTGCACAGCACATGACAAGGTGGGTACTGCATGACACCACATGACATGGTGGGCACTGCACGACACAGCACAGCACATTACATTGGGAGCACAGCACATTAAATGGTGGACACCACACATGACATGGTGAGCCCTGCACACCACATTCCATTGGGCACATTGGTGGGCACTGCACGACACAGCACATTACATTGTGAGCACAGCCCATTAAATGGTGGACACAGCACATGACACGGTGAGCCCCACACAGCCCATTCCATTGTGGGTACTGCACGGCACATGCCATGGTGGACAATGTACAGCACATTACATGGTAGGCCCTGCATGGTGCAGCACATGACATGGTGGGCACAACACAGCACATGACATGGTGGGCACAGCACATGACATGGTGGGCACTGCACAGCAATTTACATGGTGGGCACTGCACATGACATGGTGGGCACTGCATGGCACAGCACATTACATGGTGGGTACAGCGCATTACATGGTGGGCACTGCATGGCACAGTACATTACATGGTGGGTACAGCGCATTACATGGTGGGCACTGTATGGCACAGCACATGACGTGATGGGCACAGCGCATTACATGGTGGGCACAACACATTACATGGTGGGCACTGCATGGCATAGCAGATTTCATGGTGGGCAATGCAACTGCACATTACATGTTAGGAACTGCACATGACATAGTGGGCACTGCTGAATAGCACAGTACATTACACAGTGGGCACAACACACTACATGCTGGGCACAACACATGGCAGGGTGGGCACAGCACAGCACATGACATGGTGGGAACTGCACATGACATGGTGGGCACTGCATGGCACAGCGCATTACATGGTGGGCACTGCACATTACATGGTGGGATCACTGCATGGCACAGCACATGACATGGTGGACACTGCAAATTACATAGTGGGCATTGCAAGGCACAGCACATGACATGGTGGGCACTGCACATTACATGGGGGCACTGAATGGCACAGCCCATGACATGGTGGGCACTGCACATTACATGGCGGGCACAGTGCATGACATGGTGGGCACTGCATGGCACATCACATGACATGGTGGGCACTGCACATTACATGGTGGGCACTTCACATTACATGGTGGGCACTGCAAGGCACAGCACGACATAGGGGGCACTGCACATCACATGAAAGGCAATGCAAAGCACATGACATGGTGGGCACTGCACATTACATAGTGAGCACTGCAATGTACAGCACATGACATGGTGGGCACAGCACATTACATGGTGGGCACTGCATGGCATAGCAGATTTCATGGTGGGCAATGCAACTGCACATTACATGTTAGGAACTGCACATGACATGGTGGGCACTGCTGAACAGCACAGTAAACTACGCAGTGGGCACAACACACTACATGCTGGGCACAACACATGGCAGGGTGGGGACAGCACATGACATGGTGTTCACTGCATGGCACAGCGCATTACATGGTGGGCACTGCACATTACATGGTGGGATCACTGCATGGCACAGCGCATTACATGGTGGGCACTGCACATTACATGGTGGGATCACTGCATGGCACAGCGCATTACATGGTGGGCACTGCACATTACATGGTGGGATCACTGCATGGCACAGCACATTACATGGTGGGCACTGCACATTACATGGTGGGATCACTGCATGGCACAGCACATGACATGGTGGACACTGCAAATTACATAGCGGGCATTGCAAGGCACAGCACATGACATGATGGGCACTACACATTACATGGGGGGCACTGAATGGCACAGCACGACATAGGGGGCACTGCACAACACATGAAGGGCAATGCAATGCACAGCAAATGACATGGTGGGCACTGCAATGTACAGCATATGACATTATGGACACAGCACATTACATGGAGGGCACTGCAATGTACAGCATATGACATTATGGACACAGCACATTACATGGGGGGCACTGCAATGTACAGCACATGACATGGTGGGCACAAGAGCACATTACATGGGGGGGAGCAGCAGTCTGTCCCCTAGCACAATAATTACACAACATCTCCCTAACAAATATACTGACCTTATAACAGCATGGGAGATGTCCTTCCTCCCGGGCTCCTGCTGGTTAGGAGAACATCAGCGCCCCTCCCCCAGACACTGAGGAGGATCTGTGTGAGTGTAACAGATCATGTGATAGGAGTCAGGCATCGGCAGAGACAGGACTCGGCTGCACTAACACTTGTCTCCTCCATGTGTGCACAGAGGTCTCCTCTTCCTTCAGGAAGGCACATAGATATTGATAAACCACTGCCATGGGCCTATATTGAGGGAGGGGCCTGGAGCTGCAGCTCCACCAGCCCCTATGTTAATCCGGCCCTGCTTCCTGCCCAGACCAATTTTCAGCTTTCAGTGCTGTTGCAGTTTGAATGACAATTGCACAGTCATCCATCACTGTACCCAAACTAAATTTTTATCATTTTGTTTCCACAGATAGAGCTTTCTTTTGGTGGTATTTGATCACCTCTGTGGTTTTTATTTTTTGCTAAACAAATAAAAAAAGACCGAAAATTTTGAAAAAAATAAGTTTTGTTTTTATTTCCGTTATAAAATTTTGTAAATAAGTAAGTTTTCGCTTTCACTGATGGGCACTGATAAGGCGGCACTGATGAGGTGGCACCAATGAGCGGGCACTGGTAGGCGGCACTGATGGGTGGCACTGATATGCAGCACTGATGGGCATTGATAGGCAGGACTGATGGGCACTCATGGGTGGCACTGGTGGGCACTGATAGGTGACACTAGGCACTGAAAGGCTGCAAAGATGGGTTCTTATGGGTGGCACTAATAGGCGGCACTGATGGGCACTTATGGGCCCTGATAGGCGGCACTGATGGGCATTGATACGTGGCACTGATACACAGCACTGATATGAGGCAATGATAGGCATCCCTGGTGGCAGTGATAGGCATTGAGTGAGCACTGATTGGCAGCTGCCTGGGCATTGATTGGCAGCTGCCTGGGCACAGATTAGTATTTCCCTGGGGGTCTAGGGGGGGCATACCTGGTGGTCCAGTGTGGATGGCCATCCTGGTGGTCCTGGGCGGGATCCGAGGGGGGGCTGCGCTGATAATCAGCACAGACCCCCCCCCCTGTCAGGAGAGCAGCCAATCGGCTCTCTTCTACTCACGTCTGTCAGACGCGAGTGAGGAAAAGCCGATCACCGGCTCTTCCTATTTACATCATGATCAGCCGTGATTGGACACGGCTGATCACGTGGTAAAGAGTCTCTAAAGTGCATTTGAAGTTGTCATTTTTTGTCAATGACATTTTTTTTTTTCTACATACTGTCACCAGTGCAGTTCAGCGTGATCATATGGCAGTGATCAGGCACACTGACTGGTGACATTACAAAAGAAAAATATATTTTTTCAATTTTTCTTAATGTTTTTATTAAAACATTTTTACAATTTTCTTTCTCTTTCTTTTTTTTTTTTTTTTTACACACTGATATGACCAGAGCAGAATAATGTTACCATAGTAACATTGTACTACTCTGGGGAAGTGATCAAGATTTTTTCACAGCTAGCAACACAATTGTACACAATGGATTAGGCAAACTTAACATGTTCCTTTTTTGAGAATGATGTACTAAGCTATTGTCACTGTTTTGCAATGCAGTGCATTTACAAGAAAGTGATATACGCAACACAGTCCTGCAGTTTTTATAGTACTATTGACAAGGTAATCGTGACAATCTAGGATGCCTTTCGCTAAACAAGACTTAAACTTGCTGTGTGCATGGGATTTTTTTTTTTACTAACCCCACACTGGGAAGGGGGGTAGAGATACACTGGTGTATGGAGAGGCTACAATACTGTGTGACAGTGTTATTTGGTTACTTTTTATTATTATTATTAATAGTATTTGTAGTTGCAGCACTAGTAAACTATTGGCTTATAGGTTTTATATTTTCAACAATATATTGTTAATATGCATATCTTTTTTGGTTGTTTGCTGTAATAGCTGTTTGGTCTGACTGTATATGTGGTGATATTTCTAGGTTTGGCCTTCTAGGTGAAGAACCAGTGCCTGTTGCAGAATCTGTTGTTGGTGCACTAGCTAAGCATCTAGAAATGCTGCTTTCTTTTGGTAGGTAACATAATTTCTGTACAAAGTGCAGTTTACTGTTTATTTTTAAATGTACACCTTGTTAGCAAGACCACACAATGGGTAGGAACAATACGGTGTCATTCAAAGTTTGTTTGGTTGGGTATTGGGAAACCACCACCAGTCTGACCCAGAAGATAAGAAACCGCTATCAGCATGTTACTCCAATAATCCAGATTTTGCTGAACGGACCACATAGTCCAGTCTTTGGGCATTCAGGATTGGTAATGCTGAGCTATTTCTAGCCTCATTTTCTTATTCTTGGCTGACTGGAGTTGATCCCAGTATGACACTGTAGCCATCTTCTACAAGGTTCAGTGTGTTTCTCATTTAAATATGCTGTTCTAATCCTTGTCTCACTTCGAGACCATCTCATACAATACAAAATACTCCACCGAGCATATATCGCCCCGTATAGATTTCATAAAATGAGAACCTCCCTGTCCTCGGAGTGTTGGAGACATACTGGGGACCCGGGTGATTTTATACATGTCTTCTGGTTATGTCCAGCAATTAGAAACTACTGGTCACAAGTACTCTCTGTAATACAAGAAGTAGTGGGAATAGACATAGCCCCAACCCCGCAGATATGCCTACTAGGCTTAATAGAATAATTAGCCCCCAGGATAGCAGAGAGAACCCTGATGGGATTCCTGCTCTTCTATGCCAGGAAGATGATCACCCTCTGTTGGAAAAAAAACATGCTTCCCTTTTGCTATGGAAAACACATGTCAATAATGTTTTGCCACTCTACAAAGAAACATACCAAAATAGGGGTTACCCAAAAAAATATGATTATGATAGAGTGTGGGCCAAATGGTTAGCTGAAGCCTCCACGGCAACCGCTGACTGACTGGACCATTACAAATTGCCACTCCACAGGTGAAAGTAATGTGGATACATGGGAAGTCATCTCTACTGAAATCTCTACTTTGGTTTTGCTTGTTACCTTTATTGTCCCTTGGGTCTCGACTGATAGACATAATCCTTAGTTCCTCTAATTGAGCAAGAGCCAACTCGGCAACAAGGTTTTTGACGTGCTACAGCTGTTTGACACTTATGATGGATGTGGAACACTATGCCGGCTGGCACTGACTCCTGTGTGGGTCTTGTTTCAATGCTGTGGCAGGTTAACTGTTGTTTGTTTGTCTGTCTTTAAACTCAATAAAAAGATTTTAAAAAAAAATGCTGTTCTACTCAGTACTGTTTTTTTATAAATAGTGTTTTTTTGAGCAGTTGTGAACATCTGTCAGCCTGGCCTTAGTCCTCTAACATTACTCACAGAGTTGTTGCTCACTTAAGGTTTTTGTTTGTACTGCCTTTGTCTGTTATTACTAGTGATTGTATTTCATAAAAACCCCAAACGGGCAGCACTAAAGCTGGCCATAGACGTTTCGTTTTTTGTTTTTGTTTTTCTGTTCAGATCCACATCAACAAGATAGATGGGGATTCCCCCCACCAGGACATTGTGTTCTGACAGTCTGAATACACTTATCAGTGGCTCAAACTAGCAAAAAAAGGGGCAAAGGTGCAGACACAACACCTCATATTTTTGACCATAGATTATAGCACCACCTGTGGGCAGTCCTAGTTGGTAGTAAACCCTCTCTCTGCTATAGGCAGCTCAGTTCTTTCTGCCTAGTATCAGGAGACCTAGCTCCCTGCTCAAACCTGTGGTTCTCTAGCTTTTTTTTATTTTTTTAATCTTTTTCTTGATTTATTTTTTTATTTTTTTTTCCTGAAGAGATCTTCAGTCAACAGCTGGGCTGGGTGACAGGCTGGATAGTCTAGATTCAGTATTAGTGGCTAGAGAGTTAAACATCTCACAGGGACACATATGACTGGACACTAGACATCCATGTCAGTGTTGCCGTGGCTTACAGTCGTCCCGCACCTTTCGCTGGATTGGTAAGTGGACAAAAGCCTCCTCCCCCGGGTGGGCTGTGGGTATTCCCCAGGGTGGTCGGCTCTGTGGGGTCTCCTCCACATGGGTATTTTGGGCCCAGTCCTCCCCCACCTCCTCTCTGCATTACACCTGCCTGGTCTCCTGTGGGCAAACTAGTGCTCCTCTGTGGGTTCTGGTCAGCCTTTGGTGACCTGTTTCTCCAGCGGTGCCCACCTTGTGCTGGTTCAGTGTCCATTTACCCATGGCCACGGTGGCCATTTTGCCTGCGCTGGTAAGCAGCAGCTATTTTTCCTGGGGTGAGCTCAGAGTCCATTTTCCTGTAGCCTGGTTTGGCAGCCATTTTAGAGTGGGTCCTCTACTAGTCATCTGGTTGACCATGCATTCATAGTAGCTGGGACCCCATAGCGGCCATCTTGGAATCCCCTAGCATTGCTTCTGGGCTGTGGAAGCAAACCCCTTTCTGGCTTCTTGGACCTTTCTAGTGCCCAACGATGTGGTTTCTCCCCCTGTGACATGGACATCTCGCACAACTTTACTTGGCATCCTGTGTTATGGCTGTGATGAGTCCTACTGGGTTTCCCCTATCACTATTGCAGCCCACCAGGGGTGGTGGTCAGCTCCCTATCCATGGACGTGGTCCCTACAGTGCCTGCCACACATGGAGTCTCGAGAGCACACATCTCCTACAGACCCCTCCATGGCGGTAGCCTAAATCAATCATAAGAGCAGGACAAGAAGCTTGGCAGTAGCGCTGGAGGCCTCCCACATTCTTCAGTGGGTGGAACTGCATGTGCTGACTTTCTCAGCTATTTCCATGCCAGGTGTGGACAGCTGGTAGGCGGACTACCTTAGTTGTCAAATGCTGGATCAAGGAGAGTGATCTCCACTCAAAATTGGATATATGAAATATGGATCTTCTGGCCTCTTGTTTAAACAGGAAAGTGTTTAGGTCTGTGGCAAGAGCAAGGAAACCCCAGCCAGATTCATTGGGCGCTCTGGTAGTGCTGTGGAGCCGTTGCCAACTCATTTACAACTTTCCTCCTCAAGCTTCTCTCTTGCTTGCGTGGTATAGAAGCCTGACTTGGAACGCTGATGTGGTGCCATTGGTCATGGACGTTCCTTGGCGGCTGCCTCTGTGCCTTCTGTCCTAAGGGCTGGTCTTCCACCCTGCTTTACTGTCACTGGCTTTGACGCCTTAGCTTTTAAAAGCCAGGTTTTGAGAGAAGGGGGGTGTCATAATCTGTGATTCCCACCACGTAGAATGTGTGTAAATCCACCTCTTGGAATAGTTACAATCATACTTGGAAGACTTATATTATGTAATGCGAGACTGTGGATGTGCACCAGTGTTCCATCGCTGTGTCCCGGATTTTGGCCTTTCTTCAACGGGGCATTGATCATAAACTGGCCTTGAGTACCATTAGGGGCCTGCTCTCTGCCCTTGCAATTTTCTTTCTTTTGCCTTTGGTCAGGCACTCCTTGGTTCGGAATGTAGCTCTGCCAGTGCAATCTCCGTTGCCACCATGGGACCTGACCCTGGTTCTTCAGAAACCTCCCTTTGAGATTAGGGATATTCACTTGCTTACTCTCTCCCAGAGGTTACCTTTTGGTTGCCATCACTTCCACATAACACACATCAGACTTGGTGGCCTTTTCCTGTAAGTCTCCCTATTTGGCTCTACACAGAGATAAGGTGGTTCTCCATCTGTGTCCCTCTTTCCTTACAAAGGTGGTGTCCGGTTTTCAGTTGAATGAGGACTCTACCAGGGCAATTAGTGCCTCCTGGGCATTCCAACATTAGGTGCCTTTGTATCAAATTTGCAAGGCTGCTACCTGGTCACCCACGCACACCTTTTACCAAGTCCAAGGCAACACTGTGACCTGGATGTCTAGTGTCCAGTCATATGTGTCCCTATGAGACGTTTAACACCAGGATGGGATTTACCCAGCCAACCTAGCGCATAGCTAAAGGTCTGCTTGCGCTCGCTGACTAGACCAGGGTGACTACTGGATCTAAATTATCTAGCCCAGGGATCCTCAAACTACGGCCCTCTAGCTGTTGCAGAACTACATGTCACATGAGGCATTGTAAAGCTCTGACATTCACAGACATGACTAGGCATGAGGGGAATTGTAGTTCGTGAACAACTGGAGGGCCGTAGTTTGAAGACCCCCGTCTAGCCTGTCACCGAGCCCAGCTATTGACTGAAAATATCCACTGGAAAAAGAAGGGAAAAAAGCTATAGAGCCACAGGTTCCAGCAGAGAGATAGGTCTCCTGACACTAGGCAGAAATAACTGAGCTGCCTATAGCAGAGAGGGGCTTTGCTACCAACCAGGAGTGCCCATAGGCAATGCTGTGATTGTTTTCCTCTGCCTAGTGTCCTACTCCTGAAGGTGGTGATCTAATCTATGGTCAAGATTATTGTCAGTTTGGTTGCTTTTCTCTGCAGTCTCTCTAGTTTCCCATTTATTACTTTTTTTTTGTGAACCAAGGCCCAAAACTAAGCTGCTTTTTTAAATGAAGTTTTACTAATGCTTTGTACCAGAGCAAGGCTATATCTGCCCTATTTGGAGTCTGTACCTGTTTTAATAGCTTGGCATTGCATGCTATTATTAAAGAAGACCTTCAGTCTTTTTTTCATCTTTCCATCTATTAAATCTTCTGTCCTTGCTGTTTTAACTTTCGATAGTAAAACATATTTTTTTTTTTCTGCCAGTAAATACCTTATACAGCCCACTTCCTCTTTCTTGTCTGGTCATGTTGCCTAGGTGAATGACATCATGCACAACTCTCGCTCTCGTGAGAATTTGCCAGCAACGGGGGGTGCAGGAGAGTGGAGGAGTGTCTGTTTGAAAAGTTCTGGTAACCATTGACTCCCTGGGGTTGTACTCCTAGGGGTACATGCATGTTTTTAGTCCCCATGTCCATAATTTTACATTTATCAACATTAAACCTCATGCTGCCACGCTTGGCAGCAACCCTTTTTAGTAAAAAGATTTTGCTTGAAAGTACTTCAGGTTTTGAAGGGTGTAATGTAACATTGACCCGATCACTATTTACACATTTCTTTTCCATTTTGCATTTAAAATTGTACTTTTCCTTTTAATTTTGAGGTCTCTGTTTTACACTATTACACTAGGTCCTGGAGAACGAGACATGATTGTTATGAGAAATGATATTGGCATCAGACATCCCTCTGGACATTTGGAAGCTAAAAATATAAGCTTAGTGGTATATGGAGATGTAAATGGCTACTCTGCTATGGCAAAAACTGTGGGCTATCCCACTGCTATTGCCGCTAAAATGGTTTTGGATGGTAAGTATTCATTTATTTCTGTAACATCCCACATTACCAGTGTTTGCAAAAGCGAATTACTCTGAAAACTAAGAAGATGTGAGAATTGATGTTTTTGAAAGGAAATTGTATGCTGTGATTCAGAGGAAAATCTGTGAACCTTCTAATGCTTTAAAGTTTGAAATCCGGATATTTTTGAACCGATCGGGTGTATTTGTAGTTACCAAACTGCTTATGTGTGATTCTTATGCTTATAAGAAAAGAATTGAATAAAGACCAAGCCAATCCCCCAACCTTCCCTTTCAAACCCTCTTCACATTTTTTATTTTTTTTAGGAAAAATAGCACTTTAACGTTTTATCTCATTTATACTGTAATGGATTGTAAGCTCTTGCAAAAGTTTTTCCATCTTCCAAAACATACAGTGGATATAAAGTCTATACACCCCTGTTAAAATTTCAGGTTTCTGTGATGTAAAAAAATTAGACCAAGATAAACCATTTCAGGACTTTTTCCACCTTTTTAATGTGACCTATAAACTGAACAACTTAGTTGAACCACAAACTGAAATCTTGTAGGTGTAGGGAAGTAGGTCTTGGAGATTTTCCAAAAAAACAAAGAATCTGCCATTTTCTTAAAAAAAAACTTGATTCATGATTCGAATCAAGTTTTTTTTTTTTTTTTTTATTTGGACACCATGCTGGTCCCGAGGAGCTGTGGGCAGGAGTTTTTAGGCGAGGCCACGGCTTCGGCCTGGTCCGCGAGGCCGAAGCCGCGGCCTTGCCTAAAAACTACTGCCCACAGCTCCTCAGGAGCGGAGCGGTGAAAAAAAAAATTGAAAAGAATCGATTTGCTTAAATTTTGAATCGATTTGACCTCTCAACTCAATTCAAGATTTGAATCGATTTTTTTCCCCAGCCCTAGAGGGAAGTAAAAATTAAAAACTAAAATAATATGGTTGCATAAGTGTGTACACCCTCAAACTAATACTTTGTTGAAGCACCTGATTTGATTTTTTTACAGCACTATTTTTGGGTATGAGTCTATCAGCATGTCACATCTTGACTTTGCAATATTTGCCTATTCTTCTTTGCAAAAACACTCCAAATCTGTCAGATTGCGAGGGCCTCTCCTGTGCACAACCCTCTTCAGATCACCCCACAGATTTTCATTTGGATTCAGGTCTGGTTCTGCCTGGGCCATTCCAAAACTTTAATCTTCTGGTGAAGCCATTCCTTTGTTGTTTTGGATGTATGCTTTGGTCATTTCATGCTGAACGATGAAGTTCCTCCTCCTGTTCAGCTTTATAGTAGAAGCCTGAAGTTTTATTGCCTGGTATTTGGAACTGTTCATAATTCCCTCTACCTTGACTAAGGCCCCTGTTCCAGCTGAAGAAAAACTGTCCTAAAGCATGATGCTACCACCACCATGCTTCACTGTGGGTATAGTGTTCTTTTGGTGATGTGCAGTATTTTTGCGCCAAACATATCTTTTGGAATTATGACCAAAAAGTTCGATCTTGGTTTCATCAGACCATAACACGTTTTCCCACATGCTTTTGGGAGACTTCAGGTGTGTTTTTGCAAAATTTAGCCAGGCTTGGATGTTTTTCTTGGTAAGAAAAGACTTCCATCTTGCCACTCTACCCCATAGTCCAGACATATGAAGAATACGGGAGATTGTTGTCACATGTACCACACAGCCAGTACTTCCAAGATATTCCTAAAGTTCCTTTAATGTTGCTGTAGGCCTCTTGGCAGCCTCCCTGACCAATTTTGGAGGGAAGTCCAGTTCTTAATATTGTCACTGTTGTGCCATTATTTTTTCTACTTTATGATGTCTGTCTTTACTGTGTTCCATGGTATAGCTAATGCCTTTGAACTTTTGTACTCTTCTCTTGACTGATACCTTTTAACATTGAGATCCCTCTGATGCTTTGGAAGCTCTCTGCAGACCATGGCTAGTATGTGACTAAGAAAATGTCAGCAAAGACCTAATAGAACAGCTGAACTTTATTTGGGGTTAATCAGAGGCACTTTTAATAATGGCAGGTGTGTACTGACTCCTATTTAAAATGAGTTGGAATGTGATTTTTTTAATCGTGAAAAATGCTACCGCCCCAGTTAGTGCCCACGTGCGCAACCACATTTTAGTTTTTTATTTTTACTCCCCCCTCCAAAAGATTTCAGTTTGTTTTTTAATATAGTTTTTCAGTTTATAGGTCACATTAAAGGTGGGAAAAGTTCTTAAATTATACATCTTTGTCTCATATTTTTTTTTTTTTTTTTTTTTTTTACATAACAGAAACCTGACATTTTAAAAGGGTGTGTAGACTTTTTAGATGCACTTTTATTATTTTTTTAATTAGCTAGCCAGTCGTTTTAGTATTTTAGCTATTAACAATTTTTCTATCTGATTTTCGTATCGTGTGTACAGGCCTTTAGAAGGCAAATAGGAAAAATGAACCTACATTGGTCTGAATAACTGATGCACAAAAATTGCATGCAGGAATATAGTAATGGTGGTGGGCATTGCTCAGGGGCACCTGTAGGCAGTGCTAGGTGCAGTCAAGGTTGGAGTATAATTATCAAATTTGTAGTTTATATATCTGCTGCATTGTATTATCCAAAACACCATATTTACCATACCATGTAAAATACAATAATTAAAAGAAAACAAAATTACATGTTGGCATATTTTATGAAAAATACATTTACTGTTTGACAGCCACAATTTACAGCTCTATGCCTATAGTAACAGCTTGGCACCCACAATTTAAAAAAGGTTATGCTAAACAAGTAAGGAACAAATTAGTTCATGTATGACTTTAATTGTATTCAGCAAGATCATTTGGCTGTGTCTGATGAGATTTTTTTTTTTAGATTGCCCCCTAGTAGTTGTCTTCTGTCCAGGGGGGTCTTTATATTGATTAATTTTTTTTATGTTTTCCATTATGCCTGCTTTGGCTTCCAAGAAAATCTTCATGTCATAATGACTTATGGTTTACACTTTGCCTACTCCACAGTAGTGTGCTGCAGAAAGTGGGATTGGGAGATACTAATGGGGAAGGAAAGACACCGCTTGGGGGGATGCTAAAGATAGAGGGTAATACAAGGGGGTTGATTTGGGTGGAAAGTTACTAAATCTGCAGCTTGGCCAGTCGCTGCACTAGTGAGTCTGTGAACCCAAAATTGCTTTGAGCTGTGCACTTTGAGGTTCAGCTTAACATGAGGGCACTGGTTAACAGAGTATCTCAATCTCCTCCTGTTGTCCATTCTATTCTGGCTTGCAGCACTTCCAAACCCACAGAGAAGCCAGCTAAGCACTGGGGCCAGAAAGGGAGGGCAGAAGTGATCAGGTGGCTTTACTACTTGCCAAATTGATTCTAACAGTGAGGGTCAGGCTCTTAAATTGAAATTAAACTTGCGTTTAAAAAAAAAAATATGCTGACAGGCAAGGTTTTTATGATGGTTTCTTCTGTCATACATGCTTCCACCTACCTGCTATTTGTAAAGTACACTGAACTGTGTATGTGGAGCTCTGTGTCATGATGAGGTGATTCCCATATACATGCGTGGGAGTGTTGTAACAGTTTGGGCATTCAAGCGACCAAACAGATGGAACCAGAAAGGAAGACCTGGAAAAGATGAAAGCACCAGAGACCAGTGGGAGTGCTAACAGCACAGCACTGGAGGACATCGCATGACAGTTAAGTCTGTCTTAATGTGCTAATATGCAGTGCATGCTAGCACATTATAGCATAAACCACTTGGGGGGGCCTAAAAAAAATTAAAAAGCTGAGTTTAATTCTGCTTTAAGGATGATTGGTTCCAAGAGGTTGAGGTCTAACTACTCTGAACTAGCATCATTTTAGGAGAAACTTTTTAGGTATATCAAATGCTTCTTGCTGTAGATACTGAGGCAATGGAAGAAATTAAAATATAACTTTCTACAAGTTGGTTATAATACGGTCTACAGGATATTGAACACTAACAAACAAAACTGTTAACAAAGAAGGAAAACCGCGCTAGGACTCCAAGTGTGTAATATCACAAAGCAGCGGCACAATACCCTCATACATGGTATGCTTAAATTGGAAATAAATTCAGTGCAGCGCTTAAAAAAAAAAAAAAATCACATAAACTTAACATACAAGTTAAAAAAAAAAAAAAAAATATTCACATATAAGTGTGTACATATTACTTAAGAAAAAAGTACCAATGCAGAGCCAAAGAGTTATTGAAAAGTCCTCTTGTGTATTTTGAGAGACTTGGAAGATTGTGAATCCCAAAAGGAACCTCCGAGCTTTCTTTTTCTTTTGTTTTTTTTCGTTGGGCTGAATTTTTTCCCAAACCTGTCCCACTTCTATCATGCTCTAATTGTTTTGCTAGTGTTTTAGGAGTGGCATCTCCCTGCTGAGAAGCAAACCCTTTTTCAACCTCATATTTCATCATGCAAGCGTTTTCACTCCCTGCAAAGTGAAAAGGCCTTTTTTATGCAGTTTCCGGATTGGCAGATTCTCAGTTAAAGGCTGCACCTAGAACTTGCTATGGGAAGATATGCACCAGCCTGTAATGTGACCCTAAGGCACTGAGGATAAATGCTCACAAGGAGCAACAAGATAGAAGTATTTTATTAGAGGCTACCATCTACTAGTTTGTCCCCCCTTTCTGTCTGTCTCTCTGCTGCACCTCAGGTCTTCATCAGAGTGCTACCCCCTGTATTTGTTCTGCTTAGTTCACAGGGCATAGCCATTTTGGAATACTTGGATGATTAATTTTGAGGGAGCAGTTAGCACAGGCCTTGTCTACCAATGTCAGTCAAGCAATTCAGACTCTGCACAGATTTGGTTGGTCCCTGCTACTGTTGTTGTTCTGAAAATTCCAATTACCTGCCAACTACACCAACCCACTGGCTTTGCCACTTTCAGAGTCACCGACCTTATCTTCATATTCCAGTGACTGAAAGTGTTGCCTCAGGAGGTCTGAGTTTCTATCATTTAGGTAACTAGCAGAATTAAAAGTAGGATTGGCAACTTCCTTTTAGGCTCTATATGAATAGTAGAAAATGAAATGCAGTTACAAACCTCTAACATTCTGTAAATGTTGTACACATGCATTTTAAGTACATTTTTGCAATAAACATCCTAATATTTTAGGTCCACTGCTTAGCTAATACCCAGTTCAATATTCTGCTATGTGCTTACAAGGCTATCTGTCACAGAATATAGTGGTTTGGTGGCATTATGTTTTCATTTTTATACATTGATTTCTATTTCCTTTCAGGTGAAATTGATGGAAAAGGTTTGGTAATTCCTCTTACTAAGAATATCTATGGACCAATCCTAGAACGAGTTAAAGAAGAAGGCATTTTGTACAATTTAAAAAGCACTTTCTCCCTTTAAGTGATGTTAAGGGGACCTGTGCATTATGCTGAACTGTTTAATTTATATATTGTCAAATACTATCACGATAGAGTAATTCTTTTAAGAGCACAGCTGATGTTGCTCAGTACAAAACTAATTATGGAACAAAGCAAATGTTGGTTTATGAATGTACTAAAACCTAAAAACATACCAAACTGCCTATTATGCATTTGTCATACTTTCTTATGTACCAATTTTTAAAATTGTTTTGCTTCAACATAAAAACTCCTTGTCATTCTTCAGTTGATTTTGATTGTGAAAAAGCAAAGACATGTGACAATTCTATCATAAACTGCTTAAAACGAGTGACGGTTTAAGGAGCTTTATTATTAAAGTGAAAATGTTGGCTTTCTTGCTGTCATTTTGCATTATGGATAGAAGAAAGCCATCACAGCTTATGTTTTGAAGCAAGGTCATGTGGCTTAAAATATACTGTATACATACAATGGTGAATGTGAATTTCCTGGAGTTGTTTGTCTTTTATAGATTTGGATTAGACTGTCAGGTTCTATACCTTTGAATCAATGCAAAGTAGCTATCTTGTAAAGTGTAGCTTTCCCAAGTCAGAGTATTGATATTGATAAGACTTGTAGTCTAAATCTGTTTTCTCAACTTTTTTTAAAAATACATGATCCTTATATAGAATCCAGTGATGCTTCTGCTCATCCTCAGTCCCTCTTGACATTGCTGACATTTTTCACATGACCTTGTAATAGGGTTTGTCAGGAAAATCTATTTTATATGAATTCAGCATGACAAGAATGTCTGTTTTACCTATGTGATGTTGAGATAATATGATCTGATTACTAACAAGATATAGGGAAGTCTGTCTTCAGAAGACAACCGTCAAGATTGTTGTTGTATTATGTCTTCAGTCACTTCAAACATTTTGAAATATGTTTTCCTGTACTTTACCAAAGATTTTCCTCTGTACTTTCATCGAAAGACCCATTTTGAGGTGTGTGATGGAAAAAACAGACACAGGATCAGGTTAGTGAGGCAATAGTTAGTGGGTAGTTCTGTAGTTACATTTTTTTCAATTGTATTTTGTATAACAGAAAAGGAAATGGCCATGAGTCTAGATGGGCACACATTTAAAGGATGATATGAACAAAAAGTAGCAAAACCTATAACGTTTCAGCTTTGATTTTTTTATTAGCAAAATCAAAGAGGGGATCAGAGTGTAACAACTTCACGCCTCCGGAAACTTACTGATTGTTTTCTTTTCTTTAAGTTGCAGTAAGATTAGGTAACTATATGGTTACAAAATGTAGCTAAAGTGGCGTATGAAAGTGCAACAGTTCTGTACCTATTATTTCCACTTGGGCTCATTAGCTAAGCCTTTATAACCATTGAGCCTATCCTCTTGGAGTGTCTTTGCGAAAGAGAAAAGGAGATTTTTATATGTTTGTAAGCTCACCTCCATACCATGCCAGAACCTGCTCAGATAAACTGTTAGATCGAATAATTTGGTTATGATAAGCCAGTGCCTGGACTTTTCTTTCTGTCCAACTCTATAGGTAGATGCATGCACATTTGACAGAAAGTTCATGTTTCTGCTATTGCTCAGGGAAGGGAACACTCAAGAACAGCATAATCTATGCCAATTAATCTATTTAAAGTCAGTAAAATCCACCTGGAATGATCCATTAATTTCCTAAGCAGGCTCAGCCATGATATGTCAGGGAGTTCCTGCAGATCTAACCATTCACTGACTTGACCATGAGTAGCCTGATTAGGCCAATGAATTATTAGGCACCTGATAAAAGACCTGTACTAATAGAGCTATGCCTTTTTTTGATTTTGATTTTTTATTACATTTTTTTCACATCTATTGAGGGACATGAAGTCCTAACCTTGGGTTTAATCTGCCACCTACAAATTTTGCCATTGGTAAGCTGTAGTCTAGCCCAGGATAGCCCCTGCCCTACTAAAAGCACATCACAGTTGTCCTCTAGTGTTCTAGGATGATGACTGTATGTTCTTCAGCTCTGCTATTTTAAATACAAGCCTACTTTTTAGCCAGCATGTTACTCTTCAAATCTTTCAATAATTAAGACTCTTCCCTAAAGTGCTGCTAGAATTTTCTATCTAACTGCAGCCATCAGGTACAGTCCTCCTCAGCCTGGCTTTGCAGTACTGCTTCTGGAATGGACTTTGTGGAGAAGGCATGGAAGTGACCTATGCTCTTTGGGGTCTGCATGGGGAGCGTCCAGAGTCCATTCTGGTAAAATTTAGCAGATTTGTTCTTTTTCAGGTACAGAGCCACTGGCATTGCCACAACATTTAAACCTGTCTCCAGGAACAGACCAGTTAAGTTAGGCACTGGGAGATATTTTGTTTGCATAGGTTGCTGGGCACCATCATTCCCCATTTCCTGCCAACTTTGCCACAGAAGGGAATTGTGCTGTTGGACCTTGGTTACCTCCGGGCATCCAACCTTCACCTGCTACCAGCTGCCCTGGTTTGGTTAGTACTTAAGGTCTTGCCTCTTATCCCGAGCTTATAGTTTGCCTTAATGCCGTGCAGTCACAACATGTCTAATTCTAGACTTGGAGGGGATGGGCCCACTGTATGTACCTGGTCTCCTTAGCTAATTTTCTATGAACGAATCCCAGGCTGCTTCTAGTATGCCTACTGACTGTGCCAATGTCTGCAGCATGGAGTCACGCTGCCCTTGAAATCTATTCCATCCCTGGAGTATTCTTATGCTCAATCAGGTGTGGGTGGATTCTCTGTTCTTTGTTGATCATGGTCATGAAGCCTTTTTTTGTTTCAAATCACGTAGTTATTTGCTGATTCTGATTGCAGAGGTCACAAGACGGCTCTCGTACCCTCTCCAATAGATTCTATATAGAATCTGCCTTCGGCCTTGGTAGCTTCCAAGTCGCAGAGATTGATTCTGAGCTGCTCAAGTCCTTGACTGATAAGCCTGCCCCTCAGAATTCGCAAGTTAATCCTCCCACATTCAGGATAAGTTCACAATGGCATTGAAAGCAGGCATTTGAGGAGCGTTTTTAACGCTCCACAAATGCATATGCAAATTATACTATGGACAGCACACAGTGCTGTTCACATTAATACATGAAGCATTCCCAATGATGGAGTGCCTCAGTTTCTCAGAGCAGGGGGGTGTCCGTCGGCCTTCTGGTCCCAGACTGTTCTGCCCCTGCAGGTTGTCCCTTGTCTACTCTGCAGGATCAAGTTGGAGCATGTTCCAGTGATTCTAATTGCAAACGGGCCAAACGGATATGTACTTAGACTCTTCTCTATATCTCTGTAAGAAGAGAAAGAGAGCGCTGATTGCTGTGATACGAAGAAGTATGATCTACATGGGGTGGGGTGTGTTATAGCATTTATTTTAGTTTATATACTTATAATTATATATTTCTGTCCCAAGATCCAGTGCTCCATCCTGCTTCTTGGTTGCAGTTTTTGTTGCTGATGCCATGGTCCTATCAGACGGGGGCTCTTTAGGCTTAGTCATCCCTACCCTCCTAAAGGCCAGGAAGTCGGTATATTACAAAATCTACCATCTCACCTCCTAGGGAGGAATTTGGCAGCATCCAATTGTCTGAAAAGGTAGCTGCATTGAACCCATGATAAAGACTAAAGAACTTGTGTACTGTACTGTACTCCAAGAAAGTGATTTCACCACTAAATTGAAAAATCCTATTTTATTGCTCGTATCTTCCTAATTTTAATTGGATGGCTCTTCCATACATTACCAGCTACAATAAGCAGTGCTATCAATGTCTGTGTAAGTTTCTTAATACCTGTTGTTTATCATTGCTGCCGTCTATACTGTTTGGCTTTTATCTGTGCTTGAAACTGGCTGTATGAAGGCAGCGCACTGGCTGTTAAACCCTTTTTGACTGACTGTTATCTGTTATTTTATTGGTGGGGTAAATACACTTCTGCATTTTTTCACAAGAATAACCTGGGCAGGAAATATACGGGTACTTTTGACATGTAATTTTTATTTCTAAAGGTTTCAGATACAATATTTGACTATTTGTGGATTTAGAAAATAAAGTTTAGAAAGACAATTTGATATGTGTTGTCATTACCATTAGTTATTTTAATTTATTTTCTTTTACAACCCTTGTTTGGAATATGCTTTATGTGGCTATCCCAGTGGATGCATATATTTTTAGTGTATGTAATGTTGTTGGATGATATCATTATATATATTACAATTACAATCATCTATCACACAAACATAAGGAGATGTCTGCTTGTGAGTAACTAAGACATGTCGGAGGTATACGTCATGTATATTTATTGCATTAACACATAGTCCACTATATATAGGTTACCACTTTGAATAAACAACTGAGGGGGTTTTTTGATACCCCCCCCATATCTTTCCTCCTAAAACATAATTTTTAATATTTCAAATTCCTCTTTTTTATATTTTGCATACATTTTATATATATTTTTATATATGTAAGTTCATATAGTTGATTTCTTCCTTTTTTCTTTTCGATCATTTATATTTTATGAATTTTCTCCCTCCTTTTTGGATATTACTGTATCCCCTTTTTAAGAGTTTACATATATTTGTATTTTTTGCAAGTTTTTAACATCATTGGTTTTAATGGGGTTACGTATGAGTTTACATATATTTGTATCTTTTTGTTAGTTTTTAATACCATTGGGTTTAATATGGTTACGTTTGACAGTGGAATTACCTGGTTATAGCATGCGGGATCTCTGACTATACGGCCCTTAATAAAATAATGGGTAACCACACTTAGAGATCGGACGGTGGTGACACTAAGGCAAGGAGTGAAAATATAAGGAAAGGTGTCACCCTGAACAGAAGATCTCCAGGTATACAGCACCGCACCGTCTTATGTCCATAGAGACACAGGCAAAATGGCCGCTGACGAACGGGGGTCCATTTGCATAATTGCGGAATATGCTGTGTGGGAATGGGCTCCGGTCTGCAATATCACAGACAAAATAGCCGCGGGCGGACTTCGGTCCGCAAAAACACAAGCAAAATGGATGCCAATTACACAGGTGAGGAAGGGACACTGCACGCTATATAAAGGTGGGAGACACAGCAGAGGTCACACTCCCGTAGACGTCCAATGACGAAATGCGTAGGGAGTGGCCTAATCTGTGCTTCCCAAACAGAACAGCTGATGGTTAACAGGAAAGCTCTGTCTTTTTTGCTTACTATACGCTTTTAAATTGTGAGTACCGCTCTGCTTGTTTAAATAAACTCTTTTTAAAACGGTCTTACACTATGGCAGGGCTATGCAATTAGCGGACCACCAGCTGTTGCAGAACTACAAGTCCCATGAGGCATAGCAAGACTCTGACAGCCACAAGCATGACACCCAGAGGCAAAACTACAGGTCCCATCATGCCTCTGCAACAGCTGGAGGTCCGCTAATTGCATATCCCTGCACTATGGGCACCCCTTCTCTTTTTATGTGATACACCACGATCCTGAGACTGCCAGGAATTGCCACACAGTGGCATAGACTGTGATTGCTTGATACCCCAGCAGGGGTGAAGAAAGCTGGTGAGTGTCCGCACATTAAGAGCACTGAATTTAAACGGCACTTCTTTACAATATTATCACCAAGAGAACTAAGAGCACGAATATTACACGGAAAAAATTTTATGTGAAAGAAGGACTTTTATAAATGTTTTTTGCACGTGTGCACTTTAATCGAATGATTTTGCACTCAAAGTTGGATATTTAAGCTACCATCCTTTTATTAACACTCCTTTCCCTTCCACCTCCTTTAATTCCCACTTCCCCTCCCCCTCCCCCCTCCTCCCTCCTGGGTTTGCGCATTTGCAAATATTTTATGCATGATAAGCACTATGGTATATATGACCTAATTAGCTACATATTGAATGCATTTTTTTTCTATTTCTATTCCACATTTTTATTTTATTTTTTTATCACGATTACTAGTCTTACTTTCAAAGTGAGGTGAACACAGGACACTAATAGGACATCACAGGGTACTAAGAGGAACAGCGCCACACCCATCCCTCAAATTATCCAATCTAGCTGTCTCCACTTTACATGGTGACTGCATGTTGGGGGGCAGCAGTTCCAGTCCTTTTTGAAGTTTATACTCATTCATTTCCACTGCGCGGGTTTACTATTATATTCCCCATGTTTCTAACCTTACCTGTTCTGGAATGGCCACACTTTTGCTAGTGATGTTAAAAACTATTTTTCCTAACACTATTGCAGCATATGGCTGGGCTTCTTCACCCTAGTTTCTGCCCCAGAAGGTCCCATTCTCATAAATTTAAGGTTGATACAGGCCAAATGTTCTTTTTTTTGTTTTTTGGGTTTTTTTTTGTGCTCCTCATGGGACCAAACAAGTCATACTGTGTAAAGTGGCTCCCATTACCTGTTGCTGCCCAGGTGAAGACCCTGCTTGCTGGAGATCAATTAAGGTACTTTGTGTAGGTGTTGTGGTTTGGGTTTGTTGCCTGGCTAAAAAGTGGGTCTGTTACCCAGGGTGAAGTTTCTCTTTGATTTAAAATATTGATGAGGAAACCCAAAACTCAAGGGGTTTCAGTAACATTTTGACTTCTGAAGCCAGATTGAAAAATAGATGTATTTATTATACAAACCTTTAGTTTTAGCTACAGGCAGGGAGAACAACAAACAGTACATGGTGAGTCAAAAGAATTGCTGTCTGACTAGTACAGCTAATACATTTTTATACATTCTGAAGGGGGTGGCACCTGGCTAACCAAACTCTTTTGAAGTCCCATTTGATTCTCTGGTGACATTCACTGAGTGCCGGTTCATACTGATGCGAGTTCATAGCGAATGTGATGCGTCAAAAACATTCTAAATTCGCATGTCATCCATAAAGTCATTGTTTTCAATGACCGTCGTTCACATATATGCGTTGCGATTCCCCTACGAATGCGATGCGATTAAAAAAAGGGTCTTGTGCGAGTTTGTTGCGTTGCGAATTTAGCCTCCATAGACATCAATGTAAATCGTTCTGGAATCGCATTGTTGGTTCAGATATGTGCGAATTCCACCACACTACTCTCCACAAAAACCAGGAAATACACAGGAAGTTAACACCTTTTTTCTTTTTCCATTATGATTCCATTGGCTAGAACATCGATCGCAACTATGACCAACTCCTGAAATTCGCGGTAAAATCACACCTCACACAGGACAAAAAAAACGGAACAAATTTGCAGCGCAGCAGTGTGAACCGGCACTTAATCATAAATAAATGTTTGATAGGGTAAATGGAATAACCATTTTATCAATATTAAACCCATTGCTGCACTGCTCTTATTTGTATTATGTTTAAAAAGGCACTTACAATCTAAAAATTTTTTAAAAATTAAGTTATTGGAAGAAAAATCTATATTGCTAAAAACATATGTTTCATGTGTATAATCCAGTAGGAAACAAACCCCTTGTGTTAAATTCACTATGTGCAATAGCTGGTTAAACAAACCTCAATTAATATATTACATTTCCAAAGCTTCCCAAATTATGACTCCACAAGTAATAACTCTTCTGCATGCCACTGCAAATTACATGTGTTACTTGTGTCTGCTACCACTGTACATACAATGCCCTCACCCTACTAATGTTGACCTATACTGGTATACAGGTCTAGAAGCGCATGTTTCCTTTAATGGAGAAAAAGGTTGCCTCTCTCTCTCCTTTCACCAATAGGAGCAGTATGACAACAGGCTCAAACAGAAAAGCAACAACCAACCAATTTATTGAAGATTAAAAACACTTGCATGTCAATGTGCACTTGATCTGAATATACATCCAGTAAAACCTTAAGGAAAGTAAGAACAGAAGCCAGTGGAAACCTTTCACATCTAAAGCCTGAAGCTGGAGGCCTGGGAAGCATTGACTGAACTAGTGGCATACACTTCGACAATGCAACGAGAAGCCTACCATTTGACCTCGCAGCACAGAAGTCCTACTGGCAGTTTTAGATTGTAAAACTTGCCATACACTAGTAGATTTTCGAATGAACAATTGTAGAAAAAGTGTTGGTACGTTTTTGATGATGTAAAAAATGTTCAAAAGTACTTTAAAATGTTGTTTGCTTTGAACATTAGATTTTGAAACTAATGTAATTTTGCCACTTTGGTTGATAATGCATGTCTATTTTACCCCACTAATGATTAGAAAATGGAAGAAAGGTTGCTAAATTAAAAGCTTTCAAATTAAATTCTATTAGTGTGTGGCACTTCAAGCAAGGAAGGGCATATACTTTTCTCATTTAGACAACCCCCTTTCTCAAGATAGGGATCTTCTCCTCAAACACAGATATTAGGTTCTCAGAATGCTACAAGAATTTAGCTGGCTAATGAACAAAGAAATGTCTTCTGACTGCTACACAATTTAGTGTATCTAGGAGTCCAGTTGTCAGGAGTCAGACTCTGACACCAGCAGCTATAGCAGTAGAAAGGTTCCCACGACCAGCTTGATAAGGTCACCCTGGCAGATGTCATGGGCTCACCCGAGGTGTGGGATCTAAGTACCAACTGGTGTTCACCAGAACTCCTGATGGTGGAGATGGGTTTTGCTACGTGTTGGTACCAGGTCGTGATCCTCACAATCGCCTCACCAGGAGGTGAGCAAGCTGGGGTCTAGTAGCAGATAGGGATCAAACTGAAGAATAGTCAGTAAGCATGCCAAAGGTCAGTAACGAGTGGTAGCAAAGATACAAGTGACAGAAGTGAGATATTGGCTGGAGGGGACACAATAATATGGCAAACAGGAAGTGGGAGACCTGATGGCAGGCTTAGAAACTTTCTGCGGAAATAAGTTATACTATCCGCTCTTTTATCAATAAGTGGCATTTTGAAGATTCAACAATACTATAACTGTCCACCAGTGATTGATACCCTATTCATTTTGGTAGGGAATTATTCAACACCAAGATAGCCATTAGCAACTGAAGGAGTTCACTTACCAGTAACAGTGATACATATGGGCTGACATCTTTACTCATCTAACAATAAAGTTAGAAATGTTGGAGATAATGACCTGTGAAAACTGTGCACAAAAAAGACAAGCAGAGGACAAATAATTAGTCACCAGTATAGTCTGTAGGCTCCATGCAGCTAACCTTTTCCAAGTTAATAACTTGCCATATCTAGCCCTGCACTGTGTCTTGATGTGGAGGATGCCATTTTGGTAGGCTTTGCTTCTTTATCTTTGAGTTGCCCTGTTGATGACTGGAAGGTAGATTTAGGAAGCAACAAGATGGGTGGGCTACAGAGTGCATTACATAATTAGATCTTTGCACTAGATTCTCAGGTACAGAGTTATATCTAGCATCTCACTCCACATATTGTGAGAATAGCAGCACAGTGCCTTATCTAATTCTGCTATACATATATGAGATTGTAAATACAATCACATGCCAATGAATGCACTGCTAGATTTCAGGAGAAATTCAGGATAAAAGTTATATCTTTCAGGGCACTGTCTAGGCACAATTAACACAGATGTTTCCTATAAGCTAGCTCATCTTCACATGAGGTCCACTTTAATTCAAACCCTCCTTTGGGTTAGCTTTAGTTTCTGGTGGAATTCTTTTATTTCGATGTGTCTTGAAAAGTTAAGCTTAAATTGGGTTCTGAGTTTTTAAAAGCACAACAAGAAAGAAATGGGAATGTTTGCACAGCATTCAGGTGCTGGACAGAGTCTTGCTGTCTTTCAGAACATGCAATTTCATAGATACATTTGTGAGAAAAATCCATTTCGAGCCTCAGTTGAAATATATAACATTTTAAAAGTCTAATAAAATCAACAAACATGATGCATGGCCAGAGCTTCAGCCTGGAAGGTTAGACAACAAATAATAATTCAGCACATCATCTCCAAAGTTGCTTTTTTTTCCCCCTATGTACTTATATGACTTGTATAATTTTATTTTCAACATAGACCTCGCCAGGAGTGAGGATAAAATAGAATTTCAGACTGTAAACCACAGGAGGTATTGCCAAGAGATAAGATGTAGCAGAGAATGAATACCTTTACTTTGTTTGAAATGACATTATCGCATCACTGTGAGAATACAGTGCCATTCCAATTTTTTTTCTTCAATACTACCTAACCATATACAATCATTTCTGAGCTATAGGAGTTAAAAGTGGTGAAACTGAACTATTATCTACCATATGAGCCAGTTGGAGAGATACCTTTGCACTTTTTTTTATTTCGAGACAATGACCAACAATCAGGGACACTTTAAAGGGAACCTGTAATGAAAGATATACATGGGCTGCCAAAGTGCTCATTAACCACTTCAGCCCCGGAAGGATTTGCCCCCTTTAATTACTAGAGCATTTTTTACAATTTGGCACTGCATTGTTTTAACTGGTAATTGTGCTGTCATGCAACGCTGTACCCAAACGAAATGTGTCCTTTTTTTCCCCACAAATAGAGCTTTATTTTGGTGGTTTTGTTCACCTCTGCGGTTTTTATTTTTTGCGATATAAATGAAAAAAGACCAAAAATTTTGAAGAAAAAAAAAATGTCTACTTTTTGTTATAAAAAAAATACAATAAACTCAATTTTAGTCATACATTTAGGCAAAAATGCATTCAGCCACATGTCTCGGGTAAAAATAAATTCAATAAGTGTATATTTATTGGTTTGCGCAAAAGTTGTAGTGTCTACAAACTAGAGTACATTTTATGGAATTTACGCAGCTTTTAGTTTGACTGCCTATCTCATTTCTTGAGGTGCTATAATGGAAGGGCAGTACAAACCCCCCTCAAAAACGCCATTTTGGAAAGTAGACACCCCAAGGAATTTGCTGAGAGGCATGTTGAGCACATTGAATATTTTGTAATTGAAAAATTACACCCCAAAATACATTCTGCTGCTTCTCCTGAGTATGGGGATACCACCTGTGTGAGACTTTTTGGGAACCTAGCCGTGTACATGACCCTAAAAAACCAAGCGCCGCCTTCAGGATTTCTAAGGGCGTAAACTTCCAAGCGCTGCCTTCAGGATTTCTAAGGGCGTAAACTTTTACTCCTCACTACCTATCAATTTTGGAGGCCATGAAATCGCAAGATAGCACGCCTCCCCCAAATTACCCCATTTTGGAAAGTAGACACCCCACGCTATTTTCTGAGAGGCATGTTGAGTCCATGAAATATTTTTTTGCCACAAGTTTTGGGAAAATTTATTTTTCAGTTGTCTCTAAATGATATATTGCTCAAACATGCCATTGGTATATGTGAAATTACACCGGAGAATACTTTCTGCTGCTTCTCCTGAGTACAGGAATACCACATGTGTGGGACTTTTTGGCAGTCTAGCCACGTTCAGGACCCCAAAACCCAAGCACCGCCTTCAGGCTTTCTAAGGGCATAAATTTTTAATAACACTCCTCACTACCTATCACAGTTTTGCCCCTCCACCCCTAACCCCTACCCCCATGCTTCGGCATAGATGCTCTTTAATTGTGGTGGTGAAATCACCTCCTACAGCGCTGAAGTCACTGATTTACGCATCGTGAGAGCAAATGCTGTTGCTGTCAAGATAAATAAATCAGTGATGCAGCTGAATGGCATACCTGCAATAAGAATAATGGTTAACAATAAAACACAGTAAACGGTAAAGTATAAAAGAATTACATGCCTGCAAAGCAAACATGATAAAACATAGTAACAATAAAACATTGCAGTTCAGCATAAAATACAGTAAAACAGAGCAGAACAATAGAGAGAGAACAAGAAAATAACTATTTTTGGCTGTTTTATTTGATTTTTTTTATACTATTTTTTACACTTTTGTAACTGTAAAGGTACCGGGTATGGGTCTCTCAAAATGCGATGGCATCTTGGGAGACCCTGTGAAAGTGTGCCCTAGAACCCTACTGTACCCTACGCTAATGCCCCGTACACACGATCGGACATGGATTATTTCCAACAGATTTTGGCTCAAACTTGTCTTGAATACGCACGATCCCACAAATCTTGTCGGAAATTCCGAACGTCAAGAATGCGGTGACGTACGACGAGCCAAGAAAAATTGAGTTCAATAGCCAGTGTGGCTCTTCTGCTTGATTCCGAACATGCGTGGAACTTTGTGCGTCGGAATTGTGTACACACAATCGGAATTTACAACGGATTTTGTTGTTGGAAAATTTGAGAACCCGCTCTCAAATTTTGTGTGACGGAAATTCCGATGGAAAATGTCCGATGGAGCCTACACACGGTCGGAATTTCCGACAGAAAGCTCCCATCGAACATTTTCCGTCGGAAAATCCAGGGCATAATACTCCACTAGTGTGTGGTAGAGACGGAAACATTCACTGATGCCGAGACCAGGTTGGTCAGGACAGAAGGGACAATAATAGCGGGTGTTATGCCTATATCCTACAGACACGACATCTTTGGGGTGCTCCTTGGGTAGGGGTACCAGGGAGGGCATCCAGAAAAAGTCTCATGCAGCTGGCTCACTGCATTTGCATTGGGAAGTTGGGGCTCAGCACCGTCTGGAAATAGAAGGGCTGTGATGATCTCTTCCTGGAATTTAAGGAAGGATCCAGTTCATCCTGACGCTTTGTGTAGCACATAAGCGTTCAGCAGAGCCAATTGAAATAGATATACAGACGCCTTTTTATACCAGCGGCTGGCTCTGCGGGTAATTAAGGAAGGTGCCATCAACTGGTTGTTGAAGTCCACCCCTCCCATATTTAGGTTGTAATCGTGGACACAGAGGGACTTCTCAACACCAGTCGCCGTTGCAATTTGGACGTATCTGCATGGAGGACAGAACGAAAACATTCTGTGTATCCCTTCACTTCACTGCGAGCAAATTATTACATCTCAAGCAGGCTCTCTCCCCCCATCTAAGTTGGGTTTCTACAAGCAGTTGGGGGAAGCCCCAGCGCTTAGATTACACGGTGCCACATGCGCCAATTCCACAATCAAAAAGGTGACTAAAAAGTGGCACACTTGTGTAATTTTCCACGTACAAGTGGTACCCCTTTCTGAATAAGCGTGACACCAAGTCCCAACAGCAAACAATCTTGCCAGTGCTCCCCTATGTAGTCTGGGCAGTTGGGGGGGCTCTACATGACTGTCTTTTCCCTCGTAAACCATAAAACTATATAGCCTGTAGCCCTGTCACAGAGTTTATACATCTTGACCCCATATCTGGCACGCTTGCTGGGGAGAAAGACAAGCAGCCAGAAAATGTAATCAGGGACTCAACGCAGACAACTTGATCCGGAATAAACAAGGCTGCAAACTGTTGGTTGAAATGATTTATGAGAGGCCGAATTTTATGGAGCCGATCAAATCCAGGGTTACCCCGAGGACGACAGAGTTCATTGTCATTAAAATGCATTAACCATAAGATATGCTTGTATTGCGTCCTGGTGATGGAAGCGGAGAACACGGGCATATGATGAATTAGATCAGTGGACCAATATGGCCGCAACTCACTTTTTTTTTAGTTAGGCCCATGAGGAGGGATAGGCCCAGAAAGGTCTTACATTCGGAAACCGCAATAGGTTTCCATTCTCTGGCAAGGGTCAAATGGGGATTAGTGGCCATGAATTGACCAGCAAACAAATTGCTTTGGTCTACAATAGATCTATAGAGATCTTCTGTGAAAAACCGTTAATAAAAATCAAGTGACGTAAAAATCAACTGTTTCCACTTGAATTGGTGGAAAAAGTGGTGGGCTCCCAATCAGGATTGGCATATGCAGCGGGAAGGGCACTATGGGCTCTACGGGCCTGTGTTTGTCTTCTTGGTGGCTGTGGGGCACTACTTGTGCTAGCCACCGCACCAGCTTGAACTGCACTTATGGGACATCACCAAGTGTTACTGCAGTGCTAGTTTGTCTACGACCAGGATGTACTAGGCGGCTGGTGCTTGCCGGTTCGCCAGAAGGATGAGAGGCACTAGTACTGCCTCTCTGCTCCATACGAGAGCCCTGCGGTTCTTGCATCTCAACAACAGAAGAACGGGGTCGGGTACGCCTGACCTTAGCAGGGACCACTACTCTGTCATCGGAGCTATCTGTCAGGGTGCCACTGCTCTCTACTGGTTCGTATACTGAGCCTGAATCTGACAGTGGAGCTTCCCCACCGCTCTGTAGGCCTCTTCACTAGTGTACCTCTGTTTGGACTTTTTGGCCCCCTAAATTTGTAGGTACAGCTAGTGTGACTCACAGGCAAAAGAGCACCTGGTTGTCAGAGCCTGCTTCAAGCGCTACCAAAAAAATGAACTGTTAGCGTTCGCAGGGATCAGGCATGACTCTGTGAATGCTGCAGTTATGTGTGTTGTGTTTTGTAAGTGACAGTGATCTATTGATACTGCACTTGGGTGGGCTGGGCTGGGCGGAGGGGCTAAATGCAGTTGCTAGCAGGTGTCTGGGCTGATCCCGCTAACGTTGCATTTTTGGGATCACTAAACTTCTGTGGATGCTAATATAGTTCTGATCAGATTAAATATGTTTAGACGCTACACTAGTAACGGAGCTATCTAGTGTGTGTGCGTGTACCTGTACCTGCACTAATCTGACCCTGCCTGGAATTTACGCTGAACCTAACTGATGTTCCCCGCTGGGTGATCAGGAGGTTAAACCCTTATTAGGTAATATACGCCGCGTACCCTGAAGCTATAAAAAACTAACTAGCTTCACCTGTGACACTAATAGGGTGATCACTGGTGACAGGGGGTGAAAGGGTTACCTAGAGGGCGATCAGGGGGTTAAAACCTTTATTAGGTAATATATGGGGGTACCCTGCCGCTATAAGAGACTAAAACTACCTGGGCCTACTACTAACTGCCCTAACACTATTGTTGCAAGTGACACCAGTACAGTGATCAATGAAAAATCTGAAAACTGCACTTGGTGACACAGTGACAGGGAGTGAAGGGATTAACTGGGGGGGGGGTTGTGGTGCATCTGCAGGCTCGCTCTGCTGGACTGTATTTGCCCATAGACACACAGAGTGGCTTGGCCCCACCCTGTTCCTTCCTGACAGCATACTAGTGGAAGGTTTCTTACCTTAATCTTACCTTAATGCAGGTAATGCATTAAGGGGGAAAAAAATGGTTTTAAAACCACTTCAATATTAAATAATCTTAAATAGGCAAACCTACTTTATATATAATGTGGGTAAACACAGTAAAGTGCTAATGAGTGTTATTACATATATGAATCAATTATTATAACAAAACTCATATGCAATAAAAAAATAATAAGATACCAAGGATTGTGCAAAAATAATCAATGCACTTGAATCATGAGAAACGTGTGGCTCCTGATGACGTTTGCGAGACAAAACATGTTGAAAGGAGCCACAACTACATGATGTCATTCTGGAGAGGCCACTGGCACATTTGTTTTGGAAGTGGAGGGTTCCTCACATCAAGTTTGGGTATATTATTCTGAGTGCTGGGTGATAGCACTACATCATGTGAATGATGTGTGCTTGTTAAATACTTTTAATAAATACACGGTGCGCTAAAATTGTCTGCATCCTTTCTTCTTGTATGGCGTTCTCATGGAAAGTGTTGTGTGGACTGCATTTGCCTATGCAGATCCAAGAAACCTGGCTAATTAATATTCAACAGGCTTTGTCTGCCCAACTCCGACCTTCTTTTCACTAGAACTAAATGGAATAATCAATCCCAGCATACAGTACCTTGCAAAAGTATTCACCCCCTTGGCATTTTTTCGTGTTTTGTTGCCTCACAACCTGGAATTAACATGGATTGTTTGAGGATTTGCATCATTCAATTTGCAGAACATGCCCACAACTTTGAAGATGTTTTTTTTTTTTATTGTGAAGCAAACAACAAATAGGACAAAATAACAGAAAAAAATCAATGTGCATAACTATTCACCCCCCTAAAATCAATACTTTAAAGAGCCACCTTTTGCGGCAATCACTGCTCCAAGTCGCTTTGGATAAGTCTCTATGAGCTTGCCAGATCTTACCACTGGGATTTTTGTCCATTCCTCCTTGCAAAACTGCTCTAGCTCCTTCAAGTAGGATGGTTTGCGCTTGAAAACAGCAATCTTTAATTCTGACCACAGATTTTCTATTTGATTGAGGTCTGGGCTTTGACTAGGCCATTCCAACACATTTACATGTTTCCCCTTAAACCACTCAAGTGTTGCTTTAGCAGAGTGTTTGGGGTCATTGTCCTACTGGAAGGTGAATCTCCATCCTAGCCTCAAATCAAACACAGAGTGGTACAGGTTTTGCTCAAGAATATCCATGTATTTAGCACCATCCATCTTTCCCTCAACTCTGACCAGTTTCTCAGTTCCGACTGCTGAAAAACATCCCCACAGCATGATGCTGCCACCACCATGATGGTTTTTTTTTGGGTGATGTGATGTGTTGGGTTTGTGCCAGACAAAGCGTTTTATTTGATGGCCAAAAAGTTTAGTCTCATCAGACCAGAGCACCTTCCTCCATACATTTTGGGAGTCTGCCATATGCCTTTTCGCAAACTCAAAATGTGCCATTTTGTTTTTTGATGAAAGTAATGGCTTTCTTCTGGCCACTCTGCCATAAAGCCCAACTCTATGAGCGTACGGCTTATTGTCGTCCTATGTACAGATACTCCAGTCTCGGCTGTAGAACTCTGCAGCTACTCCAGGGTTACCCTAGGTCTCTGTGCTGCCTCTCTGAATAATGCCCTCCTTGCCCAGTCCGTGAGTTTTGGTGTGCAGCCGTCTCTTGGCAGGTTTTCTGCTGTGCAATGTTCTTTCCATTTGGTTATGATATATTTGATGGTGCTCCTAGGGATCATCAAAGATTTGGATTTTTTTTATGACCTAACCCTGACTTGTACTTCTTAACAACCTTGTCCCTTACTTGTTTTGAGAGTTCCTTGGTCTTCATGACATTGTTTGGTTAGTGCTACCACCTGCTTAGGTGTTGCACCCTCTGGTGCCTTTTAAAAAGGTGTGTGTATGTAATGACAGATCATGTGACACTTAAATTGCACACAGGTGGGCATCAATTTCACTAATTATGTGACTTCTGAAGGTAATTGGTTGCACAAGAGCTTTTTATGGGCTTCATAACAAAGCTGCCTTTTTTTTCTTCTGTCAGCTTATAAGTTTTTTATTTCTGAAAAATAGTTTTATGTATATATTGTTCTAATTTTACTTCACCAACTTAGACTATTGTGTTCTGATCCATTACATATAATTCAGATTAAAAAAAAAACATTGAACTAAAGGCTGTAATGCAACAAAATAGGTAAAAAGCCAAAGGGGTGAATACTTTTGCAAGGCACTAGAGCTTATACCCCTGTACCATGTTGCTCTGTTGTCTGCAGATCCTCTGATTTCTGCGTTTAGTTGTGGCTTTGTACCATGTGACAATCTGTATAATCTGATGTAGTCTAAGCCTCTTCCATAGCCACTTCCTGCTGTATCTCTGGCCTAAAACACACCCCTCAGTAGTCTGTGACTGTGCAAATGATGGATCTTCCTTCACAGCTAATGGTGGGTGGGATGGAATACATCCTAATTAGCATTTAATTCCGTCCAGTCACACCAACAGGAAGAGTCTAAAACTCTCAAGTCCCTCCTAAAAGATCACAGCATTATTCAAAATCAAATAGGAAACGCTTTCATACACAGCATGTTCTGAAATATAGCTGTGCTGCTGGGCAGGTTTGCATGGATCACACCTGGAATTCAGTCCTGCCCAGTTAAACTACAACATATACATTTTAGTAAATCCTCATATAAATACCTGAAAGTTACACATAGTAATAAACATAATAAGTGAAATTATTATTTTCCTACCATATAACTGCAATGTGGGTCTCTAATCCCCTCCACCATTCCTCCTCTGCTAGCTAATGCTAGTGATAGTGGGAGATGTCATAGGTGTGCACAGCCTATTGCATTAGGGTGTGCACCCCAAAGCTCAAACACACACTACTCACTACTACTCACATCACTCACCATGTTCATTCAGAAAGGGAAGGGGCTGATAAATACATATTTACCGGCTCCTTCCCTCACTCATCCTAAAACATCTCTGCAGCAACATCCAGCAGGAGAGGAGGGAAGCCAGAAGTGCTGCAGAGGGAAGGAGTGGGGAGCCAGGGCAGTAGGGGGAATCTGTGCTGCACAGGGTGATTAGGGTGTGCCTGGGCACACCCGGCACACCCTGTGCACATGCCTATGGGAGATGTTCTGCAGCGTTGGCATGTAATTTCCTTCCCCTGTGCTGCTATCTGCATCTCCCACTGAGTACTACATAACACACACCCATCTGTCAATCAAAAGCTGGGCATGTGCTATGTAAAACAGAGTCAGCACACGTTTGCTAGTGCTGCCGAAGCAATGCTTTCAGTGGAAGATGGAATAGTTGTCACTGATCCTTATGTTTATAATGTCGATTTTTATTGGTATTTGACCTACTATTTTTAAAGGTTTAAATATGTTTTATGTATTTTTAAAGAGAGAGAATGAGAGCGAGAAGGGAGATAGAAAATAAGCGAGGGAGAAAAAAGTGAGATAAAAAGAGGGAGAGAGCAAGACTGAGAGAGGGAAGAAGAGAAACATGAGAAGAAGAAACGGAAAGAGGGAGAGCGAAAAAGAAAGAGGGTGTCCACTCTTACCACAGAGCCCCTGATCATCCTGTGTCCCCAAAGTCCCTAATCATTGTGTGTCCACTGTGACCCTTAAATCCTAAACATTCTGTGTCTCCCATGACTACTAATCGTCCCTGTCCTCTGTGCCCCTAATCATCCTGTGACCCCCGAGCCCCTAATCATGCAATGTCCCCTGTAACTCCTGATCATCCTGTGACCCCAATCTTCCTGTGCCCCTAATTGTGTGTCCCCAGTGAACCCCAAGCCCCTGATCATCCTGTGTCCCCCTGTAACCCCCTAATTCCCTAATCACCCTGTGTCCACTGTGACCTCTGAATCCCACTCATCCTGTCTCCCCCAAGTTCCCTAATCATCCTGTGTCCTCTGTGACCCCCAAGTCCCCTAATCATCCTGTGTTTCCCATGACCTCTAATCATCCCGTGACCCCTGTGCCCCTAATCATCCAGTGTCCACTCTAACCCATGATCGTCCTGTGCCTCTAATCATCCTGTGTCCACTGTAACCCCTGATCATCCTGTGCCCCTAATCATCCTATGTCCACTGTGACCCCCGAGCCCCTGATGATCCTGTGTCCCCTGTGACCCTCAAGTTCCCTAATCATCCAGTGACACCTGATCATCCATTGACCCTTGTGCCTCTAATCATCCTGTGAACCCTGAACTCCTGATCATCTGGTGTCCCCTGTGACCCTCAAGTTCCCTAATCATTCTGTGACCCCCTGATCATCTTGTGTTCCTTGTGCCTCTAATCATCCTGTGTTCCCTGTAAACCCCAAGCCCCTCATCAGCCTGTGTCCCCTTTGGTTCCTGAGTTCCCTGATCATCATGTGTCCCCCATGACCCTTGAGGCACTGATCATCCTGTGTCACCCTCAGTGAAGTAGCGTGGGTTATCAGCTCCTGGGGCAAGGAAAGTAATTTGCACCCCCTAACCTATGGACTTTTAGCACTCCCTGAGTCCCTTCCACTAGTTTTGCTGTAATGGATTATTGCGGGCTCTTCATTATTCATGGCTTTAGCTTCTGATTGGCTGCCTTTTATTATTAGTGGAGTCTGAGTGATAACTCTTTGTCTACGGTAGTCAAAGAGCTATCTCAGATTCAATGAATGTAAGGCAGCCATTAAAAATCCGGCTGGGAATAATGAGGAGGCGGAAGCCCTATTAATCCGTTTGAGCAGAGTGGCCAGCCTGTGGGGGAGAGGGGGATGCAGCCAGGTGGAGGGGTGGACAGGAGAGAGGGGGGGATGCAGCCAGGTGCAGGGAAGGATGAAGCGAGGTGGACAGAGGAGGGGATGCAGTCAGGTGGAGGAGAGAATGGAGCCAGGTGCACAGAGGAGAGATGGGGATGCAGCCAGGTGGAGAGGGGGACGGAGTGAGATAGAGGAGAGGGGGGAAGCAGCCAGGTGTAGGGGAGGACTGAGCCAGGTGGACAGAGGAGAGAAGGGGATGCAGCCAGGTGGACAGAGCCAAATTCTAACACAGGTTTTTAAATTGTATGTGCATTTTATATATTTTTTTATTTTGTAATAATTATATCAATATTATTAGTTTTTAAAAGCAGGTAACTTGGCACACAGATTTTTCAATTCATCTGTATACTTCTTGCTGCCTTTTTTTTCTTCTGTCAGCTTATGAGAGGAGAAGTCAAGCCGTCAGGAAGAGTCTGTATAGACAGAGCACTGAGCGGACATAGGTAGGAAATGGGTAGGAGTGGACGGGCCTTCATGGGCTGATCATGATGGGGGAGTGGGCTGAGCCTTGGAGGGACTTCTGTAATGATTGAGATACCACAGCTTTTCATAGATTGAGCACCTCCCCCAGTGATGTAATTACGGCACGCTGTAGTCTCTTCAGCGCGGCATCGCGCAAAATGGGACAGCAGAGGCATTTACAAACCAAGGAAGCAGTGTTGTCTCCTCATTAAAGGAAGTGAACATGATAGCTTTAGCCCGGGTTCACACCTATGCGAATTAGATGCGGCCGCATCTAATTCGCAGGACATTTTAAAATATATTCATATGAATGCATCTGGTTAACATATGTGCGTTGCATTCGCACTGCGCATTGCACAAAAAAGTGTGCGTTTTCTGGGCATTGCGGTGCGAATTACAAGCCCCTTATCTTCTATGGGAACGCATCTGTTTTGTAGATGCATTGCGTTCTGAACATGGATTTTCTACTTCTCTTCACTACACCTCCCCCTCTCCCCCCCCTCCCTCCCCCTCTCCCTGCTCACTGATCCTGAGCTAAAACACAGTGATTCCTTTGAACAGGAGATTTTTATCTCCCCAGTGAAACCTGAGCTTCAATTCGCACCGCACATGTGTGAAACCGGGCTTAAGCTGCAGGGGAAAAGGTATCGTCCCTGATCAATATCCTTATTCTTATTTGCAGAACAACCAGTGAGATGTGTAACAGATTATATAGAGTCATATCACATACTGATTTTTTTCATTTACCCCCTTCCTAACCAGAGCACTTTTTGCGATTCAGCACTGCGTTGCTTTAACTGACAATTGCGTGGCCGTGCGACGTTGCACCCAAACAAAATTGACGTCCTTTTTTTCCCCCACAAATAGAGCTTTCTTTTGGTGGTATTTGATCACCTCTGCGGTTTTTATTTTTTGCTCTATAAACAAAAAAGCGACAATTTTGAAAAAAACGCATTATTTTTTACTTTTCACTATAATAAATATCCCCCAAAAATATATATATATAAAAAAAAAAAATTTTTTCCTCAGTTTAGGCCGATATGTATTCTTCTACATATTTTTGTTAAAAAAAATCACAATAAGCGTATATTGATGACAGATCGCTGTTCATACTCTGTATGTACGATCTGTCTGTTCTCCCCTCAGAGAACCAGAGACTCTGTGTTTTACACACACAGATCCCGGTTCTCCGTGTGCCCCGAGCGATCGCGGGAGCTCAGCTCGGCGGTGATCGCGACCGCCAGGCACTCGCATCGGCTCCGTGGGCGAGCAGGGGGCGTGTGCCCCCTAGTGGCCACAGAGCGAAGCGATGTTACATAACGTCGTTTTGCCCAGCCATGCCATTCTGCCAAGGTACAACTGCAACGGATGGTCGGCAAGTGGTTAACCACTTCAATACAGGGCTCTTATACACCTTCCTGCCCAGACCAATTTTCAGCTTTTAGCGCTGTCGCAGTTTGAATGACAATTGCGCGGTCATGCTACACTGTACCCAAACTAAATTTTTAACATTTTGTGTCCACAAATAGAGCTTTCTTTTGGTGGTATTTGATCACCTCTGGGATTTTAATTTTCTGCTAAACAAATAAAAAAAAAGAAAAAAACTGATGGGCACTGATGGGGCTACACTGACAGGCACTGATAAGGCGGCACCGATGAGGTGACACTGATGGGCACATGATGGGCACTAATATGCGGCACTGATAGGCGGCACGAATGGGCACTGATAGGCGGTATGGATGGGCACTGATAGGCGGCACGGATGGGCACTGAGAGGTGGTACAGATGGGCACTGATCGGTGGCATGGATGGGCACTGATAGGTGGCACTGATGTACATTCATTGATGGTACTGATGGATGCCAATCAGTGCCAAACAATAATGCCTGCCAATCAGTGATACCCATTGTGGGCACTGATTGGCATCCCTTGTGGCCATGTGTGGCATACCTGGTGGTGACTAGTGGTGGGCATTCCTGGTGGTCCTGGTGGCATCCCTGGTGGTGCAGTGTGGGCATTCTCTGATTATCAGCACAGCCCCCCCCCTGTCAGAGGAGTAGCCAATTGGCTCTCCTCTACTCGTGTCTGACAGACGCAAGTGAGGAAAAGCCGATCAACGGCTCTTCCTGTTTACATCGTGATCAGCCGTGATTGGACACGGCTGATCACGTGGTAAAGAGCCTCTGTCAGAGACTGACACACCGCATCAACGATCGATGCAATGCGTGCCCCCCGGGGGGGGGGCGTAGAGGCTTGATATCCTGGCGACATCATATGACGTCCGGTCAGGATATCGCAACCACTTTGCTGACGTCATATTGCTATATGGCGGACGGCAAGTGGTTAAATATACAGACCAGTGTGAAAAGGCAGAGTCCCCCCCTCAGATCCTGCTCTCCCAGAGCTCTGCTCTCTGTGAACTGCTTTATTTACATACGAAGGAAACACCTTCAAAATAATCTCCCATAGCCCTTCCTCTGTAGACTTGCAGTAAGCCATTATTCTTTGGCATGCTGCAAGGCAGGATTGACACATTTACACCTACTTTGCAGACTGAAGAGTAATTTGCATTCAGATCACTCTTCAGAGAGCACTTGACAGCCAGTGATGAGTTGTATCACCTCCTCATCAAATATTTTAACCCCCTAAATGCTGCAGTACTGCACTGCAAACATGCACATGTGCGCAGTTGCAGTGTGGCTCCATTCATTAGAATTGGTTGTGTCTGGCAGGCAGTAGTGCAGGAGGTATAGTTCCGACTACAGCCATAAAGCGGAGTATCCCAGTCGGGGCATGTGTTCACCCCCAGCCACTGCCCCTACAGCTGAAGAGGGAGCAGTTGGGGTCGGTAAAACCTTGTGGTTGTGCTGCATTTTTACACCATTAATTTAAACTTGCTTTAAAGTGGATGTAAACCCTCACATATACCCAGTGAAGTGAACAGCCTCAGATACACAGGGATTAAACAAATCTCCCTACATAAGTTTTACATGTACCTGTATATCTGCTGTCTTCAGCTTTATATACTGTTTAGAAAGTGCACATCGTGTTAGAGATTTTTTTGCTTCCTGTTCACCACTGGGTGTGTCCACACAGGCATACACTGTGTGACAGCTGATTGGAGGAAAGGCACACACCCCCACTCCACATAGGGAGAGGAAGGAGGAAATGTGCAGAGCTGTACTGTGAATAGACCAGCTCTCTGTTAATCTATTTATAGCACCCACCCTGACACAAATTTCAGGCTGGTTTTATCTCGGTTGTCAGAGAACTTGTCAGAAGTTATCATGCTGATAACAGAAGAACTGAGCAACAGAAAGACACGGGACTTAGGGCTTTGGAGAGAGATAAGTAAACACTTCAGATATATGTGATTAGGCCAAATTTCATGAATCATTTACATCCACTTTAAGAGTGCAATGCTTCTAGTATGGTAGTGATCCCTTGTATCTAAGGCCCCATTCACACTTTGTGTAGGAGGAGTGCACATTTCTGCTCACAATACTTTTAGTGTGTTTGGTGACTACACATACACTTTACAACAACCAAAGATTTGTGTTTGACTAAATCGGGTTTTGTGTGTGTGTTGTGTGTGCAAACACTATATAGAATTAGATCAGAGAAGAAAAAACACAATCATGTAACCAGTCTTATATTTGTGTGTCCTTTATTGCTAAGAGATGGTTAGTAAGGTTTCACTTCCTACTGTACAGTACTCTGTTCATTGCAGGATTCCATTCCTCCCCTTTCACCACCCAAATGAAGGCCCATAAACACCCACAGTAACCTTAGGACCCACCCACATCAACTCCCACAGCTGCTACAAGTGGCTCCCATAGCCGACCCTGAAATTACAGAGGCTCAAAGGATCATGGGACATGTAGTATCAGGACTGGTAAAAGAAAAAGGAAGGAAATTCAGCCAGAATGAGAGACATCACAGATACAGAAACCTGCTTTATACAGCTAAACAAGGTAAGTTATACATAAACTGACACTGGGGTTGTGATTCATTTACGTGCACCGTGCAGTGGACATTAATTCTACACGTGTTGCACATGATGCAAGTGCATTTGATTATTTTTGCACAACCTTTGGCACTTTAGTGTTGTTATTGAGGCATGAGTTTTGTTATATTATTTCATGTGTTTCACGCTCACTTTACTTTGTTTACACACACTTATAGCCTCATGCACACTGCTCCTGGTAAACTCTCACATTTTTGTGGGTTTAGGCCTTGTGGACAGTTTCCTAGAATAGTTGAAGCTGTTTTAGCTGCAAAGGGTGGGTCAACTCAATATTGAACCCTATGGACTAACACTGGGATGCCATTAAAGTTCATGTTCACTAAAACAGTATCCTTTAAATTAAAGTCCCAAATAATGAAACAAAAAAGGTCTATAAATATGTATATGTGGCCAACCACCAGTGAATTCCAGATATCACAGCCTTCTCTATAACGGATCACCCACGTGTCACATGCATAACACCATGTGAACTACTTTAGCTCACATCCTGGACTGGACCATAATCAATAATCGAGGTCAAACGCACTTTTGCTCCTCTAGGGCTATACTCCAACTGGCTCCTGACTCCCAGTAACAATCACGGGCACCAACACATTGACTGGAGCTTCTGTTCAGCCTCCTCCTCTACATGTGATGTGTACTCATGCATAAGAAATACGACCAATAGTGCTCTCCAGACATTTTAAAAACAATTTCATAAAATCTAAAAGCAGACACTCACAAACAAATCCACTATCAGTGCCATGTTCATAGTATAAAAGTAAACCTCCATCTCACCTCAGAGTCTCCACACTGGTGATGGCATCAAGTGTGCTGACTCAGTTCCTATACGTGTTACACCTCCAAAGACTTCGTCAGTAGGACCCACTATAGATTTTATTAAATTTTTTTTTTAAACTTATGGAGAGCGCTATTGGTTGTATTCCTTTTGCATGAGTACATGTCACACGGAGGGGAAGAGGCTGAACAGAAGCTCCAGTCAATGTGTTGGTGCCTATGATTGTTAATGGGAGCCAAGAGCTAGTTGGAGTATAGCTCTACAGGGACTAAAGTGAGTTTGACTTTGATTATTGATTAAGGTCCAGTCCAGGAGGTGAGCACATATGGTTCACAGGCTGTTATGCATGTGATATGTGGGTGATCCTTTGAAGTATATCTGGAATTCACTGGTGGTTGGCCATATATACATATTTATAGACCTTTTTTGTTTCATTATTTGGGACTTTAATTTAAGGGATACTGTTTTAGTTGCGCTGCATCAATATTTGTTCACATTTATTTTATGAGTGTAACATTTAACACTTTTATTTAGCGCTGTTATTTAGTGTATATGATTTGAATATCTATTTTTGAAACTGTCCCAGCTGCTTTAGAGGGGGTAAATTTGCAGTTTTTTAGAGCAGAATTTCTTTTAATGCAGCAAATGAAAAAGAGCTATATTGTAACCTTTGTCCAAACAAAATAGCCTCAAATTTCTCTTAGATATCAGTAAGAAGAATGTATGTGTTTTTCATTTAGCAACCTATTTGGTTGCATCTATCTTATTTTGAGTGCATATTGTAAATTTGACATCTAGAATCTGGATGTTAATGGCAACTGACACTTTTTTTCCACCAGGTTGCTGGACCATGTTTGAAATGATATATCTGTAAACATATAAGTATTGAAAAGTTCTTATTTATTTTCATTTTTACAATGTGTTAAAATAACATGCAAAAACGGTTACTTTGTTAAACATACGCATCAATGGTCAAGGCATTTTGCCAAAATAAAAACAATGTAAATTACTGAAACAACATGGATACAAATAACTGGAAAACTGACTTTATAATAAAATATAAAAATCTACAATTATAAATATAAATTTGGTCCATGGAGTACCTAGAACAATATTTACAGTACTTGTTAGATTACTACATTACTACTTTCTCAGGCTGGTATGCTTTCTTATTTCTTGAAATGATAAAAGTACCAAGAAAGATGCTATTTACATTCCTGTAGTGGAACACAAAAGTCTAACAAACTAAGCTTTATCACATCAAAGTGTTCAATAAAACATTTTCTTTCTGGAAAAGCGCATTGCTATAAATACAAATAGCGGAGAGCATAAAAAATCACTAGTAGAAACTAATACTGAGTAAATATAGCACAAAATCCATTCATAAAAAACACTGTGGGGGTTGATGAGGTTTATCTTTCTAACGTGGATGGATATGTCTTCCAAAAGGCACACGTTATTACTTATAAATGAGAGGCAGTAGTCATTTGTTACAAAATAGTGCTGGAAGATTTCTAGAAAGATATATACTGCAAGTGACCAGTTCCTTCCACAATATGCAAAAAATGAGCCTTGACATGGCAGCAGACTCCGAATTATACCAAAGACTCCAAGCTTTCCAAAGTATTTCCATCTTGTAGTGCAGATCCATTGCTCTCCACACAAGCTGCCGGGCTCGCTTCCTGTCTGCTACTTACAAGACTCAGGATAGCCTTATATAGGAACTGATACTGCTCCTGGGGAAAAAAAGTGCAAATAACACATGAGGATGTGAACATTTTCTATTATTTTAAAACCACTTCATTTGCAAACTACAGTGTGTTTTTTGGGGGTTTTTTTTCAGGGACAGTAGTTGGATTTGAATATTTGTGCAGAAAAGGTACCTGGTTTCAGCTGCCATCGACTTTATCTTAAGTAGTATTTCCACTTTTGCAGCCATGTTCCCATCTATATAGCATACTTTGGGTAAATGGTTACAAAATTGCTGCTTGCCTTTTTTACTTGCTAAAATATCTTACCTTAATTTTAAGGAGCAGGCTGGGGACTGATGTTTGATATTATTTCCCTGTCTGTACCGTGCTGGCAGATCTTCATTACCAGTTGTAAACTAGATGTGTATGGATTAACCCTTTGTTCTAATGGTTCTAAAGGGTTAATGTGGTTAAGGCTTGGCACTGAGGAAGGCACGTGGTAATGACCATACACGTTGGGCGGAGTCGGGTGACGCAGAACACCTGCAGGATACGGAAGCCAGAGCCCCACTGGAAATAGGGATACGGATTGTTTTAATCTTAGCTGTAAGTGCATGCTTTCATAAATGTATGCGTTTTTTTTAATACTGCACTATGGAAAGTTGTTTGCTTTGACCGAGGATAAGAGGATTTGTGCTGGGGAGGTAATATATGCTGGGGGGCTTAAGAGGATTTGTGCTGGGAGGGGGGAGGGGGAGAATTAATGCCGGAGGGATTAAGAGGATTTGTGCTGGAGGGGAGATTTGTGCTTGTAGGAGAATTTGAGGGGCAAAATAGGATTTGTGCTAGAAGTAGGCGCTTGGGGAAGAATTTGTGCGGGGAGGGGGATTTGCAGGGGGAGGGAGGGTAAGAGGATTTTTACTAAAAGGAGAAGTTTGGCAGGAGAAGGACTTACGCTGGGAGGGGGGATTTGGGTGGGGGATTTGTGTTGGGGGGTGGCGTAAGACTAAGTCACAGAAAGATTTCAACCAATATAAATCTGCCCTCCAAAAATACAATTCCAGCCTCCTCACTGCCAAACAGACCTATCTTATCGCTCTCATTAGCAACTTATCATGCCGTCCCAATCAACTCTTCTCTTCCTTAAACTCTGTACTTCGTCCTCCACTGCCTCTACCCGCCAACTAACTCACTGCCCAGGAGATCAGCAATCACTTCAAACAGAAGATTGATACAATTCATGAGGAGATCTCTACTGTTCAGATACCCTCCACGCTTTACACTTCATGCTCACAAGTACAATCATTACTTCCCTCTTTCAACCCCACCACTTTAGACAAGGTTGCTAAACTACTTGCTAACGTCCACCTTACCACCTGCCCTCTGGATCCTGTTCCCTCGCAAAAGCTACGTTCACCCTCTGGCTCTATTCTATACTCTCTAACCCACATCTTCAATCTCTCTCTCTCTTCTGGCATCTTCCTCAACTCTCTAAAACATGCACTTGTCTGCCCCATACTTAAAAAGCCCTCACTGGACCCATCCAATCTTAACAACCTACACCCCATCTCCTTGCTCCTCTTCTTATCCAAACTCCTTGAACATCTGATCTACAACCGACTGAGCGTCCACCTTGCTGATAATAGCCTTCTTGATCCCCTTCAGTCTGGATTTCGTCCTCAACACTCCACAGAAACTGCTCTCCTAAAACTAACAAACGATTTACTAACGGACAAAACCAATGGACACTATTCTGTACTTCTACTCCTGGACCTCTCTGCTGCCTTCGATACGGTTGACCACCCCCTCCTCCAGAAAAACTCCATGCCTTTGGTCTCCGTTACTGTACTCTTCGCTAGTTCTCTTCCTACTTATCCAACCGCACCTTTAGCATTTCTTACAACTCTACTCCCTCCTCTCCTCTTCCTTTCTCTGTTGCGGTCCCCCAAGGTTCTGTTCTTGGACCTCTCCTATTTTCAATCTAGACCTCCTCCCTGGGTCAGCTGGTAGCCTCCCATGGCTACCAATACCACCTCTACGCTGACGACACCCAAATCTATTTTTCTACCCCTTAGCTCACTCTGTCTCCTCACGTATCACTAATTTACTATCAGATATATCAGTCTGGATGTCACACCACTTCCTCAAACTCAATCTATTCAAAACCGAACTTATAATTTTTCCTCCCCCATATGCCACTTTCCCTTCCCCTGATCTCTCTGTCAAAATCGATGGCACAACTATAAGCCCATTCCCGCATGCCAAGGTTCTAGGTGTAGTCCTGGACTCTGAACTCTCTTTTAAGCACCACGTCCAATCACTGTCCAAATCTTGCCACCTCAACCTCCACAAGATCTCCAAAATACGCCCCTTTCTAACCAATGACAACAAAGCTCTTAATTCACTCGCTGGTCATCTCTCGTCTCGACTACTGCAACTCCCTTCTCATTGGCTTACCTCTACATAGTCTAACACCTCTTCAATCTATCATGAGTGCTGCTGCCAGACTTATCCACCTTACCAATCGCTCTGTGTCTGCTACCCCTCTCTGTTAATTCCTCCACTGGCTTCCGCTCACCCAACCAATTCAATTCAAAATACTAACAACTAGTTACAAAGCCATCCACAATTCAGCCCCCACCTACATGACTAACCTAGTCTCTAAATACCTCCTGCTCTCTAACTCCCTTGTCCCCTCCTCCAATGCTCGCCTCCAGGACTTTTCCAAAGCCTCTCCAATCATATGGAATGCCTAATCCCAATCTGTCCGCTTATCTCCTACTCTATTAGCTTTCAGACGATCCCTGAAAACCCTTCTCTTCAGAGAAGCCTACCCTACCAACAACTGTATTTTCATTTTCTCCATCAGCTCACCCCCCACAGTTATTACCTTTTGTTTCTCTTGACCCTCCCTTCTAGATTGTAAGCTCTAACTAGCAGGGCCCTCTGATCCCTCCTGTATTAATTTGTATTGTAACTGTACTGTCTGCCCTCATGTTGTAAACCGCTGCGCAAACTGTTGGCGCTATATAAGTCCTGTATAGTATAATAATAATAATTTAGGTGGGAAGGGGAATGAGAGGATTTGTGCTAGAAGGATGGACTGGGGGGGAGGGTTTATTTGTGCTTCGGGATGATTTGGGGGGGTTGTACTAGAATAGCTTTTTGGGGGCGGTTGTGAGAAGGCAAGAAGATATAAGCCGAGAGGGGGAATTGCAATGGAGAAGATTCCATGCTAGAAGGCGGGAGAGGATTTCTGCAGGGGATGACTGGGAGAAGAGGATTTCTGCTTAAAATGGTGAGTGTTCGTATTACTGCTGGGATTTTTTGGGGTTTGGGGATGGAAGGTGCATATTTTTTCTGAAAGGGTAAAATGGGGGTGAATATTGCTTGTGGGGGTACATTTGCCCTCTCCTTAACCTCTACACTAATGCCCTGTACATGATAGGATTTTCCAATGGAAAATGTGTGATAGGACCTTGTTGTCGGAAATTCCGACCGTGTGTAGGCTCCATCACACATTTTCCATAGGAATTTCTGACACACAAAGTTTGAGAGCTTGCTATAAAATTTTCCGCCAACAAAATCCGTTGTCAGAAATTCCGACCGTGTGTACACAAATCCGACGCACAAAGTGCCACGCATGCTCAGAATAAATTAAGAGAGGAAAGCTATTGGCTACTGCCCCATTTATAATCCCGACGTACGTGTTTTACGTCACCGCGTTCAGAACAATTGGATTTTCCGACAACTTTGTGTGACCGTGTGTATGCAAGACAAGTTTGAGCCAACATCCGTCGGAAAAAATCCACGGATTTTGTTGTCGAAATGTCCGATCAATGTCCGACCGTGTGTACAGGGCATAAGTGTTACACACCTCTGACTGCAGCAGTATGTGCATTACATAATCCCCCCCCCCCCCAGGCCCCTTCCCCTGGAGTTCTACTTTAACATTCTTTATGTATTTTTTGGATTCAAACTGACACCCAATATGATGGCTGTGATTTTAATATGGATACAAAGTGCCACAAAAATAATGCCACATGGTGCTGTTTTCAAGAGTATAAATATATCACATATGTATCATATAATTACTTACTATGTCTGTAAATAATCCAGGTCGCATCAGATTAACCATCTTGGCCACTTGATAAACATCAACAGAATTCTCTTTCTCCAGCTGGTTCATGAGGGTTGACAATGCACAGAATGTTGCTGCTGTCACCCCACCATATCTGAAATAAAAGAACTTTATTATAAACTGCTACCATGTAGTATATACTTAATTATAGGTCTTGGTAGAATGGTCCTTGAAAGTTAAATAAATAATTAATAAGCTTTATGAACAATAATCATTTAGGCCCTACTGATTTCAGAAAGCAATTTGGGCAAATATATTATCTTATTCACAAAAGTTTAAGAGACCCAAAAACTTTTTCATGGTTTTGTAAAAAAAAAAAAAAAAAAAATTAAAGTTCAACTAAATTTAATCCTTCCTTTTGCGTGTTATTTTTACATGAAAAACTTTATTGTATGCATACTTTGTCATCATATATATATTTATTTGCATGGTGGTAGCCATATTTACATATTGCATAAGTTTTGTGCATGGAAAGGTCTGGATATCTTGTTTACTAGCTCCCTTGTCTCCTCCTCCCATGCTCGGCTCCAGGACTTCTCCAGAGCCTCTTCCATCCTCTGGAACTCTCTACCCCAGTATGTTCAGTCAGCCCCATACCCCGTGCCCCTTTAGGTGATCCCTGAATACTCACTTTTTCAGGGAAACCTCCACCTAAGAACTGTACCCGAGTCACCTCCATCAGATTATCACCTGCAGCTATTACCTTTTGTACCACCTCCCCCTCCCTTTAGATTGTAAGCTCCATGAGCAGGGCCCTCCTATTCCTTCTGTATTGAACTGTATTGTAATTGTACTGTCCCCCCCATCAACATTGTAAATCGCTGCGTAAACTGTTGGCGCTTTATAAATCCTGTATAATAATAATGTTTAGTTCTTCATGGATTTGTATTCTACACTTTTATACTTGGTCTTTGACACTAATTCCATGCAGCAAGATGTTTAGGATTGGTGAAGCGTGTCAAATGCCATGTCCATTACATAAGCATACAAATCTGGTGCAGCTGTGTACGGTAGCCAATCGGCTTCTAACATCAGCTTGTTCAACTAAGCTTTGGCAATAAAACCTAGAAGCTGGTTTCAGAGCTGCACCAGATTTTGTGCTCTCAAGTTTTAGTAAATCAACCCCATTGTTTTTATTATTCAGCTACATGATGATCTCTCATTCAATTTCCTATCATTTACAATAATTTCCTAAAATTATATATCGTTTAATTTTTGAACAATAAATATATGGTTACGTGTTATTACTTACTCATCATGTATAACAATAGGTCCATCTTTGTTGGCTGCTTCTTCTTTGATTAGATTAATAAGTTCAAATGTCTTACTTATCTGGCTGTCCGGATTTGGCCACTTTGGACACTGGAAATGTTTAACTTCCAGCACATAGTCATCCTACAAAAATTATAAATGGACAATACTAAATAAGATACAGTTTATAAAAGACACCTAATCAAATATTATGTAGCTGCATTGCAAAAAGCCTTCAGATCTATTTATAACATCTATGTGCAAATCCAATATTTTATGTTATTGTTTATGATCTATTGGACATGTTAAATATAATTACTTTATAAGATGCATTAGGGTATACTTACTTGGGTAGCTTCTAAAATAAAATCTTGTATTATCATTCTTTCCTCATTTGAAAGACAGACTTGGTCTTCCCCTACCATGCTCACTGTGAAATTTTCACAGGCAATGGGTTCATCTTTGTTTGGCCAGTAAACAAATTCAGCTTCAGCCTGATGAGATAATATTCATGATAAAGAAAGTTGTAAAAATCATTGCAAAAATGCAATAAAAAAAATAGACCTGTATGGTTTAATATACTGTAAGACAATAGGATGGTGCTGATGATCCTAGGAAACAAACATATTAGGAATTGTACAGTGAAGATTTTTGGTGCCCATGTGAATAACTGCAACAGCACATTTTTTTTATTTTTTTATTTTTTTTTTATCCCACCTCCTCCAGGTGTTGTCCTCTTCTATGAGGCTCTGTTCACATATACGTGAATTGGATACATTTTGAACTGCAACCGATTCGCATAACATATGCACTGGCTGGCTTTGAGTGGAGCCAGTTCACACATGTCTGGGATGGCTGCAGTCCGTTTTTAAAAAGAGTCCCGTGCGATTTTAGGTCCAGTTCATGTGCGAATTTAAGTAACAATTCGTACCTGAATCATAATAATAATAATAACAATAACAAACTTATAACTGGGACTTTCAAATACTGCATTCTCACTGGATTTCAATCTCCCAACTCTGCCACTAGACATAGTGACGTCCACTTGTACCGACTGAAAGGCCTGGGCCTATGTAGGTTTTTATTATGAGCAGTTTGTATGTCATGGAAGGTGTAATTAAAAAAAAAAATACTGTGCTTTTCCTTTATAAAATAATGTAAACTTTTTAAATTACTTCAGACTTCCAATTCAACAGTTACACTGCTTCATGTTCACACTGAATACCTCATTATATACAAGGCAAAATAAAACTAGATTTTTATTTGAACATGATTGGGTATTTAAAGTAAACACGGGTTCACCTTCCTTACTAACATTCACATTGATAGGCGAAGAATCTCTCTTCTGTAAATCAAATGCACTTCCAGCAGTTTATGAACTAAGTGTGGAATCTTACCATATTTGGGTTATCAGGAAACATCACAATTGTCTGTGAATTGTGATCCCAGATCATCCTCCAAAAATCTTTAATTGTATGCAGTAATGGATGTTGTGTAATTATAAACTCATTACTTTCCTGGTATCCCTGTAGAAATAGAGTTGAAATCTTTTTCATTTATATTTTTTTACAAACACATGCAAATTCTACTCAAAAAATAAATAAACAAATACCTCTAAACATTTAAAGAGATTATCATCAGCAACCACCCACTTAGAGGGGCATTTTACTCCTGAGCACTGCATTTTGCCAGCTGTGCTGTGCATTACATTTTAACCCATGTCCTCTATGCTTTACATATTTCTGACTTCAAAGCTGTATGCCCTATGTTGTACATTACATAATCCTGACTACTTGCACCATATATGCTGTGGTCTAAATTATACAGCCCTCTTGCTGCACTTGTTAAATAGCCATGAACACTGCACTGTAGATGCTACATTGCATAATACATCGTGGCTGATCTATTAAGATTGGAAAGTGCAAAACCTGGTACTGGTCTGCATAGAAACCAAACGGCTTCCAAGTTATTTTTGTCAAAGCTTAAGTGAACATGCTGAAGTTAGAAGCTGATTGGCTACCATGCACAGCTGCACCAGATTTTGCACTCTCCCATTTTAGTAAATCAATCTCATAGTCTAATACATAGTATTGTACTTTACACAGTCCTGACACAACACTCTATATGTTACATAGTCCAGACTGCTGCACCATACATGCTACATTGTTCTCACACCTACACTCTTTTGATATATTACATACTCCCAACCACTGCATTTTATATATTATGTAGTATGTTATAGTCCTGACTAAAGTGGACTATGTCTTACCAATTGCTGGTGGCTAAAATAAATCCCAACTGTTTTTACAAAGTTCTTCCTTAGGGTAGGCTCTATGTATACTCTTGTATGTGCGTATGTTGAAACTTCCCTTGTGGTACTGTAATTAAGGCACATTTTGTGGGTGTAAGGACTGTAACATATGCTTGCAGTGCATACACTGAATCTTATTTAATCATTCCTCTTTAAGCCAGTCTTATTGTTTCCATCCGCTCACACTCCCCCTGACGTGCTACATGTGCCATTGAAATATTATTTTCTTTTTCTTTTCTTTTTTCTTTTCTTTTGTACATTTCTTTTTCTATTTGCCCCAGGATGCCTCAGGTCTTTCACAATCCTAGCAATGACCCTATGTGTTTGCAATCCTGGTTCAGACATAAATTTAAATCACTAAATAATACATGTTTTTCCTCATATTTCTTCTTTTACAAAGTCTGTATCTGGAACATATACACCACACCTGTTTTTAAACAGGTGATTTTACATTTTTCTTCCTCAACTCTCAGCTGTAATAATTTTAGGCAATTTCACCATAGATTCGGGTGCATCAGGTTTTATTGAACCTCCACCACAAGTGAATATGAACCTTTTTTGAATCCTGAGCGCCCGCAATAAATCAGTCAATTGATCCTCGGCAACAGACTGCATCCGGAGAGAAGGTTTGAGGTAAAGGCATAACCCTCCCCACCCAATATTCCCTTCACCCCCCCCCCCTTTTTTTCTCTCCTTCCCTCTCTGTACCTCTATATCAGTTCCCCCTGAGGTGTTCCCCTTCAGCTTCCCCCTACTGCTTGCTCCTCAGACAGAAAACTACTCACACTCTGGTAGCAATATTTTTTTTGGTGTTTATCAGTTACAGGCTGATTCTATTAAAAGTGGCCTATACCTGCACTGTCCCTTCTTCTGCCCTAAATTCAGGTTGTAACAGAGGCTTTTGCTGTGATTAGACACCAGCTTCATTGTGATTCTTTTGCTACTCTTTAGTCCTTTGTTTATGCGAATAATTCAATGCCTTCATTGTGTGAGATTTGATAAAATATCGTATGCACACTTAAAATTAATTGGGAAAAATACAAAATTTAAACAAATCAAATTGACTTCTAGTTTTTAGGGACAAAAAGGTGTGTGTCTATCTTTTATACGCTTCTGGTAAGGAATGTGTCCACAAAAGAATAACACAGGTATTTCTTTTAAGGAACCAATTATAAAAATCCACTAAAGTGCTGCCATGTCTCCATTGTTTTGTATTATGAGTGTAATTATAAATTTTACAACTCTCAAAATGTGACCGAATTATCAAATAAAATTCTTTGTGTGTACCAACCTCCTCTGCCAAAATATACCGATTGTTGGTTTGGTTGGTAACAATTAGTCATTAAACTGTTTGTTAGCCCCCCAAAAAATCCTGTTCTATTAAAGCATGTTATACAGCACCGTGCTTGTGCTGTGTCATTTGGCCCCCTGTAACACCTGAAATACATGGCTGATCCTACCAGTTTCTACCCTCCTCTCTCTGGGCTGACTCCAATATATCAGGGCTGCTGAACCCTGATACCGAAGTCATCCCCAGCCTGCTCTGTGTTTGTGTCTCTCTGTCCTCTCCCCCTTCCTCTCCCCCTCCCCTCTCTGCCTGTGAGCTCCCCAATCCTCCCCTCCTGCTCTAAAAAACAGTATTTTCTTTCTATAGTTCCCTCTGATATAGAACATTAGGCTCCACAGTGCATCTCCTTTATAAAAATATGCGGTATAATAGCTTACTTCAGAGCGCCGTTCGGCGCTCACATGACTGCCTGCCGGTCTCCTCCAATCCTCTACTTGTCTCGGCTGATGTCAGCAGCACTTTCCCAGCACCTCCCCCTGCAGTTATAGCATTGGGAGAGGAGACCAGTGGACAGTCAGCTAAGCCCCAAACAGCACTCTGAAGTAAGCTATTATACCGCATATTTTTATAAATGACATGCACTGCGGAGCTTAATGTTATATTTCAAAGGGAACTGTAGAAAAAAAAGATTTACATTAACAAACACTTTAAATAATTATTATTAGGGATGAGCCGAACACCCCCCGGTTCGGTTTGCGGCAGAACATGCGAACAGACCAAAAATTTGTGCGAACACGCGAACCCCGTTAAAGTCTATGGGACTCGAATGTGAAAAATCAAAAGTGCTAATTTTAAAGGCTAATATGCAAGTTATTGTCATAAAAAGTGTTTGGGGACCTGCCCCAGGGGACATGTATCAATGCAAAAAAAAGTTTTAAAAACTGACTCTTTTTGGGAGCAGTGATTTTAATAATGCTTAAAGTGAAACAATAAAAATGTAATATTCCATTAAATAGCATGCCTGGGGGGTGTCTATAGTATGCCTGTAAAGTGGCGCATTTTTCCCGTGTTTAGAACAGTCCCTGCACAAAATGACATATCTAAAAGGAAAAAAAGTCATTTAAAACTGCTTGCGGCTGTAATGTAATGTTGCCCCCCCCAGCCCATTACCGGGCCCTTTGGATCTGGTATGGATATTAAGGGGAACCCCGCACCCATATAAACAAAAAAGGCATGGGGGCCCCAGGCCCTATATACTTTGAACTGCAGTATACAGGCGGTCCCCGGATTTCAAACAAGATAGGGACTGTAGGTTTGTTGTTAAGTTGAATCTGTTTGTAATTTGGAACAGGTACATTTTTTAAGTGTAGCTCCAGCCCGAAAATATCGTTTTAAGCTTTTTGGATAGTATAGGGAAGGGTTATCACCCCTGTAACATTTTTTTTGCTGTCTGTGCCCCTGTTCATAAAATTTCACCTCACTTTCTGTCCCAATGACAATTGGATTTAGAAAATTTTGGGTTATTAGGGAAAGAAGGATTGGTGATAAAGCATCAGAGGAGACACCTTTTTTCCATATTAACTCTTACAGGAGAGAATTTCCCTTCCTAGGGGTAGATTCCCTCTCACTTCCTGTTGTCTCCCTCCGTTTGTAAGTTGGAGTAGTTTGTAAGTCGGATGTTTGAAAATAGGGGACCGCCTGTATATACTATACCGCCTGCCCTATACACTCTGTGGAAAATTGGGCCTTAGGTGTTGGTGGTGGCACAACACTGTAAAGCCTCACTGATACTTTTGTTGAGCGCAGGAACAGGCCCTGCTGTGAAATATTAGATCAAAAATTGTAATTACAATACAGTGCAGCCGTAGTGCAGTTGCTACTACTTTTCCGGTGGTGTACACAGTACACAATACAGTGTAGTGCAGTGTTGCAAAACAAAATATACATCATGTCCAGAAGGCCACCAAGGAGAGGCAGACGCTCACAGGCCACTAAAAGAGGGCAAGCAGGCTCTGTGTCTACAGTCAACAGTGCTAGTCATGGACATGGTGCATCCTCTGCTGGTGGCTGTGGGGGCACACTTGTCCTTTTTTCTGCTGCTGGCCGTTTTATTGAGCCAGAACATGCAGAAGAGTTGGTGGAGTGGATAACAAAGCCATCTTCATCCTCCTCATCCTCTGTCACCCAGGCTCAGAGTAGTTTTCCTTCCTATGCAGCTGCCAAAGCAGCCTATTCCACCGGCTCCTTGTCCACAGTCACTCCTTCCGTAGCCCCACCATCATGCACGGAGGAGTCCCCCAAACTATTCGACCACAGTGTTGGATACATGCTGCTGGAGGATGCACAGCGATTTGAAGGCTCCAATGTTGGTTCCCAGGTTGAGGAAGGGAGTAATGTGAGCCTAGAGAGATGGGGTGCCTAAGAAGGACAAGAAACTGGCAGTCATGTTCCCCCAGCTGCAGCATAGTGCCAAGTTTGCTCTAGTGACGAGGAGGGAGGGGATGATGAGGTCACTGACTCTACTTGGGTGCCTGATAGACTAGAGGAGGAGACACAACTCCACAAGGCAGGATGTCCTCTAGGGGGCAGCTTAAGGACAGCCACCCTACTGCATCACACCGCAGAGCTCCGCAGGTGCATGGTGCTGCTGACTCCACGCTGATTTTGAAAAGTTCCTTAGTGTGGGCCTTTTTGGACACGTGTGCAGCAGATTGCACCATTGCTGTTTGCAACCTATGTCTGAAGCGGATGAAGCGTGGCCACAACAGCAGCCGCTTGGGCACCACATGCTTGACCAGACATATGACGACCTCCCATGCAGTCTTTTTCCCTTATGCTATATTTGAGATTTAACCTCCCTGGCGGTATGATTATTTCTGATTTTAGGTGCTGAAAGCGGTACAATTATTTTGCACAGAAATTTGGCGTTTTATATTGTAGGCCTGTAATTCTTAGGAATAGTTCACTTAAATCTGTCCAAACAAGAGTCTAGTAGACATCCCGGGTATGATAAAGTTTGAAAAACGAAATAAAAAATTATAATATAATAAATAACTATAAATAATTATAACAAATAATAATATAATAATAATAAAAATTATATAATAATATAATCAAATCAAAAACACTGAAATTTGCTCAGTTTCAGAATTTTAGCTTTTGTTACTTTTAGTGTTTGATGACGGATCTCCCCACAAATCACTATCGCTCAATTCTGCGAGTGATTCTAATTTATTATCGCTTTTTTCTAGCTGCTCTAAAACCACTCTTGATGTAAAGGGACAGTTTTGGTTGCTATGGACAATCTCCAGTTTCCTGGCAGAAAGAACAGTTTTATATATATAAAACTGCATGCAGGACACTGGGAAGACCACTAGGGACAAAGGGGATGTGTAGTTATTTGATACAGTACTGTAATCTGTAAGATTACAGTATGCTGTATCTATACTGTGTGTTTCACTATTTGAATTTACCGTCGAACTCCGTCCCCGTGCGTCGCAACGCTCGCAGGGAACGGAGCTCGGCACTGTGAATCCAGCGAGACACAGCGGCTCGCCGATCACAGCGGGGAGACATCGCAGGATCCAGGGGACAAGGTAAGTATGCTCTTCCTGGATCCTGCGATGCAAGCCCGAGTCTGGCTCGGGGATACCGCTTTTGGTATGTAAAATCCAACCCGAGCCAGACTCGGGAATACCGCCAGGGGGGTTAATATCTCTCAGATATGATTTGGGTTAAATGAGAGTTCTTTGACCATGAGTGAAAGCTTTAACACAATAACAACATTTATTGGTGAGTAGTTGAAAGTCTATCTAATGCACAACCATCAGTCTACACCAAGGAAGAAAATATTAGGTTAAAATAAGAGAATTACATGAAGGAATACAGAGTATATTCCTGAAAACATTAATCTGCAAACATATTTACTTACAAGTAAGTACCCTTTGCACCAAGGTTCCATTAAAAGTGTGTGTTGCCCTCCCATCTAGTCTGTGTATATCATTACATTCTAAAGCCTCATTGGTTGGCATAGCGTGGCTCTGATTGGTGAGCTTCCCTTTTCCTGGTTAAGGACTGGCTACATCTCCAATCCCTATACTTTGCATAAGTCAGCCCCCTTTAATGCAAATCCTTGTGACTATTCTGAGCAGGAGCTTAACTTGAATTTTACCGGGAAGTTAAGTATTGATTACGGGTTGGTCTCCCTTCATTGCATATTCCAGCATGGGATCCTTTGAAGTGAGTATGTGTAAAACAATGAGGTTTGGATCCCATTGTTTGTATACACAAGCCTAGGCACAGACTTGTCTGGTCTATCAGAGATTTCTGTGACGATAATCTGTTCCGCTCTACATAGATACAGTGGGGACAGAAAGTATTCAGCCCCCCTTCAATTTTTCACTCTTTGTTATACTGCAACCATTTGCTAAAATAATTTAAGTTATTTTTTTTCCTCATTAATGTACACACAGCACCCCATATTGACAGAAAAACACAGAATTGTTGATATTTTTGCAGATTTATTAAAAAAGAAAAGCTGAAATTTCACATGGTCCTAACTATTCAGACCCCTTGCTCAGCACCCTTTTGATCTAATACAGCCATGAGTCTTCTTGGGAAAGATGCAACAAGTTTTTCACACCTGGATTTAGGGATCCTCTGCCATTCCTCCTTGCAGATCCTCTCCAGTTCTGTCAGGCTGGATGGTAAATGTTGGTGGACAGCCATTTTTAGGTCTCTCCAGAGATGCTCAATTGGGTTTAAGTCAGGGCTCTGGCTGGACCATTCAAGAACAGTCACAGAGTTGTTGTGAAGCCACTTCATCATTATTTTAGCTGTGTGCTTAGGGTCATTGTCTTGTTGGAAGGTAAACCTTTGGCCCAGTCTGAGGTCCTGAGCACTCTGGAGAAGGTTTTCGTACAGGACATCCCTGTACTTGGCCGCATTCATATTTCCCTTGACTGCAACCAGTCTTCCTGTCCCTGCAGCTGAAAAACACCCCACAGCATGATGCTGCCACCAATATGCTTCACTGTTGTGACTGTATTGGACAGGGGATGAGCAGTGAGCATGGTTTTTTCCACAAATACCGCTTAGAACTAAGGCCAAAAAGTTCTATTTTGGTCTCATCAGACAAAAGAATCTTATTTCTCACCATCTTGGAGTCCTTCAGGTGTTTTTTTAGCAAACTCTATGCGGGTTTTCATGTGTCTTGCACTGAGGAGAGGCTTCCGTTTGGCCACTCTGCCATAAAGCCCCGACTGGTGGAGGGCTGCAGTGATGGTTGACTTTCTACAACTTTCTCCCATCTCCCGACTGCATCTCTGGAGCTCAGCCACAGTGATCTTTGGGTTCTTCTTTACCTCTCTCACCAAGGCTCTTCTCCCCCGATAGCTCAGTTTGGCCAGACGGCCAGCTCTAGGAAGGGTTCTGATTGTCCCAAACATCTTCCATTTAAGGATTATGGAGGCCACTGTGCTCTTAGGAACCTTAAGTGCAGCAGAAATTTTTTTGTAACCTTGGCCAGATTTGTGCCTTGCCACAATTCTGTCTCTGAGGTCTACAGGCAGTTCCTTTGACCTCATGATTCTCATTTGCTCTGACATGCACTGTGAGCTGTAAGGTCTTATATAGACAGGTGTGTGGCTTTCCTAATCAAGTCCAATCAGTATAATCAAACACAGCTGGACTCAAATGAAGGTGTGGAACCATCTCAATGATGAACAGAAGAAATGGACAGCACCTGAGTTAAACATATGAGTGTCACAACAAAGAGTCTGAATACTTAGGACCATGTGATATTTCAGTTTTTCTTTTTTAATAAATCTGCAAAAATGTGAGGAAAAAAAATTAACTTAAATGATTTTAGCAAATGGCTGCAATATAACAAATATATTCATTAAATATAAATAAACTAAATATAAATTAAATATAAAATATATAAGTATAAATACTTAAATATAAATTAAATATATTAAGATTTCCAATATTTTACCTTATAAGGCATATAAGACCCACATCAAAGAAAAAGGCGGACTTCTCCTTTCTCCTCATCTGGGATCTCCAACCCTACTCCAGTCCTCTCGAAAACCTGCACTGAGAGGAATGAAGGTATAGCAATAGGTGTCCCAAGTACCTGCAGCCAATCTGCTAGCAGTACACCACCATCTGATTTTAGCAGGCAAATTTCCCTACCCCAGTTGCTAAACCTTTAAAAGAAATTTGGCTCCAGCCATCCACATGCTCACAGGCTGAATGCTAGCTTGAATGCCAGCTTGGCCAAATTGCTAGCACTGCAACTACTGCCTTTTCAGCTGGTAGACTCTGCCCTCTTATGTGAATTTGTGGAATGTGCTGTACCTCAGTTGCAGGTTCCAAAACAGCATTTCTTTTCATGGAAGGCCATTCCAGCTCTTTACCAGCATGTGGAAGGCAATGTTTTTGTCTTGTTGGACAGGGTGGACAGCAGTAAGGTGTATATTACCGCACACTCATGGTCTAGCAGGCATGGGCAGGGATGTTACCTTTCCTTCACGGCGCACTGGGTAACTCTGCTGGCAGCTGGGAAGGATGCAGGACAGGGTTCAGAATTATTGGAGTTTGTTCCGCCACCACGCCTCCAAAATGCTAGCAGTGATTCTGCCACAGCTCTCTCCTCCACCCCCCATTCTTCTTCCGCTATGGCCTCTTCTGCAGATTTGTTCTCTGAACCAGCGGTGCTCCGTAAGTGTTCAAGGGGCTACGCAAGCACTCAGGCAAAAAGATGCCATGTTTTGCATGAGTTACATAGTTACATAGTAGGTGAGGTTGAAAAAAGACACAAGTCCATCAAGTCCAACCTATGTGTGTGATTATATATCAGTATTACATTGTATATATGTTGCGGTCATTCAGGTGCTTATCTAATAGCTTCTTGAAACTATCAATGCCCCCCCCGCTGAGACCACCGCCTGTGGAAAGGAATTCCACATCCTTGCTGCTCTTACAGTACAGAACCCTCTACGTAGTTTAAGTTTAAACCATTGCTTAGGGGACAGGAGCCACACTGGGGCAGAGATTCTGTCAGCTCTGCAGGGGCAGGCTCAGAGGTGGTTGACAGCACGCCAGCTTCAGACAGGAATGGTTGTATGCGACAATGGCACCAACCGTCTCTCTGCCCTCCGACAGGGACACTTGACCCTTGTTCCATGTTTGGCACACATCCTGAATTTGGTGGTGCAGTAGTTCTTGAGCAGGTGCCCAGGCTTACAAGATCTCCTGAGGCAGGCCAGAAAAGTCAGTGGTCATTTCCAATGGTCATACAATGCTAGTGCTCGGCTGGCTGACATTCAAAGGGAATGGCTGTGTTATGCAAATTAAATTGCAACCTGACATCTTTCTGTGGGCCCTTTCGGTCAGTGCATTTGGGATGGATCAGTGTGGATGAGGCTGGACCCACTTTCCACCTTCCAGTCTTTCTGACATCGGGGTGGTGGATCCACGTCATTTGTGCCGCCGTTGCTTCGGCAGTGAGATCCTCTTGGTGACCCTTTTCCGGGGATGTTCCTTTGATGTGATTGTTACACCGTATGTTTGCCTACTTATAGCAGCTGTTAGATTTACTTATGAATGATTTTACTCAATTTGTTCAATTTTGATTTTATTGTACAGAGTGATCCTGTTCCATGACTTATCCCTGATGAAGGGACGTCTTTATAGTCTCAAAACGCGTCGGGATGTCTGGACAACTGTCATGTATTATTACCACCTACACCATTGTTTGTTTTTAGTGGTTTTGTATTTTGGTATTTTTGTAATATGTATATTGTGTTCTTCTTTAATTATATTGTGAATTTCAAATAAATCTTTTTATTATTCATATTTTTTTTCTTGTGGTTGCCGTTAAAATCCCACATATTTGGGGGTACGCTCTTTATATTGTACTTGAGGGATGTTGGCAACCTTTATGGTCCAGTTGGATGTTCATCACTCTTTAGTTCAAAGGGAATACAAACTGCCCAACAACCGCCTCATTTGTGACATGTTCACTAGGTGGAAGTCAACGTTGGCAATGCTGCAGTGGCTGTACACGCAGCAGAGGGCCATCAATGAGTACCTGTGTGAGTATGGCATCAGGACAGGGTCAGGGGGGCTTGGCTTCTTTTCGCCACGCCAGTGGCTACTGATCAAGGATGCATGCTCTGTCCTGTCACCATTTGATGAGGCCACGAGGATGGTAAGCAGCGACAATGCATGCATCAGTGATACTGTCCCTCTTGTCTTCCTGTTGGAGCACACACTTCATGGAATAATGGACAGGGCACTTGAGACAGAACAGTGTGAGGAAGAGGAGGACTTCCTTACCTCTCAAGGCCCCCTTTATCCAGATATTATTCCTGCAGGCCCGCCAAACACACAGGAAGAAGTGGAGGAGGAGAAGGACGATTCTGTCAGCATGGACATGGAGGATAACACTCAGCCGCAGTCTTCAAGGGATGGTTTTTCAGTGCCCAGAAACCCAAGGAGTTGTACATGGCTGGCAGGAGGTTGTTTTGGATCATGTGATCCTTAGTGACCCAGAGGACTCAGAATCGAATGCCTCTGCAAACTTTCTCAGGCTTTGCAGAATCGGGGAGGCCATGGCAGCGTAAGGACCCTAGGATTCGTGGTATCAAAGAGAAGGAATCATTACTGGCTGGCAGCCCTTCTTGATCCACGTTACAAGGGTAAGTTTACATAACTCATCCTGCCTTGGAAGAGGATGAAACATCTTCAGGAGGCCTTGAAGAAAGGTTTGTGCAATGCATTTCCAGACCCTATGAGGTTACAATTTCCTGGTGCTGGACAACGTGTTGCTGAGGCTTCTGTCAGGTCACCTGAGACCAGGTGACAGATGCATACCGTTGGGGTCAGGAGTGCACTGCAAAGGTAGTGGACCCTACGGCTGACTGCTGCAAATGGGAGTCTTGGTGGTTAAGGAAGGCAGGAACACCAACACGGATCCCACAGGGGCTAGAGCGTAAGATTCCCCAGGGCGCGGAGTCTAAGAGCCAGCAGGTGTTCACCAGAGCCTCTAGTGGTGAGGATGGACTGGGCTGCAACTGGCTCCAGGTCATGACCCCCAGGGGCTCCCAGCTCATGCCCACAGTAGGCTCCAGGAGGACAGAGATAGTAAGGGAATAAGCCAAAGGTCGGGGCGACTAGCAGACAAGGATAAATATAGAACACGCCAAAGGTCAGGGTCACAAGCAGGCAGGGATAGTCGAGAACAAGCCAAGATCGGTAACTGGAATCAGACGTAAAAGACACAGCAAGATGCATACGGAAAGCTAAACACACAAAGGTTGATCAGCAAGGCAGGCTTGCAGTGCACACGTTAATATAGAGTTCCCTGATAGGGGCTGGGGTGGAGCCATGCTTTGAGGAGAGATTATTTTAGCCAGGTGAGAGTGGCTGGCCTCTAAAGGTGAACACATGGAAGAGAGATAAGCTGACAGACAAAGATTACTGCATAACCATGACAGCTTCGTTCAGTCAGAGGAAGAGCAGTGGAGAAGGTGGCCGGTTGACCGATGCCTTTAGACAATTTTTCAGTCCTCAGCGCCATGGTCTGATCAGTTTAAGCAACCATCGCCAGCATCTGCATTACATGATGCAGGAATATCTAGGGGCAAGAGCAGAGTTGGAGACCTTTCCAACAGAGCATCCACTGGGTTACTGGGTCTTGAGGATGGACCACTGGTCAGAACTTGCTCAATATGCAAATGATCTACTGGCCTGTCCTGCATCCAGCGTTCTTTCTGAACGCACATTCAGTTCTGCTGGAGGGTTTGTAACGGATCATAGAGTGCGCCTGTCCACAGACTCCCTTGATAGGTTCACATTCATAAAAATGAATTTTTCTTGGATCAGCAGCAGATATCAAGCACATGATGCTGATGTAACTGATTAATTTTTCTATGGATGTGGGATCCCTTGAAGACTGCCTATGTTGAGTGACTATCCTATTCCTACTCAATCTTGATGATGCTAGCTTCCAACAATACTTTTGGTTTAGGGCACCACCACCACTACCTAAGGCTCAACTTTTCTGTCCCTGTTTAACAGGGGCATGTAATTACAATTCCTGATCTAATATTTCACAGTAGGGCCCGTTCCTGCGCCTAACAAGAGTATCTGTGAGGGGTTACAGTGTTGTGGCACCACCACCACCAAAGGCCCAATTTTTCTGCCCCTATCCCAGCAGCAGAAAAAAAGGACAAGCGTGCTCCGTGGCCACCTGCAGAAGTTGCACCATGTCCATGATCAGCACTGTGGACTGTAGACACAGCGCCTGCTTGCCCTCTTTTAGTGGCCTGTGAGCATCTTCCTCTCCCTGGTAGACTTCCGGATATGTTGGGGATTTTGTTTTGGAACACAGCACTACACTGTATTGTGTACTGTGTACACCACCAGAAAAGTAGTAGCAACTGCACTATGGGTGCACGGTACTGTGTACACCAACAGAAGTGTAATAACAACTATGGGTGCACTGTATGTATTGTGTACTGTGTACACCACCAGAAAAGTAGTAGCAACTGCACTAGGGGTGCACGGTACTGTGTACTGTGTACACCGCCTGAAGTATATTAGAAACAGTACACCAGGAACGGCCTGCAGTGAGATATAGCTAAACAATATGCAGTGGAGATATATATATCTCGTATATATATATATATACGAGACTATCTGCATATATATATATATATATATATATATATATATATATATATATATTAAATACACTGCAACACTGCAGCTAACTGAATCACCTGCCAGAAGTATATTAGAAAGAGTACACTAGGAACAGCTTGCAGTGAGATATAGCTAAACTGTATGCAGTGGATATATATATATATATATATATATATATATATAAGACTATCTATATATATATATATATATATATATATATATATATATATATATATATATATATATATATATTACACTGCAGCTAACTGAATCACCTGCCTGAAGTATATTAGAAAGAGTACACCGGGAACGGCCTGCAGTGAGATATAGCTAAACTGTATGTAGATATATATACAAGACTATCAGTATATAAATATTAAATATACTGCAGCTAACTGAATCACCTGCCTGCCAGAATTATATATAGAAAGAGTCTGACATTGATCAAGAAATAAACTCTGCTGTTCTCATACACACAGGCTAAGAATAAGAAGCGTGGTCTATATGAACAGCTGGAGCAGCTGGGATATCTTACTGAATGTACTGAACACCTTGCTGAATATCTAATACTGAAACGGTACTGACACTAAATGCGCTGGATACAGAATACTGAATAAGGTCTAAACGAATGCTATACACCGTTGAGTACTGATTATTAAATAATTTGAAATAAGAAAGAGGTTTGGAACGGATTGAGGGGAAGGAAAAAGGAGCAAGGGGGCGGGGAGAAGGAGGAGAAATAAGGAGAGAGAAGGAGAAAGCACTAACTCAGTGGTTCTCAACTCCAGTCCTCAGGACCCACCAACAGGCCAGGTTTGCAAGATAGCTGAAATACATCACAGGTGATATCACTTGCTGCTCAGTGATTGCAGTATTCTAGTCTGCAACTCCCCAAGGTAATACTTAAAATCTGGCCTGTTGGTGGGTCCCGAGGACTGGAGTTGAGAACCACTGCACTAACTGGAAAGATGTCAAGTAAAAGAGGGAAGGAGGAAAAGAAAACGCATGGGGGTGAGGACCTACTCCAGGAAAGCGTTGAGAATATAAATAAAATACAAGTGCTGGATATCCCTAAAAAAGGTGTTGGGGAAGACATGACAAAGTTGATGCCTGAAACTCGAAGTATGTCCAGGATGGGATCTAGAGATGATAAAAATCAGGTCCCAAAAGACAATATACAGGAGGAACGGAATAAAACACAACCCCCCAGGGTTCCCCAGGTCTCCTGGGGCCTGGAGGGAAGATGTATATCAAATACGGTATCGGATACTATACCCAATGGTGAACATATGCTAGAGCAGGGGTCTCAAACTGGTGGCCCTCCAGCTGTTCCGGAACTACAAGTCCCATCATGCCTCTGCCTTTGGGAGTCATGCTTGTAACTGTCAGCCTTGCAATGCCTCATGGGACTTGTAGTTTTGCAACAGCTGGAGGGCCACCAGTTTGAGACCCCTGTGCTAGAGCAACAAGAAAGGATGGAGGAATTTGACCAACAGGGCATAGGCGAGAATAATGCTGCTGGCAATACATATCAATATGGTAACAAAACTACTGAAACTGCAACAAAGGAACCAACACTGAGGGATGTCTTCTCTGCAATACAGGCATGTAATAACTCATTATTATCTCTAACAAATCAAATGTTAGATCTAAAAAAGGATATAACTGTTATAAGACAAGAGAATCAAAAAATTTGTGAACATACAACTGACCTGGAGAATAGGGTTAGTACAACAGAGGATACCCTGCCTTCCTTAAAAAGGGAACTCCAAAATGCCAAAGTACAAATAACGGACCAAGCACAGAGATTGGATAATTTGGAAAATAGACAAAGACAAAATAACGTCCATATTTTAGGTTTTTCTGAAAAGGAAGTGGGTCAATCAATGCCCGTTTAAAAAAAAAAAATGGATAATGGACACACTGGGTATGGAGGGCTTTTCAAAACTTTATACAATCGAAAGGGCTCACCGTATTCCCAGCCGCCCAATTCCCTCTTCAAGTAATCCAAGGACAGTGGTTATTAAGATGTTAAATTACAGAGATAGAGATTTAATTCTATCCATATTAAATACACTGCAGCTAACTAAATCACCTGCCTACAAGAAGTATATTAGAAAGAGTACACCAGGAATGGCCTCCAGTGAGATATAGCTAAACTGTTTCAATGGATATATATATGAGATTATCTGTATATATATATTAAATACACTGCAGCTAACTGAATCACCTGCCTGCCAGAAGTATATTAGAAACAGTACACCAGGAACGGACTGCATATTTTATATATAAAATACACTGCAGCTAACTGAATCACCTGCCTGCCTGATGTATATTAGAAACAGTACACCAGGAATGGACTGCAGTCAGATCCAGCTAAACTGGATACAGTATATATAATACACTGCAACTGAATCACCTGCCTGCCTGTTCAATCTAAATGACACTCTCTCTCCATCCATGCCGGCAACGACACACCACACGAGGCCGACGTGTAGGTGGCCTTATAAAGTGGGCATGGACTTAGTCCCCCTAAGCCATGATTGGCAAAAGGCACCCTGCCTTTGGCTGATTATGGCTCTCTTAGCTGAGGGCGCTGCGATTGGTCAAAGCATGCAGGTCATGGTGCATGCTCTGGCCAATCATCAGACAGCAATGCACTGTGCTCCCGCAGTGCATTATGAGCCATTACGCGCCGCTCAAATTTAGCACGAATGGCCCATAATGTTCTGTTTTCGATGAACGGGCGAACAGCCAATGTGCAAGGCGAACTCATGTTCGACCCGAACAGAAAGGTCATCCCTAATTATTAATAACCAGCCTGCTCAAGATTAGCTCCTACAATCTATTTGGAGAAATGTTATTTAATATGCCAATCTGATTATAGATCTGAATATAAGAATATTACCTAAACATAATAATACACGTCAGTCAAAGTTCCTGCAACTTGGTTCAAGGTAACCTATACTGTATACAGGGGAGGGCTGGACTGTGGACCTTTGTCCCCTGGGCCTGTACTAATAATATTATAATTGATTGATGTCCCTGAGCAGAGATCTTCCTCCATCATAGTAAGAACTGCAGTCAGTGACACATGGTGGGCATTATATACAGTTGTGCTCATAAGTTTACATAACCTGGCAGAATTTATGATTTCTTGGCCATTTTTCAGAGAATATGAATGATAACACAAAAACATTTCTTTCACTCATGGTTAGTGTTTGGCTGAAGCCATTTATTATCAATCAACTATGTTTACTCTTTCTAAATCAATACAACAGAAACTACTCAATGACCCTGATCAAAAGTTTACATACGCTGGTGATTTTGGCCTGATAACATGCACACAAGTTGACACAAAGGGGTTTGAATGGCTATTAAAGGTAACCATCCTCACCTGTGATCTGTTTGCTTGTAATTTGTGTGTGTATAAAAAGTCATTGAGTTTCTGGACTTCTGACAGACCCTTGCATCTTTCATCCAGTGCTACAGTGATGTTTCTGGATTCTGAGTCATGGGGAAAGCAAAAAAATTGTCAAAGGATCTGCAGGAAAAAGTAGCTGAACTGTATAAAACAGGAAATAGATATAAACAGATATCCAAGGAATTGAGAATGCCAATCAGTAGTGTTCAAACTCTAATCAAGAAGTGGAAAATGAGGGGTTCTGTTGAAATCAAACCATGGTCAGGTAGACCAACTAAAATTTCAGCCACAACTGCCAGGAAAATAGTTTGGGATGCAAAGAAATACCCACAAATAACTTCAGGTGAAATACAGGACTCTCTGAAAACATGTAGTGTGGCTGTTTCAAGATGAACAATAAGGAGGCACTTGAAGAAAGATGGGCTGCATGGTCGAGTCGCCAAAAAAAAGCCATTACTACGCAAATGCCTCAAATTATCCCTCTTACAATATGCCAAACAGCACAGAGACAAGCCTCAAACCTTCTGGCACAAAGTCATTTGGAGTGATAAGACCAAAATTGAGCTTTTTGGCCACAACCATAAACGCTTCATTTGGAGAGAAATCAACAAGGCCTATGATGAAAGGTACGCCATTCCTTCTGGGAAACACAAAGGAGGATCGCTGATGTTTTGGGGATGTGTGAGCAACAAAGGAACAAGAAATTTGGTCAAAATTGATGACAAGATGAATGCAGTATGTTATCAAAAAATACTGGAGGAACATTTGCATTCATCAACCAGGAAGCTGCGCATGGGACCTACTTGGACATTCCAACATGACAATGATCCAAAACACAAGGCCAAGTTAACCTGTCATTGGCTACAGCAGAATAAATTGAAGGTTCTGGAGTGGCCATCTCAGTCTCCTGACCTCAATATCTTTGAGCCACTCTGGGGAGATCTCAAATGTGCAGTTCATGAAAGACAGCCCAAGAATTTACAGGAACTGGAGGCTTTTTGCCACGAGGAATGGGCAGCTTTACCATCTAAGAAGATAAAGAGCCTCATCCTCAAATACCACAAAATACTTCAAGCTGTCATTGATGTTAAAGGGGACTATACACGGTATTAAGAACTGGGGTATGTAAACTTTTAATGAGGGTCATTTGGGTAGTTTCTGTTGTCATTATGATTTAAAAAGAGTAAACACATTTGATTGATAATAAAGGGCTTCAGCCAAAAACTAACCATGAGTAAAAAAAGTTTTTGTGTTATCTTTCATATTCTCTGAAAAATGGCCAAGAAATCATAAATTCTGTATACTTATGAGCACAACTGTAGCTCCCTGCTCTTTGTTCAGACCTGTGATCAAAACGCCTGGCAGAGAGAAGTCTTTCAGCACCATCTCCCTTTGCAACTCTGAGATATTATGTGACTCAATAGCAAAAAGGAAACTGATGCTGGAGGATAGAAGATGTGTGTAACAATAAAACATGTCTTTTTGAAACGCCCACCTTTCACCAAGCCCACCAATAACTGTGGTACCATGGCACACTTTGCTTGGTATACTTTCTCTAGCAGCTATGGTATCCTTGACAGCAGTGATAACTCTTAGCATTGGTGCCAGTGATCACAGTTATAACCCCCAACAATGGTGTCAGTGGCTGCAGTAATAACCCTCTGAATTGGTGTCAGTGACCTCAATAATAACCCCCAGTATTGGTGCCAGTGAGCACAGTACTAACCCCCTGTATTAGTATCATTGACTGCAATACTAGCCCCCAGTATTGTCATCTGACTACAGTAATAACCCCCTGCATTGGTGCCAGTGACTGCAATAACAACCCCCATCATGTGTCACATGCCACAATAACAACTCCTAGCATTGAAAAAATGAATAAAAACCAAGCGCTGATGTGGAAAGATATGTGTGATATAAATAAATTGTGCTTAAAAATATATATATACCAATATAGTTAGTGCTATGAAGAAATCAGTAAATTAAAGCTGCTATCAATATAGGGTAATCAGATAACCAAACAAATAGTACTAAGTATAAAATTGATGCGCTTTAAATAAATAGTGCACAATATGCTGCTGCGACTAAGCTTAAATCCAGGAATAAAAAATGCATACATGTGAATAAAATAAATTAATAATTATGGTGCTAATACATGTGTTAAAATTGCCAAAATAAATCTTCAAATTGGTGATGTGACGGTGAATATAAATAAAATAATAATGACACTCTGAGTACAACGTCCAGGCAGAGATAAATAGTGGGAGAAAGTAAAAATAATTAAACAGTTCCTTCCCTTAATCCAGATTGATTGACTCACTGGGTTAGATCGTTTGTACCAGGATATTTAGTTTTTCTTGTATCCCACTTCAGCATTTACACTGCTGATGATTCGGCTCTCAGGATAAAGGTTTTATGCAAAGCAAGCAAAGAAAAAATAGATCATTGTGCAGTGAACTTACTAGATAGTACACAAACAAAACAGGGACAAGAGATACACTCACAAACTCCCGGTCTATTAGAAGCATTCAAATAAGCAGATTGCAGTCAGCCGCTGTGGACGAGGTTTCCCATAGAGAAACAGCTGCTGTTAACCTTCAGGTGTATTGCAGCACTGAACGTCCTAAGCTCCTCCCACGCGTTACATCACTGACACGTGACTTTTTCAACAATCCTTGAAAAAGTCACGTGTCAGTGATGTAACGCGTGGGAGGAGCTTAGGACGTTCAGTGCTGCAATACACCTGAAGGTTAACAGCAGCTGTTTCTCTATGGGAAACCTCGTCCACAGCGGCTGACTGCAATCTGCTTATTTGAATGCTTCTAATAGACCGGGAGTTTGTGAGTGTATCTCTTGTCCCTGTTTTGTTTGTGTACTATCTAGTAAGTTCACTGCACAATGATCTATTTTTTCTTTGCTTGCTTTGCATAAAACCTTTATCCTGAGAGCCGAATCATCAGCAGTGTAAATGCTGAAGTGGGATACAAGAAAAACTAAATATCCTGGTACAAACGATCTAACCCAGTGAGTCAATCAATCTGGATTAAGGGAAGGAACTGTTTAATTATTTTTACTTTCTCCCACTATTTATCTCTGCCTGGACGTTGTACTCAGAGTGTCATTATTATTTTATTTATATTCACCGTCACATCACCAATTTGAAGATTTATTTTGGCAATTTTAACACATGTATTAGCACCATAATTATTAATTTATTTTATTCACATGTATGCATTTTTTTATTCCTGGATTTAAGCTTAGTCGCAGCAGCATATTGTGCACTATTTATTTAAAGCGCATCAATTTTATACTTAGAACTCCTAGCATTGGTACCAGTGACTGCAATAACAACACCCACATTGGTGGTCACTGTTATGCTATTTAAACCCTGCTTCATTGGTAGTTATTGGCAATTACACCACCCCTTCCCTTAACCCCCATCCTGTGCACACATACACACACACACACACACACTGAAGAATGGACAAGGTGGGCTTAATACTTGCAGCCTGATAGCATGGGCATGCAGCTGCCCCCTCCTGCCCTCTAAAATTAAAAAAAAGGGGTAAGGTCCCTTTAAAAAATGCAAGCTGGGATTAGACAGGAAAGACGAGGATCATGTGACATTGGGGAACTTTCTGGAAAATCACATGACCACTTAGGAAGGTTCCAGAATGTCACGATACCACTTAGAACATTCCAGAACTAGGGGGCTCACTATATAAAGGGGTCCCCGTGGGAGGATTCTCGCCAGTTGGTCCCCACTGTCCCTCCCTTGTTGCAAGGCACATTATGTGGTTCTGTCACCCTTTATATCTAAAGGGGAGGACTTATGGTTATAGCTATTCTGTAGTGCTCAAATCCTTTAAGACTGAGCTGTTTGAAGTCAAATTAATAAAATTATTAATATGCTGGTATATTTATTTAATTGATTACACCAATAAACATGCCAGGGCCAATTTTAATGTGTTGTGTGTTATTATTTATTTATAAGATTAGTTATCAGGGTATTTGGGGAATGCGACTTGCATTCCCATGTGAAAACAAGGTTTTATTCAGTTCAAGTTCATGGAATAGCAGTGGCGGCAGCAGTGTGGTCCAATCCGTGTAGTAACTGAGTGCAAAGGAAGACCCACCTTCTATTGGGGCCCTGCACACATTAGGGACATACTATTGGTTTAATTATATTTTAAAGAGATTGATTTGTCGCACTGTATATTTGGTGAACTGCATAATGTGACTGTCATTATATTGCATGGGAACAAATTGAACTTTAAATCTTTTATGTAAAGTAGGAGCCATAGATGTCTTTGAAATGTGTGCTTATTATACTTAAAGAAATGAATAGCACTTTGGAGTAAATAGATGTTTTTTACTCTTTTCACTTATTTTTATTTAAAATAAATCTACGTGCTTGCTTACCATCATGTAGGATGCATTGATGTAATCTGTTCCTTCTCCAACCAAGGATGACAGCCCTACTCTTGATCGCTCAACTGTGAAATAATAAATAGGTATTGTAAGAAGAGTGCTGGGTTTAGCATTATGCACATTAGGTTAAGGTTGTCTTCCTTGTATATTTATTGTGTACATATTACTTTTTTCCTACCAATAATAGATATACAGTCATCTCATATAAAGTTCTATGCATGATTTGCTAATAAAAATGAGAAGTTCTAGTTAGGAACAATAACACAGGAAAATGTGTACAACAGGTAATCGCAGCAGAGGGGTAATGCTTTGATATTAAAGGTTATGTGCCTGCAGCCATGTTGATGGGGACAAGGTGTTTTGGGATGTGGGGGGGGGGGGGGGGGCGGAGATGCATCAGAATCTCAGAATAACCAAAAATTTGTTCAGATCTATATTCAGACCAAAACGAATTGCATATGTCTAAGAGGGGTAGAAGAGGTTATTTAAGACACAACATCCATAAATATTGTACAGACCGACTGCACAGTATGTCAGCAGTTTTACTAGGCCACAATGAAAGTAGAAGGGAAGAGACAGGTTTTATTGTGAAATTAAATGTAGAATGTCATATTTCTAAGACAAAAGCCATACTTTGCATATTATGTCAGCCTGTTTACTGGGCCATGATTTCAGAGACAGAGTCAGGTTTTGTAAATAAAATATAGAGTGTAATACTTCAGAGACAGCAATCAGAAATATTGTACAGACTCCAAAAACAGTACTGAAGCAATTACGATTGCCATATTTTAAAAAGGTCACACAGCATGCAGCTTCTCATTACAAAAAAAAATACCATAATAAAGTGCATTTATTTCACAGAAAAAGGCAGACATATTGTATGACTACGTAGACAACATTTAAGCACTTGGAGTAGGCCCCATTTTTTAAAAAGACATGCCGCTTTTCATCCAATCACTCAACAATTGAGTTAAATTAATATCTTTCACAGAAAAAAAGGCAGAAATATTGTACAGACCCCATAAACAGTATTAACCTCTTCACACCAGTGCCTTCCAGCCCTTTAAGAGGTTTATGATGCGGGGGGCGGGGGTTAGTTAGGCGCTGGTAACTGTGCCAGGAGCATGCGGCGCGTGTGCTCTTGGCACAGCTCTAATGACAGTAATTTACGTAAATATGTGGCCTCTTGGCACCAAGGACCAGACGCCGAGAGGCCACAAATTTGCGTGCGGCTGGCGCCAAGTGGTTAAAGCAGTTGGAATAGGCCTCTGTTTGAAAAGGGCACACAGCATGCATCCTTTTATCCAAAATAGTCCACATTAAAGTATATATATTTCACAGGAAAAAGGCAGAAATATTGTAAAGACACCATAGACAGAACTTGGCTTAGGCTGCATTCTGAAAAGATCACACAGCATTCAGCTTTTCATCAAAAAAAAAATCAACAGAGTATTTTTATTTCACACAAAATTACACCAAAATATTGTAGTGAGTCTGCGTACAGTATTTGTATGCTTAAACAAGGCTGCATTTTGAACAGGAGAGACAACAGCCAGCTTTTAATAAAAAAATTAAAAAAATAAACATTAGAGTGCACTTATTTCACAGAAAAAGCAGCAAAATATTTTACTATTTCCATATCCAGTATTTAAACATTTCTAGTAGGCTATATTTTGAACAGGAGGATAGCCAGTCAGTTTTTAATCAATAAACAAAATGTGAGTACATTTATTACACTGAAAAAAAGCTTATCAAACATAGTATTAATTTTGTATAAGGTATTTAAAGGGGAGCTCCAGTCTCCCCCTCAAAAAAGTTAGAAATCAGCAGCTAAAAATATTGTAGCTGCTGACTTTTAATATAAGGGCACTTACCTGTTCAGGGATCCAGCACTGTCCTCACCCGAGCAATTGGCTTTGGGTCCAGGCACCAACATCTTAACTAAGGGAAACCGGCAAAGCCACGTTGCCATCTGAGGTATGAAGGTGTAGGAATTTGGATGATCTGAGGTGTGATGGTGCAGGAATTGGGGTGGTCTGAGGTGTAAAGGGGCAGGAATTGGGGTGAACTGGGGAGTAAAGGTATAGGAATTGGGGTGATTTGAGGTGTGATGGTACCAGAATTGAGGGAGACCTGAGGTGTGAAGGTACAAGAATTGAGGTGATCTAAGACGTTAAAGTGCAAGAATTGGGGCTAATCTGAGATGTAAGGGTGCAGGAATTGGAGTGATGTGATGCAAAGCTCAATATTTATTTCTTACTATTATTCAAGTTATTTGCAGCATTCACTATTTAAAGATTCCTTTTCATGATTGAAAGTGTGAAGTTGACATTTTTGCATGTAGCTGGCACACTCTATTTCTTTGAAAACATTTTTCGGCACACTGTGCTCAAAAGGTTGCCTACCCCTGTTTTAAGCTAACTTTGTTCAGAGGATGGGGGGGACTTTTGAAATGAAATATGTCTTTTCATCTATGTATATGTGGTCTCAATACTAGTGACATGATGATTTCCACTATGAGCTTGATGTGGTTCATGCACTAAGATTATGTTCACACTGCTGTGATCTAATTTTAATCTGACTTTGTGTGATTATGTAGTGCAGCTTGGATGCTACTTTGAGGCTGCTTTTATGTGGTTTGCGTATTCTATGGAGTTAAAATAACGCTGGAATCTCACAAAGTAGTACAGAAACCTTTTTCAAAATTGCACCGTGCTGAGTTGCATTGATGTGAACAGGCATCATTGAAAGCAATGGGGGTTATTTACTAAAGGCAAATCCACTTTGCACTTTCAGTGCACTTGGAAGTGCAGTCACCCTAAATCTAAGGGGTAGATCTGAAATGAGTGGAAGCTCTGCTGATTTTATCATCCAATCATGTGCAAGCTAAAATGCTGTTTTTTTTTTTCCTTGCATGACCCCCTCTGATCTACAGCGACTTTACTTCCAAGTACACTTTCAAGTGCACTTGCAGTGCAAAGTGGATTTCATTTCGTAAATAACCCCCAATGTGTTTTCCATTGTCATTTGATTCTGTGTGACTCAAGATTCATCTGAAATCGCACTGGTGTGAACAGAGCCTTATCCACTGAAAAAACGTATGAAAGAAACAACTTCTGCATTATTAGGCAGGACTCAGGATAAATTGGGACCTTGACCATATTTTAATGTGGACCTCCAGGCTAATAAAAACATACCTTTTTGTTCAGTTAAATATTTATTTTGAAATCTTTTCTATATTTTTATATGCTATTTGTATAAATACAAGAAATCTGCCTTCTACTTTCAGTAATGCAATGCAGACCATAGTCTGTTTAGTCCAGCTGGCCACAACTGCAGGGCAGTTGGACCCAGCTGGACTAAACACGGCATTGCACAGTCAACCTACACATCTCAGGCAGTGAGGCTCAATGGTGGTTTGTGTTTAAACGGCATGCAGAAGGTGGTAAGCCCTGGGAGGTACAGTACTTAGTATAGTATGACGATGCCCATTGTTTGTCCAAAGAAAATACTGGAGGCCGAGAGGTGACACAGGAGAATGTAAAGCTATAGAATAGAAGTATGACCTTGGCTAAGGAAGTTGGGGTAAATCATAAGGAATGCTGAACACTGTTACAGTTAAAGTTGTTTTAGCTTGAAAAACAATCCACACACAAATGCACACACAAATAAATATATAGAGTTTTTATCTGTGTTAAAAAATAAGACCCTAAGACCTTCTTAGGGTTGCACCGATACCACTTTTTTAAGACCGAGTACAAGTACCGATACTTTTTTTCAAGTACTCGCCGATACCTATTACCAATACATTTTTTTGGGGCAGACACTAATGGGCACTGAAAGGCGGCACTGATTTGGCTGTGTGTATGTGTGTATGTACATTTTACTGCACGTTAGTATGATACATAAATATAAATCTGGGACAAATTGACATGCATTTGGATGTGTGTCCAATCATTTAAATGACAAATGCATCAAGCAAGAAGTATGTTACCAGCCTAATACATACGTTTTACTTAGTGTGTATATACCCAACATGAAAAGTGCTAGGTTAACTTTAAGGGAAGAACCACAAAGCCACCAATCAGAGTTCATGTTGTACTGGTCTGGCTTTACTAAAGTAAACTCTAATTGGCTCTGCTTATAAGTATACTTTATTTAGTAAGCAGAGTATGACATCAGTATATTTTTAGCATGCAAACTGAATTTGCCAATTTATCCTGGAACAAGCCTGTATGTGTAAATTATGTGATTTGATACCAGTGATTATAGATGCTCACCTGTGCCACTTTAATTTGTCTGGATGAAATTCTCCTGGAAAAGTTCAGCAGATCTGTGGATAGCAATAATTATGCTATGGGGTCACAGTGTTCAGCCTGTACTGAGGTAAATTTATTGAGTTGCTTTTTTTGCCGTTTCAGCATTTTGAAATAATGAAGAGTAGACGGAGGAAACAAATGAAGTGAAAGTGTGAAATTATTCACCTGCACATATTGTTTCACACATGCTCTGGGCAGCAGCAGCTCACAATTTTATAGTGGCTGCATTGTAATAAAATATTCTGCAACTAACAAGCCTTATTGCGGATGAGTGCGGGGTGTACGGGATGGCCGTTGCGGTGTTCTGACGCCCTGCCTCGGCCAGCTTACCTGCCAGTCGCTGACTCCCTCTGTCTTCTCTCCGCCCACTAACTTCCGGGAGTGAGCGCGTGACACCTCCAAATCCTTCGAGTGACGTCTCTTAGTTCCTCGAGGACGCAGTTGTGGCACTGCTGAACCCGGGAGGTATCTGTACAAGTACTCGTGCAAATGCTCAGTATCGGCACCAATATCGGTGCAACCCTACGTCTTATATATAAGATGTCCAACCCAAAAGATGATAGTGCATAAGAGCTGTTGGAATACAAAAAAGTGGCACAACTGACCATAGGTGGATTAGAAACACAGCAGCAGGAATTAGGTTGGACTGTGTGTAATAATTATTGAATGCACTGACAGCACTATAGTAGTTTGGACTACTATTGTTTGCTTTTATAGAGCTTTACTGTGTTGTTGGTTATTTATTTATATTGGTAGCAATATGTATTATTGCACAAGTGTATACCACATTGTTACTTTTTTCAAAGCCAATAATTTTTGACACGTTTGATCGTCATTGATTTATTAAAAGGAAAAACTATAATCATGACAAATTGGAGTAAAGAAAAACCTTTTTTAGCTTTGGGACATTTACATACATAGCCAGTATTGGTATGTACATATTTATGGCCATGATGTTTTCTATGTTCGACATTTGCCCTTTTTCTGTCAGTCTAGAATTTGTCTGTTCTTTCTATTTCAGAGCATTTCCAATTACTATCTCCCTCAAATCCTGAAGAAGGGATTTATCTTGAATTTCCCGAAACGCGTCAGGATATAAGAGAAGTGCTTTACTGTTTATATATTATATTATATATGGATACTGTATATTACTCTATGCATCACTGTTACTTTTGTTTATGACATAGTTTTTTATCTAATAAAATTTTCTACCTTTCTATCCTTTGGATTAATATTTGTGTCTTGATATATAAAAAAGTTTACCCTTAAAGTCCCCTTTGTACTGGGGGGTACTAGCCTTTATATACATATTATATTTGGGACGGTGGCAATGAAAAATGGAGCTTTGTCTCCTTAATGGTTCTTCCCAGTGAAAACACATACATAGCCAGAAGAAAAAAGAAAGACAACTGTGTAAGCACACACCTGGTATGATGGAAGACGTTCTATTCTTATCCCTGTTATGTGCCCTTAATGCTGTGGAGTAGTCACACTGGAGAATGTTGGGTTCATTTAGCAACTGAAAGGACAACAGAAACGGTTTTATTTAACAAATAAGCAAAAAGGAAAATGTTCTAGGATAAATGAAAGTAACTGTACAACATAAAAATTCATGCCCAGATCAATTGAATTCTACTGGGTTTAGATGAAAAAATATGACATGAGGTTATAAGTAATATTCATGACTACATTCGCCCATAATGATGGTCCATTTTAACTACAATTTCTTATACTGAAAAGTGTTTATTAAACTCTTGGATTCTGCCTCATGCTCTTAAAACTGGCCATGTGAAGTACCCTGTCTATTTCATAAGGTTACACTATTCAAGGCTTCTTCTTTTTAAAAAAAAAAAAAAGGTTGCCTTTCTTTCAGTGCACATTCCGCTAATAAATAAGAAGGAATGTGCTTCTGTTTTCTATTCATTCAGGAAGAATCACTTCTTATTATGTACAGCATGTCATTTTATCAGACTTTTCTGTCAGTAATAATGTGTTGTGTAGAATGCTCAATACTAAATTTATGATTAGACCTTTTTACAAAGCTCAAGGTAAATGCACTACAGCTGCAAAATTATATGTGAACATCTACAGTTTGTCCTCAAAAGAAGTATTCACCAAAAAAAAAGAAATAAAGGAATGTAAAAAATACCATTGATTCAGGGTTCATGAAATAATACATGACTTACCTTGAACTGTGTCTCCAGTCTTGTTTTTCCAGATGGGCCCGTTGTTAGAAGAGCATTAACATAGGCGTGAATGTGATTCTCTGGTACCTCCGTTTCTCTGCTTAGAATAGCCTCCACTAAGGTATTGTGAATAAAGATGTACTGCTCCTAGAAGTATTTATAAGAAATATTAAGTTCTTTTAGTCTCAAAACATTTAGTATTTAAATGCCCAATCAGCTTAGAAAGGGTTTTGGTGAGTGGAATGTGGCTTGTTAGAAAAAAGAAGTGGGTCATACATTGTTTACTGAAATTCAGTAGTCCGCTTGGTCATAATTTGTATATTTATGTAAAAACTATTTGTTAATTTAGTGGGGAGCTTTTGTCTTTTGTCTTTGTTACACATATGGTATGTCCTGTTATTACATTTAGGTTGCTCTATTATTTTTCATGATATAAAGCTACCAGCTTATAGAACAATAAGGCGAGCATTAACAATTATTGTAACTCATAGTATAAATGAACAATGCACACATAATTAGTGAAATAACACAAAGCATATCAAATCTGTCAGCTGATTGCTGGTTTCAAACAGAAACAGACTTGTACTTTATAAATGTACGGGAGGATTTTTGAAAAGCATTGCTATGGCCGCAATTAGGCAAATCTGCTGCTATATAAACAGGTTCCTAACTGATTGTAAATTTGTTATTGCCTTTTCTCAGACAGTGGGGAACTGTGCGATCTACACCTGGTTTAGACTTACTGGGGATGCCGTGACTGCCTGACATTTATTTTTTTTGTGTTGCACAGCAGTGCCCTGCAGCCCAGTGTAACATAAAAAAAAAAGAAAATGTCCATGGTTATACTCGGGGGAGGGGTGTCTATAATAGAGGAAAAAGGTATGTACTGAGGGATCTGTACGGGGGGGGGGATTGAGGAATGTTGGGGGGGGGTCAGTCTGTGCTGGAGAGACAGTTTGTAATGAGGGGTCTGTGCTGGGGGGGTTAGTTTGTACTAAGGGGTCTGTGCTGGCCAGTCTGTATTAAGGGGTCTGGGCTGGTGGAGTTCGTTTGTGCTGGGGGGGTGCATCTCTGCTGAGCAGTCTGTGATGGGGGGGGGTCTGTTTATGTATGGGGAAGTCAGTCTGTGTGTTGAGGGTTCTGTGTGCTGGGGGAGGGAATTTGGGGGGGGGGGGGGTCTTTACTGTGGGGTTTGTTCTAGAAAAGATCCATCTGTGTGTGTGTGGGGGGGGGTCTCTGCTGGGGGGGTGGTCTGTGTTGGGGGGTCAGTTTGTGCTGGAAAGAGGAGTCTGTATGGAACAGTTTGTTTTGGGGGTCTGTACTGGGGTGGGGGGGGCTGATCTGGGTGGGGGATTTAGGGATGTTACAAGAGATCTGTACTGTGGAGATCTGTATTGGGGGCGGGGGGGTTATGGGCTTGGGGGGATGATTTGTACTGGGAAGAGGGGGTCATTTTGGTTTTACTCTCTAAAGTAACCTATGCATTACACACTACTGACCCCTGCAGTATAGACAGGGGCACAGTTGGGATGCAGCAGCTGAACAGACACAACCGCTGCCCCAATTGGACAGTCGTGTGGGTGCATGGTCCTCATTGCAGACAGTGCATTTGACGCCATACATCCACACAGCTATCAGACTGGGAGCTGCGGTTGTGTTCGTATAACCATTGCATTCCAATTAAAAATAATGGGACTACATGCACGGGATGCACAGAACACCTGAACCTGGACCAGAACACAAAAGCAGCCCTCACATGGGAATATGTGTGAATGGGGCCTTGGGGGAATTTATCCAAGGTGGAGCAGCTGGAAATGGCAACCAATCAGCTTCTATCTTTCATTTTCAATGCTTAACTGAAAAAATTGAAGATAAAAGCTAGTTAGTTGCCATGCACAGCTGCTCCAGATTCTGTCTGCTCCAATTTTGATAAATTCCCCTCACTGTGTTTTACATTTCATATTCCTGATAACTGTATTCTAAATACATTACATTCTTCATTAACCACAGTGTTATCCTGGGTGGACATCATCCTCCGGACACAGCAAAACACAGATTGTTGTACTGGACCGACCCTGGTACCATGTGATCGCTGTGACCAACCCCAGCAATCACCTGTCAATTGTACACAATGCTTTCATGCATAGCCATTCATTGCATACTATTGTGACCTGTACCCGGACCTGTACCATGTGATAGCTGTGGGCAATCACAGCTATCACAATAGTACACAATGGCACACAAATGGATGCCATTAAAAAAAAATGATTGCTTGTAAAATAGTGATCAGATCATCACTGTAATAAGCAATCATGGTGAAAAAAATCCTGATCACCTCCTCAGAGCAGTATGGTGTAACTATAGTACTGTACTGCTCTGTTCACAGTATGTAAAAAAAAGTAAAGGAAATTTTACAAAAATTGGAAAAAAAAATTGCAAAAAATGATTGCTTTTTTAAACGTAGTGTCACCAGTTCACTACCCCACCATTTATATGATGACACTGTACTGCTATGGTGACAGTATATAAAAAATAAATTGTGAAAAAAAAAATATTTATTTTCTTCATTCTCAAAAAAAGCTGCAACAAAAAATAGCAATTTCAAAATTACAATTTCAAACATCACTCTCTAAATACCTTGGACTGTCTACTTTCCAAAAATGGGTCATTTGGGAGGTATTTGTACTGTCTTGGCATTTTAGGGCCTCAAGAAATGAGATAGGCAGTCAATACATCAGGATTGATCAGTTTTCAAAAATATATACCATAGTTTGTAGACTATAACTTTCACACAGATATTATACACTGATTTGTGTTATTTTTTTTTACCAAAGAAATTGAGCAGAATACATTTTGGCCTAAATGTATAAAGAAAGATTATTTAATTGTAAAGATTTATAACAGAAATGAACAAACAAGTGTTTTTTTTTTTTTTTTAATGTTCAGTATTTTTTTGTTTATATAGCAAACAGTTAAAAATAACTCAGTGGTGATTAAAAACCACCAAAAGTAAGCTGAAAATTAGCCTGGGCAGGAAGGGGGGGAAAGTGTGTGGTATTGAGGTGGTGAAGATAGAAAAGATATGTAATGGAATAGTATTTTATTAAACTCAGTGTGCTGAGGTTTGTTCGTGTCTGTTACATACTTGCTTGTGACACAAGAATATGCCCCTTTAAGCCCCTCCCAATGACACTTTTTGACCACACCCACAATAAGGCACGGCGCTCCTTGTGCTCCACTTCTTCACCCCATTTTTTAAGAGGGGAAGGGAGGTGTGTGGGGTGCAAAAAAATCACTGGCCCCAGGTGTCAGATGTGCTAGGTACGCCACGGCTCTCAGGGCAACATTGTTTTTTGCATTTAACTGAAAGAAAGCTAACTCACAATGATCAAACTTGTGCAATTTGTCCCTGAAGCTGCCCACTCATTGATGCCCATAGACTGCAATATCTTGCTACAGCCTATCCATTTCTGCCAGTGACTGTATTAAAAAATTTCACTGCTGAAGGAAGGTAAGTCTACAAGGATGTCAGTCCACTGATTTCCAATGAAAGAGAAACCAACTCCAAGCAATGAAAGATAGAGCAGCAAGATATTTTTAACAGGGTTTGGCAAAGTGAATTGATTTCAAATAAACGAAATGTAGATAAACCCACATGCTAAAGTTAAAATACACATACTTTCACAAAAAACTACCTTTTTGCTCGCAAATGTTGTTGTGCAAGGGTTTTTTCTATTATTATTTTATATTGGTGTATGTAAATGTTTCATAAATACATGTAAACCCTGCAGGTTTCTGCCTTCCCTTTAAAGGTGTTGTAAAGTTAGAAGTTTTTTTTTACCTTTTTGCATTCTATGCATTAAGATAAAAAGCCTTCTGTGTGCAGCAGCCCCCCTAACACTTACCCGAGGTCCCTCTCTGTCCAGCGAGGTCCACGAGTGTCTCAACCGTCCAAGATTCCCCTTCCTAACTAGCAGAGACACAGCAGCAGTGCCATTGTCTCCCGCTGCTGTCAATCAAAGTCATCTGGCCAATCAGGGGAGAGAGAGGGCAGGCCGGGTCAGTGCTCCGTGTCTGAATGGACACTCAGCTCAGGTGCCCGCATAGCAAGCTGCTTGCTGTGGGGGCACTGAACATGAGGGAGGGGCCAAGATGACAAAAGAGGAAACCGAGAAAAGGAGGATCCTGGCTGCTCTGTGCAAATCCACTGCAACAGAGCAGGTCAGTATAACATGTTTGTTATTTTTATAGGGAAAAAAATGAGACTTTACATTCACCTTAAGGCCTTTTATAAAAGGATGGTCACCAGCTCCCAGCTCTGTAGGATGGTGGACTACCATTACTTTCATTCAATCTACTGCAGTCAAAGCCCTCATTAAGCACCTGAGGCAGGGACTTGCTAATCTAACTAGTGACATAGCATGGGTTGCCAGTGCCCAGGGCAAGCATAAGCTTTCTTACCACAGCCCCCCTTCCTCACAGATAATACACTTCAGAACTGAGGAAAAGCCTAGCTTTCCTCAGCTCTAACATATATTGTTGTTACAAGTAGGTGGTGGGGAGAAATGCTGGCTGTTACAGAGGGGCAGACTGCAACGCTAGGGACCTAGGGCACCCTGCAGCAGATGAGGGGCTAGTGCACCCCTTCTAGGTGAATTTGTGGAGACAATTGCCTGAACTCTTTCTGGACCTGGCCTCTGAGATATTTTTGCACCCCTCAAAATTTTGTGCCCAGGGCAACCACACCTGTGCCCCCACCCATGCTATGCCACTGAATGTAACTGCCAATTTTGAATAGACAGCTTGCCTTAATTTAGTAACAAAAATAAAAACTCTACTGGCAGGATCAACAGGTCATAAAACAATGTTACAATGGGGACTCTGTAAAGAAAACAACCACTGCTGTGTTACTGTTTTAGTAAAGTCTGCATCATATTTGTCATATTTTATTTTGTCTATAATTACACTTATAGCAGTTTTAACCCCCAAAAAACAAAAATGTAATATTTTGCAGTTTACCAATCATTACATGTGGTGGCTGCAATAGTTTTTTGTTTTTTTGTAGGCCTTTTCTGTCTGTTTTTACCTGGTGATCTGGTCAGTAACACACCTCCTGTATTAGAGTGCCTACACTCTGGATGATGGATCACCGGGGGCATATTTGGACAGCAGCAGCATTGTCCGTTTGGGGAGAGGGGAGCATTAGATGTACTAACAAACTTAAATACACTAACGGAATGAAGCCAAGCTCCAGTTCACACGTTATAATTAGGTACAGCAAACAGTTTTTTTACTTTTGGGATAAAGGTTTTACATGAATAAATAAAAGCTGATCATTGTAAGCCCGTCAATGTAAAATGGTTTGTCTCATCCCTGTAAACTGATACATCTGGAAGGGAGCTTATCCTTTTGAAGAATAACAGACTTACTAGCAGGATCACTAGATGAAAATAAAATAAAAAAAAACCTAACAAAGAAAATAAATGCAGCCATCACATCTAAGAATTAGTAAGCTGCAATATAATACATATTTGCTTTTTGGGTTTAATACTGCTTTAAATGCAGCAAATATTGTATATGGAAATGTTCACTATTTTTTTTACCTCTGTTTGCACCAGATAATTCCTCTGAGAGCGAATATGTTTTAGAAAGCCAAAAACGTTTACTGTTCCTTCTTGCTGAATTTGCTGCAGCATACTATCCAAAACAATGTATGTTCCAGTCCTTCCCACTCCAGCACTGCAGAACAAAGCGACAACAGAAATAAGCCTGATGTGAAAAACTGTTAAAAGGGTGCTCAGAAGTTCAAAACCTTTGTATTCTTGTAAAATAACCAAGCAGGTGTATAAAACAGGAATTATTGGTGGTAAATAATTATCACTATTTCAAAACAAACTTTGTGCTGTTGTGATGCTTCTATTACGTGAATTCAAATATGAAATATTGGGCCACACAGTGTATTTTTAATAGTGCCACTAAATTTAGGCTTTTTACAAAAAATGTATATTATTTTGAGTGGGAGGTAATAGAGGCAGGTTCTGCCCAAAGGTATATTGCCCATGGTGTAGGCAGGTGCAGTCTATTTTCTCCACTGCAGGTGGTGCTTATTCACAGCGGCAATACAGGTGGAGGAGGAAGTTGAGAGGAACTTTGTTTCTCTATGGTTTCTCCAGTCACAGAGGGGCTGCATTCGGTTGGATGCTGGTGCCCCATGTGACTCTGGTGGCCATCTTGGGTCAGGCAAAGTCCATTTAAGACCCTGGCTCCCGGGTTTGGCATGCATTTTGCTTGTGGATAGAGTAGGGACAGGTCACCCATCTGAAAGGGACAGTGCTTAGTAAGGGAGAGGTTCCAGATGAGTAGGGAAAGTGCAGGGACACACCATCCTCCTGGAAGCCTCCCTACTTGGGTACGGACAGACCAGGCCACATTCTGCTCCTCAGCAACTGTCAGCACACCTGAGACTTTTTACTACTACTCTTCATTGTTGCATTCTGTGAGTATTCCCGGTCGGGGTGCCTTCCCACCAGGCTTGTTGTGTATTATAAAACTGTAATTTCAATACAGTTCTAGTGTCTTCATCTGGACTCTGAGTGTTTTTCTGCTGATGCACCACACTACATCTACCCACAATGGTACCAGTAGTATTAAAACCCAACTTAATGTATCAGAATTAGATTTCCCTATTTCCAGACAAGTATCTAGAACTGGATATAAAAAGTGAGAATAAATCTACACCAGTAGAGTTTGGCTAGAAAATTTTAATTTTCATAACATTTTTTGATAATTAAATGGTCAGCACTGTCCAATCGAATTGTGATAAGAAAAGAAGAGTTGTTCTGATAAGAAAATTGTAGTGGCTTTCAAACAAAATACATTAGCTCAATGATGTCAAGATTAAATGCTCTGAAAAATTATTTTTCAGATATTCATGAACATTCTAAAATTATTTTACTGGTGTATGGCCAGTTTACCAAGGTAATTCTAATTACAAAGTATATACCTAACCTAAACGATATCATGAAAACATTTAGTGTCATGATTTGAGATTCCTTTGTGAAAACTGTGCAATAGGGACGAGCAAACCTATACCCATCTCAACTGGTTTCCCAACAGAAAGGGGACAAAATTGAGGGCTGTTGCACATCTCCAATACCCCAACATGCTAGAGGGGATTTATGTGCAGCTAGCTTCCAGATAGCAAAGATAACTTGCCACAAATTTGTGGCAGTGTTGAATTGTAGGTCTTGTTAACTTGCTGCACATTTTCACTGGCAAGTTGTACACAAGTTCTAGTTGACACTTTTCCAATTTGTCGCAAATTTGATGGCAAGTCTCTAGCAAGATCAAAGTTGCAGTGATGAGTCTACAGCAAGAGCTCTGCAAATCTATAGCATGAAAATTCAGCCACAGTGACCCCTGTGGTGGGATGATTATTGCACAACATAACTTAACCAGAACTAGCAGCAGACTTTCAGATTGTTTGCAAAGAAAGTTGATATGGTGTCATGCAATGCAGACTTGCTGCAATTGTGCAACAAAGTTGTGAAGCCTGGCATGTCTAGCAATAGCTTAGTAAGTCATTTTCAAACTTGCAGCACAATTGCTTGCTATCTGGGCTACTCCCTAGTCTGGTGAACCACTTTTGAAGGTCAGAGTAGAAAAGACATGAGCTCCAGAAGCTGAGGGTATTGGGCAGTTGTCATGCATTTTTGGGTATTTTTTTCTCTACTTGATTTGGGGTTGAAGCATGATTCATGCACACCGTTTCACACATCTCTAGTAATTAACTGAAATGTATCTTTATATCCAGTTCACACAGACCAACACAAAGTTAAAAACAGGTTTGTAATGGGACATCCTGTTCTGTAAGCTGTTGAACAGGAATAGGGGTACATAGATGAGTTTATGGGAGAAAGAGAGAGCTTGGGGTTGGTTTAGGGTTGCCACCTGTTCAGGATTCACTCAGACAGTCCGGGTTTTGAATCATGTGTCCGGGTTTCAGTCCACCTGAAACCTGAACACATTCAGACAGGAATGTGGCTCAGAACAGGGCCTGGCAGGAGGGTGATGGGGAACTATGCGTATCATATTAATATTCTCTTTAGAGCACCCAAAGGTGTCCCAGGTCTGTTACAATCCTATAGTGCAGGGATATGCAGTTAGCGGACCTCCAGCTGTTGCAGAACTACAAGTCCCATGAGGCATAGCAAGTCTCTGACAGCCACAAGCATGACACCCAGAAGCAGAAGCATGATGGGACTTGTAGTTTAGCAACAGCTGGAGGCCAGCTAATTGTATATCCGTGCTATAGTGAATAGTAAAAAAAAAAATGTTTGCTGTGTGCTGCTAAAGTGTTCGGGTTTGGCCGGAAGAAAAAGTGGCAACCCTAGGTTGGTGTCACCAGTGTGATGACATTCACATGTTCAGGGCAGTAGTACAAAGTTTACAGATCTACGGAATTGTCTATTTATGGTACACATGGAACCACAGGGGTAGATAGATCACAATGTAAAAATTCCTGTGAATTTCAGTTGCGTATTTAGCTGTTTAGTTGCTCTATTTTATGTTGATTTGTAATGAGAAAAATAGCAGAGATGTGACCTTTGTCAGACTTTTGACCAAGCTATTTTCCTCTTGTGCATGTTTTTTTTTCTGACCTTGCTTTAATGTGCCTCTGTGTTGTACTGGAATGAAGAACAATGTTTAAGCGCCTATTTTCCACTAATGTATTTATTCTGTACCATTAACCAACCTCTTTTAAAATACATTATATTTGTTTAGTATAGAAATTCTACATACATATTAATTTTCAATCGGTTATGTAGAGGGCTCTTTAGGAATCTAAATCATAAGTACTGGCAGGAAAAAAAACAAGAGCTATCATACCATCTTTTGTTTTGTAGGACAATAGATAAGTGTCTCAAAAACAGATTTACACTGGTTGCAGAGAAATAATGTGTGCATGCAGTTAGCCACAGTAGCATTTGATTGCCTTTAGATTTTCAAAGGAGATTGAATAGATTGTGGATATATACTTATTTTTGTGACTTAAATGAAAAGAATAAATAAACTCAAGCCATAAGTGCATTCGTTTACATGAATGGAGAATAACGTGACCCTTACTTAAAAGGGTTGATCTATTTGTTCACTGATAACACAGTTTGTGAAATGATCTGCCAGATAATCAGGTGTCACAAGGATGATGGCTGGATGGAAGACACTAATGAATATGTCTTGCTAATGGTACATTAGTCAGTGAAAGCATGTATTAAACCATTAAACCATTAGAAAGCTCCTGAAACTGAATACACATAAGAACCATTATATCCTATAAGTACAGATGATTTAGATTGTCTGTAGACATGTAGAATATTTTGCCTTGTTATTAGGTTTAAAACACATGTTTAAAATACATTTTAATACTAGTAAAAGAGCTGTTGTTGCAATAAGACAACTAAAGATATGAGCATGAGATCTGTTGAATTCTGCAGTTGTTGGGTTCTCAATCTTCCGATGACATACCTACAGTGTACAACGACAGGTCCACTGGAAGACTGCTTGGCAGCCGAAGCCTTTCTGACAAATGTCAGGACTGGAAGAGCATATTCCGGAACACCCATGTCAGGCCATTGTGTATAATGATAATGCTTAACCACACGCTCAGTTCCTCTCCCTTTTTGGGAACCCTAAGGAAAAAAATAAATACACATGAACATAAAAAACAAATTAATTTATGAATTACAAACCAACCTTTACATTTTTTTTCAAAACAAGTTTTTGTTTTCTATAAAGTGAGGAGTGTTAGAACTTTTGCCAGGTTTTTATTTTTGTTTGCCTCTCCAGTAGGGATATTTCCCCCAGTGTCATGTCTGGAGACTAGGGAAGAGACAATGGTTTGGATCAAACCTTGGTTGTTTGGGCATTCAAATGATTGCACTTTTTTTATGCATTGGCACATGTTCCCCGGTACAGTGCCCACCCCATGCTATTTTTGACACCTCCTTTCCGATGGAGGCCCGTCCAAAAAAACCTGCTGAAATTGATGCGTCAGGGGCACCCTGCATGCACATTAGGTGCTGGGCCCATGGATTAGGGGGGCCCCCCGGACGCATCAATTTCAGCAGGTTTTTTTTTTTTTTTAAAGCACGTGATTAGAGCCTCAGGCTCCAATCGGCTTCAAAAAAGGGTGGTTCGTCCCCCGCGGGGTGGGGAGGGGGTGGTGTTGGTTTGTCGCCCCCCAAAATATTGAGCACTAGCCGCCACTGCTTCTTTCCCATTAGCCCGGACAGATGCGGCTGCCATTGATTTCAGTGTGGTTTGAGTTCAGCATTCAAACTTCTTGGAAGATTGCCAAACCCTGCTGAAACCGAACCCAGGGTAGTTTGGCATCATCACTACTGGTGATCACAGTCACTGAGACAAGAAGTAAAGGGAAATTGACCATTGAGATTTTAAACGACAACAAAAACATGATACAGTTTCTAATCTTTCCCCAGGCTACTGATATGTTTTGACTGCTGTTTATGTCACTATCATAGGCGTGTGTGTGCGCAGCCTATTGCATTAGGGTGTGTACCTCAAACCAAAGTTCAAACACACGTGCGTCTGTATATATATATAATTTTAGAATGTTATAAATAAATATAGTGTAAAAAAAAATATATATATATATATATATTACATATACAATTAAAACTATATAAACCCTGGCTAGTCAGCAAAAATGTGTGTGTGTGTGTATATATATATATATATATATATTTACATACTTTTTTGCTGACAAGCCAGGGTTCATATAGTTTTAAATGTATATGTAATATATATATATACATATACAGTATATAGATATATATAGATATGTATTTTTACACTATATATATATATATATATATATATATATATATATATATATATATATATATATATATATATATATACACATATATACACACATTTTTTTGTGTAAAAATAAATATATAAGTTCAGGTTAATATTCAAATCCTATTTAATGTACAGTTGTGCTTGTGCAGCATCTGCCGACTGAGTAATTCAACCCAAGAAAGTATGAATGTGCAATTAGCCGCCACATTTACCAGAGAATGACTTACTAATCCTCAAGACAGGGGGGTCAATATTTATTTCCCTGCAGGAGATGTGATGATATTTACACAGGATATGTACTTATACCCTCTAATTATGCCCTTGTAAGGCTATTACTAAAATAGGATGCCACTAAGTTAACACGGCTGTACTATGGGTAGGTTACCCATGACATATCCTGGACTTCAGGTACAGAACATTGCATAGTGACTGGGTACCAAAGAGCATGTTGGCTTATATTCGTGTGATGAGAAGAACATCCCTGAACATGTAAACAGTGATACACACTTCTTACTAGCTGTTCAATATAACAAATGAAAGAATTCAGAGGATAGATGAAAAGCACTACACCCCCCTCTCTCCCTGCCTGCTGCAGAGCCGTGCACACACACACACACACTGCTAAAGTCTGTGCCCCCAACTCCCCCCTTACCAATGACATTTTCTGAGTCCCGGCTCATCCTCCTCACCTCAGGTTGTTGCGTTGTTGGCACTGCAGGGTGGAAGCTGGGAGGCGGGGCACTCGGAAGTGGAGCAGGGAGTAAAAAGCTACCTCCTCCTCCTCTGCCTGGGACAGTCCTGGCAAATACTTTTCTCGGATAAAGGGCAGTGGTGGACTGGAAGGCCCGTGGTGGCAGCGGGCAGGTCTTATTTAAAAACAGTGGGGTAATCCAGCCCCGATGCTACCTCCATAGTTGTGGCTATGTAGTATGTGGAACTATAGAAGTACCATCAGAAAATGCGGCCGTTTGCCTGCTCACTCCGCGTTAAGTGTCTGCACTCACAGAAGTTATACAGCCAAATAAAAAACAGTCCCACTCGCATAGTCTCAAAGTTCCCATTGTCCATCAGCAGAGGTGCCAGAATGGAGATCCTGTCATCAAAAAAGCCCTGGGGTGTGCCCAAGCACACCCGGCACACCCTGTGCGCACGCCTATGGTCACTATTAGAGGGAGAGCTTGTGTCTTGGTAACCACCATCAATGGAGCAGGAAGTTAGGAGAATCTTTACTAACAGGGACAACAAATAGCTATTGACACCTTGGGGTTGGTTTACTAAATGAGTGGGGGCTGTTCACTTAACAAAGTTAATAGCGCATAAGTTGAATAAATTTTTACCTAATCACATGGGTGTTTACCTTCAGTGAAAACCACATGGTAAAATGATTAGCAGAGGCAGAACTAGAGATTGCTGAACTTATATACAAATCTCAATTTATACTGTAAAAACTCTGCCTTCTTATATGTCTACAATGTTGCAACCGCAAGATGTCCCAGCAATAATTCTCCATTGTGTTCCACCACCTCCTGTTACATTTTTCAAAATATAAGTAATACAAAAATTCCTACAAGTATGTAATGGTCACAAATATGCTAACCCAGAACCCCCAAGCAATAGACTCACCAAGTCTATATGTAACTGCCAGGTGCTTTAAAGTTAGCCATACCCACCTAAACTTATTTTGTGCAGCTTTGCAGGCCAAACAATGTGTATGGAGGACTCTCCCTGATGCAGTCACTGTTCAGCCAACAATTTTCCACACAGCTCCTTTAATTTTCCAATTGAAGTTAGTTGAGCTGGGTGATGCCAACAAAAGGGCTGCCGCCTGTCTCGTATTTTACAGGACTATCCTGGATTAAAAGTTGAAATGTCCTCTATTGACTTAATACAGGATGCAGTTTGTACCCACCCCCTGCTGCCAATGGGTGCTGTGGCATGTGCTGTCCATCACTGTGACAGACAGTTCTTACTCTGCACCAAAAAGTTGTCTTTGCACAGGGAATGCTTGCCCCTAGCATCAGTTGACCGCAGTGTTCATTTTGATATCAAAATTTGAGTTAGTTTTAGTGATAGTCTTTTGACTAAAATACAATTTTTTAGGTTTAATCATATTTTAGTCATCAGAATTGTTTTCGTTTTAGTCATATTTTAGTCAACTAAAATTTCCAGCACATTTTAGTCAACAAAAATCTAATGGGTTTGGTTAAATTGTAATGCATTATTTAAGCATTTCTCTAGAATTGCCAAACTCATTATATACTCCTTGAGTAAAAATGTAATAACATGTTATTATTTATGGTATTAAGGTTTGAACATGACTAGACACAGATTTAGCTGTTGTGATATATAACATCTTTATATATGAAACCAAGTTTTATAAACAAACAAAAATATTTCTTTTTTCACAAACCGAAGTGCAACTTTAAAATAAAAAAACAAAAACAAAACTGTAACCTCTATTAGCTGTAATGCCATTGCACATATTACCAACATTAAATATTAAGAAAAAAAAAGGAAAGCCTTTTTCCTAATTTTTTTTTTTCCCCGCAGCTTAGTAGATGCCCTCTAATTATTCTTTCGTGGTAGTGCAATAGTGCAATACATGTTTAAACTTTAATGTGTTATTATTATTATAGTCTGTGTTGCCGATTTAGAAAAGGCCAGCAGAGGGTGCCAAAGAGATGGTGTGAATGAGTGTAATGTGTGGAACTGCATAGGAAAGGGAAAGGATTGATGGGAGCTTGCCTCTCTCAGCCAAAACAGCTTGCTGAAGGGGGCTGAGGCTTCAACAGACAGGCAGAGCTGTATTTTTAATTTATATTTGCATCTCTATACATGGCCTACTTTGTTTAGTCCAATACTTTACTCTAGAGGATTTATATGCTGTAACACAACAAACCTTCTTGATCTTGGTGTTCCGAAGAGTGAAGATGCGCACGGTGTAATAGGCCAGGACTTGAATGCTTTTCTGTGTGACCAAAAAATTGCCATATTCTTCGCTGCCATCACTTGGCCAATACTGGTCACATTTTCTCTGGAAAAAACAACATTCTTTTTACTTGACATCAGATATAAATAGTGCACCCATTTGCTGTTTATGCCAAGATTAACAGACATACGAAAGTACCTGGATATAGAGCCCCCCTTACCTCATAGCAGCACAGAAAGCAAAATGCCTATCTGTATATACAGTATGTATTTTAACTGTGTGTTTAAAAAGTAGTTCCGCCCCCTCACGAAAAAATCAAAAGTCAGCAGCTACAAATCCCGTAGCTGCTGACTTTTAATATTAGGACACTTACATGTCCAGGGTTCCCGCAATGTCAGCACCCCAGCCGATTTTCGGGGTCGGCTTTTAGGTGCTGCCGCCATTCATGCTAGGGTAAATCAGCAGTGAAGCCTTTCGGCTTCACAGCCGGTTCCCTACTGTGCATGCGCGAAGCTCACTGCGCTTCATAACTGGCCCAGCGGCAGAGGAAGAAAGAGGGTGGCAGAACTTCCGAGGGACGGTGTCCCCACGCTGTCTCTCGGAAGTGGGGAAGGGTACCTGTCAAAAACGTGTACCCAATCCCCCCTCCCCCCTGAAAAGGTGCAAAATATGGCACCGGAGGGGGGAGGAAGCATATAAGCGGAGGTTCCACTTTTGGGTGGAACTCCGCTTTAATAGCTTGGCTGAAGTTTCACTTTAATTTTATTTGTAATTTGAAAAGCACTTCAACTGACTGAATATATATAATATGTGGCGTGCAATAAATGTGCATTCACTATAACCTAATAAAGCAAGTCATTTTACAATTAAGATCCCAAGAGGTCTACAGTTTTGGGGCATAAAGGCTTTGGAGGGGAGATAATTGGAAGATGAATTTATTGAAAAGGGAAAGTGGTGGATTTATGAGGATTGTTTTATTTGTGACTCTTATGCCCCATACACACGATCAGACTTTCCGACAACAAAACCGTGGAATTTTGTTCGAAGGTTGTTGGCTCCAACTTGTCTTGCATACACACAGTCTCACAAATGTTGGCCAACATTTACCAATGTGGTTACGTACAAGACGTACGTGATACCTCCACTACGAATGCTAGTTTTACAGGACCGAGTGCTTCCGGCTTGTACTTGATTCCGAGCATGCGTGGACTTTTGTACGACGGACTTGTACACACGATTAGACTTTCCGTCAACAAACATTTGTTGGCGGAAAATTTGAGAACCTGCTAGCCAACATTTGTTGGCGGAAAGTCCGACAACAATTGTCCGATGGAGCATACACACGGTGGGACTTTCCGCCAACAAGCTCACATCCAACATTTGTTGTCGGAAAATCTGATCGTGTGTACAGGGCATTAGCTATAAAGGGAAAATATATAGAAAATTTTAATTTTAAGATTTTTGGGAAGAGATAAGTGGGTTATGAATAGACAGAGATTTGTTCATATATGAATGAAGAGAATATAACTAATAGACTGGTGTTGCTTGTAAAGTAAAGGTGCCATCTAGGGATGAGTTTGGTAATATTGTCCTTTTGTCCAATTTGTTTACTTTACATTGTTTTTTTTACTTTATATATTTTACATTTTTTTATACATTTTATTTTTTTTATACTGTATGATATTACATCAACATGGAGTGTAGTGCTATATTTTTGGAGCTCATCAGTGTATTCTGAATGCATTATTGGAAGCATATCCATAGATGGATCTGTTTGCTGGCACTAAACTTGTGAAGCAAAAGTGATTGGATCTTTGTATGGTTACTACACAGCATAAATTAAGTAGATACTGTCTCCTTATTATTTCTCCTGATGAAATCATCCATGACAACAACATAACACGTAGGGCAGAGTAAGGAGACATGGAGTATCTGTACACAGTCCTTGAGCCTATGAGTGCTGGCGAGGAAACTGTCGACAACACTTGTGTGGGAAATAACTCACCCATATTTGTATTATACACAGCAAATCAAGTGCACAATAGGGTTGCACAGTTCTCTGTGAGCTCTTTATTTGTTTTAACTGAAGTGTTTCTTATTATTGTAGCACTATGTAGTGTTTCTTATTTCACTCATTAAATACTTCAAAAAAGATAGTTGCTGGAGGTGATTGAAATCTTGGGAGGGCTGTTCTAAGCTTGAAGGGAAGAAGCTGTGATTGGATCTTTTACAATAAAATCTTCTTTATCCAAGAAATATTAAAGAATTTTAAAGAAGTAAAAAAAAAACCATGTATTGTTGTTTCCACACAAACTCTTATATACTGGGGGCTCTTGCACATACATGAATTTCAATTACATATTTAACTTATGCACTTTGTGTTTGATGAATTCAGTTATTATGATGTTTATTTATACACAATGCAATTATTTGCTCTATTGGGTTATAGTAGATGCACATTTATAGCATAGAAGATTATTATATTTGTATATATATATATATATATATATATATATATATATATATATATGATTGATAATTTTGTGGCGTTAGCAGCTTTTTTATTTGTTTGGAGGGTAGATTGGCGTGAAGTCACATATTAAGGAAATTTCAGCTGACTTACTCTTCCTTTTTCAACCAGGTTGGTGATCATGACAATAACTTCTACACTGTGCTCCCATATCATTCTCCAGAAATCTTCTGCAGTTGACTTTAGTGGTCCTTGAGCAGCAATGTATGCTTTGGGCTTGTTGTAGCCCTGCAAGAAAAAACAATAAGTATTTGTGTTGTGAAATATTACAGTCACTCATTAAAGCATCATATATGAAAGTATAACATTTACAGGTATGTACTCCCTCTAACAGAGATCACAGTGCTTTCCAGACAATGTCTTAATCTGCTTTTCTCTTTCCAGAAGGATGAAGCCATCTTTTTCTTTTCAGGCATCATCCAGATTCTGAGATGACACAGTCCTGTAAATAATTGGATCTGTGCAGTTCTTGGCTGTGTTCACAAATGACTGACAAAGTTTAGCCCCTGCTGCAGCCGCTGACCTTGTTACTTGCTACAAATATAGGATATTGCAGTTTAAGAATAAAAGTGGTTATAAAGGCAAAATGTTTACTACCCTACTGCATTCCCTGCATTAAGGTACAAAACGTTTTCATAGCTCTTCTTCCCCTCACCCCTAAACACTTACATAACACCACTCTCGATCCAGAGCTGCTCCTGCCAACAGTGCTGCTGTCCTCTCTTCCTGCTCTCACAGGCTTGACTGAGGCCATAGGCTCCCACTGCTGTCTGTCAAATCCTGTGAGGAGGGAGCAGGAGTGTGGCTGAGCCGCACTGTGTATGTCTATGGATGCACACAGCTCGGCTCAGACATGCACTGGAATGGGTGCCCCCATAACACATGGCTTGCTATGGGGGCAATCGGAGGAGGAACATGTAAAGAGTGGTATATGATCCTCAACATGAGAGATGCATTGCTGCAGAAAGTCAGTGGAGGATTAAGCCCAGAAATGAGATTGTGAGCTATGACATAAGTGCTAAGGGAGCGTGAAAAGTGTTAGCTGGTAATGCTGTTCCCCTCTTTTTGTGTTTTTAGAAAATGTTTTTATGGACTTGCTGAAATTAAGGTGATTCTACTGGACGTGCGGCCAACCAGAATTCTTTTTGCTCATTGGAATCCGTAATGGACAGGGCCAGCACCTGGTCTGTGTGTTAGTGGAGGTGGAGACTGACCTAGAGAGGTGGAAGAAAATATTACAGCGCACACATGCAAAAAAGACATTTACCTCCAGCAAGGCTAGTTTAAAACACCTAAACATTTTCAAAAAATATTATCAAAAAATATGGGGATTTGGTCACGCTTCAGAGAAGCAGGATCTCCCAATCTATGGATAGTATAGGACCCACTAATCATGGGGTACTTTGTCGCAGTAAGTGCAATTGGTGTGACCAAATCCCCATATTTTTTGAGAATGTTTTTTTGAAAATGTTTAGGTGTTTTAAATGAGCCTAGCTGGAGGTAAATGTCTTTTTTGCATGTGTGCGCTGTAATATTTTCTTCTACTGTACGGTCTTATGGCTGCACCATCTTTGATGCATCTTTTAGGGTGTGCCCCCCAAATATCTTGTTTGACCTAGAGTGGTGTTCACACATATCTAAGCCCAGAAATGATACTTTTGATGTCACATTATCAGCTTGAGTGCTGTGCAATGGATGAATCCTTTTAGACACCATATGTACTAATAAAGCATGCACATCGAACGATGACCGTAGAATAGAATGTAAAGCTCAGGAGCTAATTTGAACAACAAATCAGGATAGTTCAGTCATAACAACCTGCTTCCAATGCACATATTAAAGATAACTAATCAAATAAACAGTATAATAATAAACAGTATATAGTGGCACAGATTATGTCAAAATAGAATATATCTAACAGTAAGCAAAAATGTATTGCTAATTTACTTACATCAACATAATTTGCATTTATGTAATCAGTGGTCTTTTCTTCTTTATCTCCCATTTGTGAAAGCCTAACTCTGCTGTGATCATCTTTTGAGAAAAAAAAAACATAATTTTAAGTATTATGCAGATATGCAACAAATAATATATCTTAACCTCCCTGGCGGTATTCCCGAGTCTGGCTCGGGTTGGATTTTTCCATACCAAAAGCGGTATCCCCGAGCCAGACTCGGGCTTGCATCGCAGGATCCAGGAAGAGCATACTTACCTTGTCCCCTGGATCCTGCGATGTCTCCCCGCTGTGATCGGCGAGCCGCTGTGTCTCGCTCGATTCACAGTGCCGAGCTCCGTTCCCTGCGAGCGGTGCGACGCACGGGGACGGAGTTCGGCGGTAAATTCAAAAGTGAAACACATAGTATAGATACAGCATACTGTAATCTTACAGATTACAGTACTGTATCAAATAACTACACATCCCCCTTGGTCCCTAGTGGTCTGCCCAGTGTCCTGCATGCAGTTTTATATATATAAAACTGTTCTTTCTGCCAGGAAACTGGAGATTGTCCATAGCAACCAAAACTGTCTCTTTACATCAAAAGTGCTTTTAGACCAGCTAGAAAAAAGCGATAATAAATTAGAATCACTCGCAGAATTGAGCGATAGTGATTTGTGAGGAGATCCGTCATCAAACACTAAAAGTAACAAAAGCGACAATTCTGCAACTGAGCAAATTTCAGTGTTTTTGATTTGATTACATTATTATATAATTTTTATTATTAATATATTATTATTTGTTATAATTATTTATAGTTATTTATTATATTATAATTTTTTATTTCGTTTTTCAAACTTTATCATACCCGGGATGTCTACTAGACTCTTGTTTGGACAGATTTAAGTGAACTATTCCTAAGAATTACAGGCCTACAATATAAAACGCCAAATTTCTGTGCAAAATAATTGTACCGCTTTCAGCACCTAAAATCAGAAATAATCATACCGCCAGGGAGGTTAAAGATCATCGTTATTATTAAAACTTTGTGATTCATTATTACTTTAATCGGATAACCACAGTACTGTAAACATAACATACAGGAACATGACATGGTATTAATATCATTAGTATCAATTTCTCATTAGTGAAAGCCAAGTGAAGCCTATTATTAACCTCAGACAAGTCAGACAAGTTTTTGATATTGTTTGTTTGAAGTCAAAACTTGTGTCATTAGTTTGAATTGATGCTTTGAGAGGTCATTGGGTTTGAGCTTAAAGTGATTGTAAAGTCTCGTTTTTTTTTCTTTAAAAATAACAAACATGTTATACTTACCTGCTCTGTTGCAGTGGGTTCACACAGAGCAGTCCAGATCCTCCTCTTCTCGGGTCCCTCTTCTGTGCTCCTGGCCCCTCCCTCCTGTTGAGTGCCCCCACAGCTAACAGCTTGCTATGGGACCACCCAAGCAGAGTCACAGCTCCCTGTGTCCATTCAGACATGGGACCGTGGCCCGCACCCTCACTCTGTCAAGATTGGCTAGCTGACTTTGATTGACAGCAGCAGGAGCCAATGGCACTGCTGCTGTGTCTCAACCAATCAGGAGGGAGAGTCTCAGATGGCAGAGACACTCGTGGACATCGCTGGACAGAGATGGGGCTCCACTACGTATTAGGGGGCAGAGGGGTGCTGCTGCACACAGAAGGCTTTTTATCTTTATGCATAGAATGCATTAAGATAAAAAACCTTCTGCCTTTTCAACCCCTTTAACTGCTTGTCGACCAGCCGCCGCAGTTGTACTGCGGCAACATGGCTCGGCTGCGCGAATCGCCATCATGTTACGTCCATAACATAGACACGCCCCCTGCTCGCCCACGGAGGCGATGCGAGTACCCGGTGGTCGTGATCACCGCTGGGCTCCCGTGATCGCTGGGGGCACACCGAGAACCGGGATCTGTGTGTGAGGGGAGAACAGACAGATCGTTCATACAGAGTATGAACAGCGATCTGTCATCTACCCTACACAGTCCTATCCCCCCTTCAGTTAGAACACACACTAGGACACACTCAACCCCTTCACTGCCCCCTAGTGGTTAACCCCTTCATTGCCATTGACATTTTTTACAGTAATCAATGCAATTTTATAGCATTGATCGCTGTAAAAATGCCAATGGTCCCAAAAAATGTGTCAAAATTGTCCGACGTGTCCGCCATAATGTCGCAGTCACGATAAAAATCGCAGATCGCCACCATTACTAGTAAAAAAAAAAATAATAAAAAAGCCAATCAATATACGCTTATTGCAATTTTTTTTTTTTTTTACCAAAAATATGTAGAATACATATCACCCTAAACTGAGGGAAAAAATTTTTTTTTTATATATTTTTGGGGGATATTTATTATAGCAAAAAGTAAAAAATATTGCGTTTTTTTTCAAAATTGTCGCTCTTTTTTTGTTTATAGCACAAAAAATAAAAACTGCAGAGGCGATCAAATACCACCAAAAGAAAGCTCTATTTGTGGGAAAAAAAGGACGTCAATTTTGTTTGGGTGCAATGTCACATGACCGCGCGATTGTCAGTTAAGGCGAGGCAGGTCAGGAAGGGAGTAAAATCTTCTGGGGCTGAAGTGGTTAAGTAGTGCTTCATCTGGAAGCACGGGGATTGTGTTGCCTAATAATGTGGTTAACATGTCATATACTTGCTTCCATAACACTTGAGCTATTGGGCAAGTCCATCATACATGATGACTAACTTTTTTAATCTACTAAATGCAATCATGAACTACTCAGGACTTCTGCGTCTTCTTCCTGTTGGGTCTACTGACATTTTTACATCGCATTTGAGTGCTGTGGTGAGAAGAGTTGGAACAGTAAGTAAAGCCCATTGGTGTTGTCAGCACAATCTCCTAGCTGACAATGCATCTGTAAAGATGGATATGGCAACATGATGACATCACCCGTACAAAAGTGACAACCACCCCAATCTATAACTGGCCTTTGCAGCAAGGTGCGCATGAAAGGGCACATCACAAACAAAAGATTTCCCAGCACTTACCAACCAGCCTGCAAAACAACCAAATTGGCCCTGTGTAAGAGTTTATGTTAAAAACAAAGGGTTTTGTTTGCACACATTTGCAAATAACTCTCTGTTTTAAATGTAAACTGTTAGACTTGGCCAATTGGGTTGTTTTGCAGGCTGGTTGGTACGTGTGCTGGGAAATCTTTTGTTCGTTTGTGATTGCCCTTCCATGTATTCCTTGCTGCACAGGTCAGTTATAGGTTGGGGTGGTTGCCACTTTTTTGTACAGTTGGATGCAGGGACACACAGGCTTCTCTTGCTGCCATTGTGCTCTTGCTGGGCGTCATGTACATACCTTTGCCTTTAAGGCTTACCTGCCCATAATCTATCCATTCTTATGTGTGCTCCTACTATATAGGCTCTGAAAATTTAGAGTTAGGACCGCATCACTGTATATACAGAGGTCCCTTGGCGCGGGCACTGTAGCTTATGCATATATTTGCAAATGTGTGCAAACAAAACCCTCTGTTTTTACATAAACTGTTAAACAGGGCCAATTCGGTTGTTTTGCAGGCTGGTTGGTAAATGTGCTGGGAAATCTTTTGTTTGTTTGTGACTTCACTTCCTAAGTGAATAGACACATACAGTTTGAAAGGCCTGACACAGAAAATGAGTTGGATGTAAAAGCTGGCCATAGAAAAACTGTTGACGTGGGATGAACGAAAAAAACCCCCAAAACAGTCTTTTACCCACATGAACAAGGTGGATGGAGAAATCCCCAACCCCCCGCCAGACATTGTATTCTGATAGCAGGACTCTTTGCATTGGCTGCAGCTGCTGATCGACAAAAGTTTTCTAACATTCCTGTTCAACAGAAATCGATTTAAGGATCAAACAGGAAAGGCTACACATGGATCAAAATCTGGCCAGTCCCTGCTGAACTGAATAGGCCTAATTTCAATCCATCTATGGGTAGCTTAAGACCCCTTTCACACAACCTTTCTGATCAGGCCTGCCTGTCAGTATTTCAGGCAGACCTGTCGGAGGGTCTATTCACCCCTATGAACTGACGGGTGTAAACAGACTTTATGGTATACCTATCTCTGATCCAGCTTGCTAAAAATAAATGGAAAGGGATCCCTCTCCTTCAGTGTAGGTGGATTGGATTGGAAAACAGTGGGGTATAAATGGTCAGTAGAGTCCTTTTACACCCAGCTGCCCATAGAGCAGAGCGGGCTTTGTCTGTCTCTGCTCTGCAGAAACTGAGTGGACACAGACCTGTCATTCAACCGCTCTGCTCTGATCAGCAGGGGATCAGTGGGAAGATCCCCATGCTGATCAAAACGGAGTCTGCCCCATGTGAAAGGGACCTAAGGGTCTGTATGCAAAGTGTTTGTACTGTGTATGAGCCATGTCACACTAGCAACTTTTTGCAAGGATCTGAAGCAGTCACCAGTATCTCGTATTTTGTCTAGCGATTTGTAATTAGCTATAGAGTTGTTGCTGTAGCTGAATACAAAACTTTTTTGGGTAGCTTTAAATCTCTAGTGTGCCAGTGTCATCAGCAGCCACTTCAGATAACAATAATAGTTACTAAATTTGGCAATTCTGTAGCTAGCTCCATTATAAATAATTAGCAATGGAGCTAGAAATCATTAAATTTTTTCCAATTTTGTAGTTGCTACAAATTGCTGCTACAAAACCACACATGTAACTAACATTCCCATTAATATAAAAGCAACAACCGATAAACGTGGATGTGGCATATTTAATTGGTAAAGATAATAATCTACAACAGAGAATGCAAAACATTGACTTCTCTAATATACTGTATATGTAGCTCAATGATTGCAGTAATAATGTTAGACTGTAAAAAAATGTTGGCACAAGGTTGATGTGGATGATCTAACTTTTTTTGTGCTGCATAATATGTTGTTCCTTCAATGGTACACCCCCTACAAGGGTTGTGTCTCTCGAAGGATCACTGGGGAGATGGAGGGGTGTTGTAGAGTATGAAGTATTCTTTGATCTGACAGAATGAGTTTATTCAGTCTCCACATTATAACTGACACAAATGGCATGATTTTATGGAAACGTACAGACATCGGGAGTGGTCCAGCCAGTTGAAAGTATCCTCACTTTGGAGCTATGGGGTAGTTTTTAAAGCTTGACGAATATATGATCAATATGGCTAAAACAGCCGTAAATATTTAAATAGAATATGTAGTCAAGGGACTAAGTTCTTTGCATGCCATTATCTAGCTTCTTGGTCGTGTCATATCTAAAATTTACTCTGATCGGATATTGGCTAGCTCATAGATTTGTTTTGTCACATAAACAGGTCAGTTTTCTCTAAGGTGACAAACCTAAGATATCCCTTTTCTGCAAAGATACTGCTTGCTATTTTATATAACAGATAGGGGGGGTCTCACTAATTTGTCTTTGTTAAAGGTCAACTGATGTCCAGTGTTAAAACCCCTATATTTTAGTGGTATATATGTATTGAACAATTAATATATACTTACAGGCTACAATGTTTATGTATCTGTTCTTAATTTTGTTTTCCGGGTGGTTTGAACTATCAGATGTTATTCCCAAATCAGCAGTGCAGTTTTGAACTTCCTGCAAATAAACAGAAATTGAGCATTTGCACAATTAATTTAAATTTGTTTATCAGGTTTTGAGATACACATATACTTCAAGAAACAACAAATGCATTTGCAAACACCATACTGTCAGGAAGATATCCTTAAAGGCATATCTGACCAAGTGACATACAAAAACAAAAATCATAGCAATATAATTATTGGCTAAGGGTTGTTACATCTTGGTGCACAAGTAGTGTTAGTAGAAAATTGCAAAGAAAATTGCCATGTAAATAAGCAATCAACATATGCTTATGACTCCAAGTCAAAATATTCCTCTCACCAATCTAAAAAGGCGAGTCATCATAAAGAGTTAAGTATGGTTTAATGTTCATATAAATCACATAGAAATAAAGGGTAATATAACAAAAGTTACCTGTGACCATGTCAGTTTAGATAGTGAAGAAAAGGAAGGAAAAAGGAGCAACAAGGAAGAAATGAAAGTGGGAATGTCAAGGGCAGCCAAGCTAACACCTCCCAGACCTCATTCATCCACCGATAAATATTGTATCCATGGTTGTCAAATCTTGTCAAACTTGCCCTGGTTATTGTGGAAGGTGCAGGACAATGCATCATTAATCATGATAAAGTTTAAATCTTGTTTGATTATTGTTGACTGGTTCTAACAATGCACTATAGCTATTCTAGCGGCTAGAATCATGTAGGAGATCAAGCGTTTTTTTTTTTTTTAGGAAGATCATTATCCTGTTTCTGAAATAGAGCTATTTCTGGGCTTCTGGTAATGGTTATGCCTGTTGCCGAACAAATTACTCTGATTCAGAATCTAGTTACTTTGGGGCACTGACACCAAATATGTAACATTGTGCCTTCCTGGCCACAATTTCTGAAACACCAGGAGGAAGCCTAGAAATTCATCTTAACTATCCTAATTGGATCAATATACCAAAATGGATACTCAATGGTGTTTTGTAATTAGATTCCATCAGAGCTGTGTTAATAGAAGTTTTAGAAAGATTGTTGGCTTTATCTTGCCACTCTGATAATTCCCAAGAGATATTGAGGTCTTTTTCCCTGTGTTCCATATCGGAGAGCTTATGATCCAAATCCATTAATTGACTACATACTATCGAAATAGGGCCTTTCACAGGGTTTCTAGTTTTACAAGAGCTCTCAAAGAATGTCAAAGATAAAGGATGGTTGATCTTTTTAAGTTTATTTCCTAAATAAGGGATACACTGATTATATCAGAATGATTCCGAGAAGGTAGTTGCAGTGCAGTTTTACCATATTGTAAAGCATGCATTTTCTCTCCCGATAAAAAAGTCTCCTATGCCAAACAAACCTTTATTCTCCCACCTTTTGTGTGGGGAAAGTCCTGGAGTATACTCTGGGTTATTTAGCAGGGGAGAGAGAGGCATGTGAGGTAAGCAGAGTTTCTTCCTTGTCCACTGTCTGTCTCATATCACTAATTAATAAGACAGTGTAGGACATGAAATTGGAGGACCCAACCTAATAGGAATTTACATCATTGCCACTGAGCCTACAAAACATGATGATGCTTCCATATCACCCTAGTGCAGAGTTGGGCCTTAAAATTGTGGTGCATTTGCACATTTAAATGTAGTCTGACTGCAATGGTTTTCTATGCGCTCTGACACATTGAATCAGTTTGAGATAATATTCTATTCCATGATATTGCATTGAATTTCTCTTACCTGATAAAATGCTTTAAGAGTCTAATGAGGGAATGAATGAAAAAATAAAATAAATTTTACAATGCAAACATAAAGAGGAATGATTAACAAAACGTTAAATGAAACATAACTGGTTAGAATTATTGCCAAATTTCTGGGGAGAATAAGCAGGGGCCATACACAGGTACTGGTTGGTTTAAGAATGACATGACTGATTTATGGGTTTATTCATTAAGGCAAAGAACACATTTCATATAAAAGTGGTCTGTAGTAACTCTCAGTGATATGAATTTAGTCAGCCAAAATCTCAATGGTCGATTAATACTGTGCTGTGCTCTTTGAATGCCTCTTCTCCCCAGTGATACTCTGGGGAGAAGAGGCTGTTTGTGGATGTTCATATTGGAAAGTGTATGTTCACTTTGCAACGCGATTGGTAGTGAAAAAAAGATGAAGCTGTGTTAACTTTGAATAACCAGTCATTTGTGAGAGGAATTTTGCTAGCATGTTTGAGTATCCAAAGTGGACAGCTTCTCCTTATTTACTAATATTTACTTTGCAAAGTGAACAGCCTCTATTCCTTTAGTAAATCAACTCCACTATCTTGAGGATGTATTCTTTGTACGCAGTAGGCTGAAAACGTAGAATCATTCATATGCCATGGGACAACACCCATAAAAGGTTTGATAAGTAACAGCAGATCTACTTTTTTATGTTTTTTTTTTTTTCTCAGGCATTCATATAATATGGTTGAGCCTGAATCATTTTATATATGTTTGTCATACTCAAAAGACACTAGTGTATGGTCTCTTTCAAATAGAATTCATGAAAAGTTAACACATTTCAATGATTTTCAGTGAATTATCTTATTCTCACATAAAATAAAGATTATGGTTATGTTAAAAAAAAATAGAAAAAAGAAAAAATGTATGTATATATGACCAATACAGTACATAAAATAATCTGCATACAAGTATGAAAATATGACATTGGGTTGTTATAAGATGCCTTTTGCAAGCTTGACTTCACCTTTACTGTTTTTTCTGTTTTATTCCTTAAAGCTGAATTTTACCCTTAACAGACTGATAACAATTAATGTTCTTTAACCTCCCTGGCGGTATGATTATTTCAGATTTTTGCGTCTCAAAGCGGTACAATTATTTTGCATAGAAAGTTGAAGTAGGCCTGTAATTCTTAGCAATAACACACTTAAATCTGTCCACCAAGAGTCTAGTAGATATCCCTGGTATGATGAAGTTTGAAAAACAAAATCATAAATTATAATATAATAAATATAAATAATTATAAAAAATAATAATCTAATAATAATAAAATAAATTTTCCCACGATTCACTATCGCTCAATTCTGCAACTGTTCTAATTTACTATCGCTGTTTTCTAGCTGGTCTAAAACCACTTTTGAGGAAAAGGGACACTTTTTGGTTGCTATGGACAGTCTACAGTATATATCATATAAAACTGCATGCAGGGCACTGGACAAAGCACTGGGGACAAAAGGGACGTGAAATGATTTCATACAGTAATGTAATCTTACAGATTACAGTGTACTGTATATATTATGAATTTCCACTTTTTTTAATTTGCCGCCAGGCTCCGCCCCCATGCGTCAAAACGCTAGCAGGGAACGGAGCCCAGCACACAGGACATCAGGGTGGAGGACAGAGCCCGCAGACACAGCGGGGGGACATCACAGGATCCTGGGGACAAGATAAGTATACCGCACCAGGATCCTGAGATGTAATCCTGAGTGTGGCTCGGGGTTACCGCTAATGGTACTGAAATTTAACCCAGAGCCACACTCAGGAAAACCACCAGGGAGGTTACCAAAAGAACTTACATTCCACAGTAATAATTATGCCACCAAAATTAGTATATGCTGTAAATATCCTCCAGCATTGCTCTTGTTTCTTCTTGCTGGAGACCCCAATTTTGTTGAAGTCCAGAGCAGTCACTTCCTTATTGGAATCTCTACCCCCCTTCCTTAGTCTCAAAAACGAAATGTCACTATCTGTAATTAAAATATGTATATTTCCAGCCTTGATTGTACAGGTATGTCTTGTCGAAGTTAGAAGGGAAGGCTGACAGAAGATACAGTGATTTCAGTGATGAAGTTTAGAGGCTATGGTTGAGGGAGAAAGGAGAGAAAATCAGGGAGATAAGATAGGACACTACCCTTGTAAGTTTAAAGCTCGCTATACATTAATGATTTTTTTCATTCAACCAGCAGGTTTGCACGAAAACAAATGACCTGATTCCCCCATCCACACACTCAATGTTGAAGGGGCAATCACTCCCATTGAGCTATTGTGTTCTGATGGTGGGAAGCCTTCCTTGCTGTCAAAACACACTGATCAGTGTTGCCGGCTATAGCAAGCAGTACTGATTTTTCAGGAAAAAACAGACAGGCTGGTCAAACAAAAGTTAATCAGTAGATCGACTTCTGTATAACCAGCCTGCCTATACATGGATTGAAATTTGTCCAGTCCCTGCTGGACTGGCTGAATTTTGATTCATGTATGGCTGGCTTAACTCTTTTGTGTCTCCCTGGCAGCAGAGTTTGTCCTGTCACCTCTCCTGCTTTTATTTTCTCTCTCCCTAATCTGTGTTCCTTCAGCACATTATGACATTCATGTTGCGTTCTTCCCCTTCAGTAACAGTAAATCTTAAAGTTGACAGCTGATCTTCCTCTAATGGTTTTGATTTTAGGCACTGCTGAGAATAGAGAGCAACTGAGCATGTGCAGAACAAGGTGAGATAGTTAATTACTGGATTTTAAACAGTATAGACACTTATTTTTAATGTTTTTCAGAACTTTACTTGCAAAAGAGGCCAGCCTGAAGTGATCTATCAGGAATAAATTTTCTGATTAAACTTCCACTTCAAAGCTGGAGTCCAGAAGAAAAATTTGGGGCAATACTGCACCAGCCTAATATAATGGCTCTAATGAAGCAAATCCCGTGTTCTGCTGGCTGCTGAAATAATCCTCCCCTAATTGATGCTAGATACTCTCCGGAACTGTGATCCTCCGGTGCTACAAGGATGAGAAGCTGCAGCTGTGAAAAGAAAAATGTAACCTCTTGCTATCCCCTTCCTATCCCCTTGGCCAGTCACAAAACTCTTAGTATTATTTTCCCAGAATGCAAAAAAAACTGTGAATGAAGATGGGGCAAAAGAATGATAGGAATGCTCCCCTCCATTCACAGAACGCCTTGCAAGAAGGGGTGGGTGAGTGGTGCAATCCTTCACTGTTGCAGTCACAGCCTCTCATCTCTACAGCACTGGCAGATCACAGCTGTGGGGAAGTATCTGGTATCACTTAGGGAAGGATTTTTACACTAGTCAGCAGCCAGAAGCCTCATTAGAGGTGTATTATTACACTGGTACTGTATGCTCGAAAAAAATGTTTACATAAACTATACATATTGCCTTTAATTAGTGGTTTTCTCTGGTAATTCCCCCATGTCCCACCCCCTTATCTCCTTACCCACAACACTGTGCAGTTACTATCCCCTTCACTTACTACTTGACTTTCTTGAAGTGTGAATGACTAAAAATAGTTGGAAAGACTTATTTAATCTCCAGATGAAGCCAAGCCATATTGCAGGAATTTGGCCCTGGAACTATTTACTGATTCTCCCCCAACTATCTTACTTCCTTTTCTCTATTATACTTACTTTCCTGCATCTTACCTTTCCCCACACTTCTTAATAAACTTATTCCAACCCCATACCTCCTATACTTTACCTTTCATTTGTATAATTCTTGTTTTCTGTATTCACTTAAAATTATATAAATGTTTATGATATATTGTTTGTTACTTTTCATACCATAATCACCTATGTGATGCATTACAATTGCCTGTTAACTTATATATACAAGAATGTTATTATCTTTCTTTGTAAACCTGAACTATATTTACTGTATTTATTGGCGTATAACACTCACTTTTTCACCATGAATATTGGGTGCAAATAGCGTGTGCGTGTTATACGCCAATACTTCAATTTTAGCTGCCTCGGAGGGGACAGGAAAGGAGGCGGGACGAGCGCCATCAGATTACATACAGTGAGAAACTCCTGTTTACTTGGCCTCTGTAATAGGAAGTCCCGTCTCCTGGGCCGCCATTGGACCACTGTTCTGTCTATCATAGGAGATTCTCACTGTAATCTGTCGGCGCTTGTCCCGCCCCCCTCCCTGTCCCCCTCTAGGCTGCAGATGGGCATCGATCAGGCTGCACTGATGGCAATGGTGAGGCTGCTGCATTGATGTGGACTGGTGAGGCTGCATTGATGGCTATGGTGAGGCTGCAGATGGGCATTGATCAGGCTGCATTGATGGCAATGGTGAGGCTGCAGATGGGCACTGACCCTTATTTTGCTTCAAAGTTCCTTATTTAAAATTTAAGTTTTTTTCCTGAAACTTCCCTCTTAAAATGAACATGCGTGTTATACGCCTGTGCGTGTTATACGCCGATAAATACGGGTAACTCAAAACAATAAAATATTTTAAAAGAAAAAAAAATGTTTAAATATAAGAAAAATTATGTACTGACCTTGCCTCCACCCTAAATCCATAAAACTGGATATATTTCTCACTGTACTGAGCTAAAATATGCCTTTAGACCTACAATAACATAGGAAAACCTACCTCGAATTCTTCTGCAAATCCATTCCTTGAATGCAGGTCACGAACATGTTTGGGAAATTGCTTTAAAGGTATTGCTCCAACATCATCTAATATAAGAGTTAAATTAAAAAATACCAGCATGAATCAGCAGATATAATAGACAAGTTAATAAATGTGTGTAATTTTCTCAACTAGTAAATAAAATGGAAATAATTTACCAAATTCTAATTTACAGTGCACAATGGAAGACCTACTCTTTTGCTGCGTACACACGATCGGAAATGCTGCCAGCAAAAGACCGATGAGAGCTTTTTGTCGGAAAATGCGACTGTGTGTATGCTCCATCGGACTTTTGCTGGCGGAATTCCAGCCAGCAAAAGATTGAGGGCAGGTTCTCAATTTTTTGGTCGGAAAAAGTTTTGACCGGAAATTCCGATCGTCTGTACCAATTCCGACGCGCAAAATTCCTACGCATGCTCGGAAACAATTCGATGCATGCTCAGAAGCATTGAACTTCATTTTCTTGGCTCGTCGTAGTGTTGTATGTCACCGCCTTCTTGACGGTCAAAAGTTCCGCGAACTTTTGTGTGACCGTGTGTATGCAAGCCAAGCTTGAGCGGAATTCTGTCCGAAAAACCATCCAAGATTTTTCCGACGGAAACTCCGCTCGTGTGTACGCGGCATAAGTATTGTTCTAGTGTTTAATTTAATTATACAGCAGAAATAAAGTTGACTATATTATTCCAATTAATGCTATCTGACCATAAAAATAATGACGGCCCATATTTTAGATACCTTTTCGCATGGATGCTGAATGAGTACAGTATGTATGGCACTTTTATAGAGTACATTCTGTCAGCTGGGACGGCACTTTATACGTTTGGATATTCCTGATAGGGTACATTAAAGCCTTCTGACCAGAATTACAGGCGTACAAATGTATGGAAATCTAACCAGTTAGGCCTCGTTGCTATACAGTGCAGTTGCCGAAAGGGACAATGTGATTGAAGAAAATACACCTTTTTCAAAGTGAATTTTCACTTATTTTAGTGAATGAGGTGAAGCAAAGGGAAAATTCACTTTCCAGAGAATACCCAATCATGTGCAAGATAAAAATAAATAAATAAAAAAACCCTGAATCTGTACTAAATTCAGTAGAGACTTCCACGATGCAGTAAGATAAATTAAACTTCAGTTGGCTTAGTGAAAGAGGTAAAGTTGTTCTGACTTCATCCAATCATGTATACAAAAAAATCTGTTTTTATTTTAAATTTTCCCTGCACATGATTGGGTATTCTCTACAAAGTGAATTTTCACTCTGTTTCACAACATTTAAAATAAGGGAAAATTCACTTTGAAAAAGTCAGCATACTCTACTTGTTTGGCAAATTAACCCCACTAAAGCTGTTGACACTTTTATATGCTAGCTTAAAGCGATATTAAATCCTATTTTTTTTTATTATAATAAAAAAGAGATTATACTTACCTGTAATGATACTGCACTGAGTGGTCCCTTAACCTGAATAGTATTGCACAGAGTGTTCCCTTACGTCCTCTTCTGGAGTCCCCCACTGGCGCTGTCTGCTCCTTCTGCCTGTGGGTTCCCTCATGGCAAGCCACTTTCTTTGGGGGCACCCATGCGGGTGCGCTCCTGAGCTGGGCTGTGTGCATCCATAGACACACACAGCGCACCTCGGCCACACCCCCATCACTTATTCACAGGATTTGACTGACAGAAGCAGGAGCCTATGGCTCCCATTTCTGTGTGTGTGTCTCCTGTGAAACCAGGAGAAATGCTGCAGCCAGGGCAGGGCTGGATTGCTGACAGGTAAGTGTTTAGGTGGGGCGGGTAGGGGAAACCCTTAGTGGAGATTTTTATTTTACCTTAAAGTGGTTGTAAACCTCATTCATAAAATCTGAGCAAAGCACATATATCTGCAGTGTTTGCTTATCTCTCTCCAAGTGTCGTTTCTCTCTGGTGCTTCATTCCTCTGTTATCAGCATGGGTCATTTCTGACAAGTTTTCCTGACACATGAGATACATTTGTGTCTAGGGAGGGAGATAAGCATGGAGTTTGTTTATTCAAAACACAGTTCTTCTGCTGTGAGGAGGGGGGTGTGTGGCTTTCCTTCAATCAGCCCTCACACACTGTAACCTCAGCCTCTCCGCCCCCTCCTCTATAATACTAACAGATGAAGAAGGATTTTAACACATTTCAGTCCCTTTGAAGGGGTGTAGAGAAGAGAGGGTTGCAGATAAACAAGTAAAACCTATCTGGAGGATTTTTTCATCTCTGTGTATCATCTGAGGCTGTTCACTTCACTGGGAATATGAGAGGGTTTACAACCACTTTAAAATAGAACTTTACCCATAAGAACTTGATAAAAAAAGAAAGTTGTTAGCAAGCAACATACATTCTACATTATTAATTATGCTACCAAAATAAGTGTGTGCTGTAAATTCCTTCCAGCAATTCCTGTTTCTTCATGCTGGAGCCAACAATTTCTTGAAGTATCACTTGCAATTAAAATGTGTACATTTACAGCCTTGATTGTATGTTTTGGCTCAGCTAGAGGGGAAGGCTGCAGTAACTGGCTGTAATGAGTTTCACATCTACTGATGCCTATGAGCATATCAGGGAGATAAGATAAGACAGGACAGTATCCTTGTAAGTTTAACTTGTATGTATCTCCCTGACAGCAGTATTTGTCCTGTAACATCTGCTTATGTTTTCTCTCTCCCCAACCTGTCCTTCCTTGGCACAGTCTGTGTCATTCCTGTTGCCTCTCAGAAGCAGTAAATTCTGAGGCTGTCAGCAGATCAGCTTCTAGTGACTGATTATCAGCACAGTCCTGAAAATACAGGAAGCTGAGGCTGTGCAGAGCAGGATGAAGCAGTGCCTTTTAAACAGTATAGGCACTTATTTCAAATGCTCTAATGCAGAGAATACATTAAAGTAAAACATTTTAGGACTTTAGAGCCACTTTAACAGAAGGCAGACCTCTCAGTGATGTGTCTTCACATTTTCATTGCTAAAATCTACATGACTTTTAAATAGGCACTGCCCATTTAAAAAGAGCAGAGACACACTGAATTATATAGCTGTTTTATAGCACTTGTCAGTCCAGAGGCAGAGCTGGCAAATGTAGTTCACCGCCCCCCCTCCCCCCCCGCAGGAGACGTTTGGTAGATTGGATTCTCTGTTCTTTTGCCTAGACTCTGTGAACAACCTTGGCCCCTCTGACACACCTGGTTAAACAAAAGTTGCTGCAAACACTTATGCCCCGTACACACGGTCGGACTTTTTTCGGACATTCCGACAACAAAATCCTAGGATTTTTTCCGATGGATGTTGGCTCAAATTTGTCTTGCATACACACGGTCACACAAAGTTGTCAGAAAATCCGATCGTTCCAAACGCAGTGACGTAAACACGTACGTCAGGACTATAAACGGGGCAGTGGCCAATAGCTTTCATCTCTTTATTTATTCTGAGCATGCGTGGCACTTTGTCCGTCGGATTTGTGTACACACGATCGGAATTTCCGACAACGGATTTTGTTATCGGAAAATTTTATATCCTGCTCTCAAACTTTGTGTGTCGGAAAATCCGATGGAAAATGTCCGATGGAGCCCACACACGGTCGGAATTTCCGACAACACGCTCCGATCGGACATTCTCCATCGGAGAATCTGACCGTGTGTACGGGGCATTACAGGAACACCAGTATAGATTGGTCAATGTTAAATTAACTCAGTGTATTGTAATGGGTTGAGTTAAATGGCAATATGTACATAAATGAGCAATTAGAGAAATAGGTCAACCACAATTCACTAAACATTATGACCACTAGGCTATAGCCCTTAAGAATGGAGTTCTATATGGTTGAATTGTTCAATACCTGATAATCTATAAAACAGCAATAAACAATGGCATAGAAAACAGCAATGACATTTTCTGCAACCAGTAAGTTATGCTGCTTAGAGTGTATTCTGTATGAATTACTACACTAACACCCAGACCTTCCTATAGAGGTGCCTCCTACTCTTTTATTATTATTATACGAGATTTATATAGCGCCAACAGTTTACTCAGCGCTTTACAATGTATAAGGGGGACAACACAATTACAGTACAATAGGTACAGGAGGGCCCTGCTCGTAGAGCTTACATTCTAAAAGGGAGGGGGTGGTGGTACAAAAGGTAATAGCTGCAAAGAATGATTTGATGGGGGTGGCTCAGGGACAGTTATGTGGGTGTGGGATAGGCTTCCCTGAATAAATGAGTTTTCAAGGATCTCCTAAAGGTGGACAGGGTAGGGGCTGATCGGACATACTGGGGCAGGGAATTCCAGAGGATGGGAGAGGCTCTGGAGAAGTCCTGAAGGCGAGCATGGGAGGAGGTAACAAGGGAGCTAGAGAGCAGGAGGTCCTGGGAGGAGCGGAGGGGGCGATTTGGGCGATATCTGCAGATGAGGTTGGTGATGTAGATGGGGGCGATGTTGTGAATGGCCTTGTATGTTATGGTTAGCATTTTGAATTTTACACGGTGGGGTAGGGGAAGCCAGTGAAGGGATTGGCAGAGAGGAGCAGCAGTCACGGATCGATTAGTGAGGTGTATTAGTCTAGCAGCAGCATTCATAATAGACTGAAGGGGGGATAGCCTGCTTAAGGGTAGGCCATTAAGGAGAGAATTGCAATAGTCGAGGCGGGAAATAATCAAAGAGTGAATAAGTTGTTTTGTAGTGTCATTAGTCAGAAAGGGTCGAATTTTGGAGATGTTGCGGAGGTTAAGGCGGCAGGATTTAGCCAGTGATTGGATATGGGGGCTGAAGGAGAGGTCAGAGTCAAGGATTACACCCAGGACTCTGGCATGTGTGGAGGGACCAATGGTTGTGTTGTTGATATTAATGGTGAAGTCACAGGAGGGGGACCGTGAAGGAGGAAATATAACAAGCTCAGTTTTAGAAAGATTAAGTTTGAGGAAGTGGTGTGACATCCATACCGATATGTCATTCAGCAAGTTTGAGATCCGTGAGGAGATAGTGGGGGTGAGTTGGGGAGTGGAGAGATAGATCTGTGTGTCATCGGCATAGAGATGGTATTGGAAGCCATGGGAGGTGATCAACTGGCCCAGGGAAGAGGTATAGAGTGAGAAAAGGAGAGGCCCAAGGACAGAGCCTTGGGGTACCCCAACAGAAAGAGGAAGGGGAGCGGAGGAGATGGAGTTGTAAGTGACGCTGAAAGTGCGCTGAGATAGGTAGGAGGAGAACCAGGATAATGCAGAATCACGGAGGCCAAGGGAGTGTAATTTGCTGAGGAGCAGCAGGTGGTCAACTGTGTCAAAGGCAGCAGAGAGGTCTAAAAGTATGAGTATGGAGTAGTGGCCATTGGTTTTGGCAGTTATTAGGTCATTGGTGATTTTTAGTAGGGCAGTTTCAGTCGAATGTTGTAGGCGGAAGCCAGACTGTAGGGGGTCGAGAAGGTTGTTGTCCGTGAGGTAGCGACTCATTTGGTCATGAACAAGGCGTTCGATGAGCTTGGAGGCAAACGGGAGAAGGGAGATAGGTCTTAAGTTATTCAAACAGGTGGGGTCTAGTGAGGGTTTTTTGAGTATGGGGGTAACCAGTGCATGTTTGAACGGGGAAGGAAAGGTGCCGGAGGAGAGGGAGAGGTTGAAGATGTGGGTTAGGGAGTTGAGGATAGAGTGGGAAGGTGGTCGCAGCAATTGAGAGGGGACAGGGTCCAGGGGACATGTAGTGAGGTGGGCCATGGAGAGGAGTTTATCAACTTCTTCTGTGGTAACTGGGCAAAAGGAGGAGAGTATTGAGTGTGGTGTTGGACCTGATATGTTGGGTAGGGGAGGAATTTTAATGCTGGATATCTCCTTGCGAATAGTGTTGATTTTGCTATTGAAGTGGTTGGCAATATGTTGAGCGGTAAGCAAGTTGGTGGGAGGGGGCAGTGGGGGGTGAAGTAAGGAATTAAGGGTAGAAAAGAGTTGACGAGGTTTGGATGAGAGGGTTTTGATGAGAGTGTTGTAATAGGTTTGTTTAGCAGTGTGGAGGCAGGAGTTGTATTTGAGAAGGACAGATTTGTAGAGGGTAAAATCTTGCAGGGATTTAGATTTACGCCATGCTCGCTCAAGAGCGCGGCTGCGTCTCTTGAGACTTCTGGTGTCGTCTGTTTGCCAGGGTTGTGGCAGATGGGGCCTGGTTCTGCGTGTAGAAAGAGGAGCAAGTACGTCTAGGGAGGATGACAACGTGGTGTTGTAGATGGAAGTGGTTAGGTCTGGGCAGGACAGGGGTGCGATTTTGTCATAAAGGCCATCAGTAGCAGAGTGAAGAAGGGAAGGTTTGAGGTTGCGAAGGTTCCTGCGGGTAGTGGTTTGTGGGTTGGCAGCATGGGATATAGGAGACAAGGAGAGTGTGAAACGGATAAGGTTGTGATCAGAGAGAGGAAAGGGTGCGTTGGAGAGATTGCAGGGAGTGCAGCGATGGGAGAATACAAGGTCAAGAGTGTTGCCGTTGGAGTGAGTGGTGGTTTGTGTCCATTGTGTTAGGTTAAAAGAGGAGGTTAAGTTGAGTAGTTTAGAAGTGGTAGCATTATTAACATTGATTGGAATGTTAAAGTCACCTAGGATGATGGCAGGCACTTCAGATGAGAGAAAATAGGGTAGCCATGCAGAGAAGTCATCCAGAAAGCGTGACACTGGTCCAGGAGGCCGATAAATGACTGCGACCCTCAGACAAGCTGGAGAGAAAAGACGAATGCAGTGCATTTTGAAAGAGCAGGTGGAAAGAGAGGGAGGTGTGGGCAGTACCTGGAAGGTGCATTGTGGGGAGAGGAGAAGTCCGACACCACCTCCTTTTCGTCCACTGGGTCTGGTGGAGTGAGTCCAGAGAAGGCCACTGTGGGACAGTGCAGCTGGAGAGGTAGTATCAAATTCCTGGAGCCAGGTTTCAGTTATAGCAAATAGATCAAGGGATTTGGAGAGGAAAAGGTCATTGACAGAAACTAGTTTGTTGAAGACTGAGCGGGCATTCCAGAGGGCACATGAAAGAGGGGGGCCGACTTGTGGAATCAGGGGAATTGGGATGAGAAGGTTGAAGTTGCGACTACTGTTGGAGGAGGTAGATGGCCGATCTTGGCGTTGGAAATTGGGTGTGGGAGGGCCAGGGTTTGGTGCGATGTCCCCAGACATTAGGAGTAGTAGGAGGGTGAGGGTGGTAAGGCGGGAGTGGGATTTATAGGAGCGCAGATGCTGTGGTGGTATGGACGTGGTGATACTGTGTGGGCTTAGAATGAGCAGGAGGTGGTAAGTGGAGTAATATTGAGTGGGAAGAAGAGAGGGAGATATATAAAGGTTGGGGGGGTAAAGTAATGAGAGTTTGAGGAGAGAGGACGTTATAACAAAGATTAGTGTGAGCATTTTAGAGGGTGGGGACAGGCTAATAGAAGGAAGGCTGAGGAAATTTAGTGAATGAAGTGGAACTTCCTGCAAAATAGCTGTGGAACAATAATGTCTGTACTTACTTTTTTTGTAGCAGTGCCTTAGTCAAAGTGCCCGTGTCCAAGTGCCAAACACTTGTTGCCGGCGTGACACTTTGTGCAAGGAGTGACCAGCCTAAACCCTCGCCAGCCGTCCCAAGAAATGAACTAAATTTATAGTGGCAAGGTGTGGGGGGGAATTCAAAATTATTCAATTAGAAGCTGATAAAACTAAGCTTGTGGGGGGTGGGGTTTTACAACTGGCCTGGACAGATTGCAGTGCAAGTGGGGGCAACCGAATAAGGTTAAATGTTTGGTCTTGTTCAGGGCAGCAGAATACAAAATAAATGACACTTTCAAAAACAAACAAGTATAGGCACTAGTTTCAAATTCTTAGTAAGGCAGAATTAAAGTTCAGTTAGGCAATGTAGTCCAGTGTTTAAGAGAAGAGGGGAGTCTTTGCAGTTACCAGAGGGTATGAAGAGTCAGGTGGGAAATCGCAGACAGGTGGAGCGACTTTTGTGTTGCAGGGAAGAGTAGTTACCAGAGGGTATGAAGAGTCAGGTGGGAAATCGCAGACAGGTGGAGCGACTTTTGTGTTGCAGGGAAGAGTAGTTACCAGAGGGTATGAAGAGTCAGGTGGGAAATCGCAGACAGGTGGAGCGACTTTTGTGTTGCAGGGAAGAGTAGTTACCAGAGGGTATGAAGAGTCAGGTGGGAAATCGCAGACAGGTGGAGCGACTTTTGTGTTGCAGGGAAGAGTAGTTACCAGAGGGTATGAAGAGTCAGGTGGGAAATCGCAGACAGGTGGAGCGACTTTTGTGTTGCAGGGAAGAGTAGTTACCAGAGGGTATGAAGAGTCAGGTGGGAAATCGCAGACAGGTGGAGCGACTTTTGTGTTGCAGGGAAGAGTAGTTACCAGAGGGTATGAAGAGTCAGGTGGGAAATCGCAGACAAATACTCTTGACAACTAGCAAAGTCCTTACAGAACAGCTATCTGAGGAGACAGTTTTTTGACCGAATTCTTTAGCCAGCTAATGTTGGGGCCCGATCTTTTGGTGGTGCACATAGGTACAGTCCCAGCAAAGTCTGCGTGCAGTTGATAAGCCCAGATAGCAGGGATAACTTGTCACAAATTTGTTGCAGTGTTGAATTGTAAGTCTTGTTAACTTGCTGCACATTTTCACTGGCAAGTTGTATACCTTGAAGCACAAGTTCTAGTTGACACTTGAGCAAAGAGCAAAGTTGCAGTGGTGAGTCTATAGCAAGAGCTCTGCAAGTCTACAGCAAGCTTGCACAACATAACTTAACCAGAACTTACAGCAGACTTGCAGAATGTTTGCAAAGCAAGTTGATCTGGAGTCATGCAATGTGGACTTGCTGCAATTGTGCAACAAACTTGTAAAGCCTGGCAAGTCTAGCAATAGCTTAGCAAATCATTTTCAAACTTGCAGCTGAATTTCTTCCTATCTGGTAGGCTGCTAGTTAGATAGCTAGTCCCTATACACTCAGTAATAAGATAACGACAGTAATGCCCTCTCACTAGTCACAAAGATACAGCAACCATGGTCTCACTATTCAATCATCAGCTCACATCTGGATTTGACTGGAGGGGGTTCTAATCATCCCAAAGCTCAGTCCCAGCACTCTGCTGATGTAGGCACTCTGCTCACAGATCTGCACTGCTCTGGTCTCGCGCAGCTAAGAGACCCTTCAATGGCTCAGTCCATTTAATCCGGTCTCTATACAGGCTCAGTCTCCCTGGTGCTAGGCATAGACTCCACCGGCCACAAGTCTGCACACCTTGGTTTCCAATACTGGTCTGCAACTCAAAGCCCCAGGAAACTCTGCTGCTCCCCTCCTCTATTTGAAAAGCTCTTCTGGTGCTGTAGTTCAGTCTTATCCATTACCCTGGTTCACTGCTCCTGAAAACTACATGTCCCAATGTCCTTTGCAGGAGTCATCATCCATCCTCCCCTTTACCGCCGCTGCTGCCAGGAGGAGGGAGGGGGGATCACACACAGCTCACTTTCCAGCAACACAGCAGCAGGAAGCCTGAGTGCCCCTCTGGCCAATGAGTACCCAGCTACACAAATATGGATCACTGCCAACCTGGTGATAGGGACAGCAAATGACCTTATGGTTTTCACTTTAATCAGTCAAAAGTACAGAAGCTTGATCTGTAGTGATTGTTTTTACGCTTTGTAAAATTATGCATAGACATGAAGCCATCTGATGTAAGGTAGGTTGCACACAGAACCACTGGCTGACTGCTTTTGGGTGGTTGGACAATCAGCCAGGATAGGGAAACTGCTGGGACACAAAAATGGCTCACAGTTTCACTGAATTGATCACTGGGAATGATGTGAACCCTAGAGATATGGTGCTATACCCAGGACTAACAAATGCTTTCTTAGAGTTTTTCGTAACTTTATATATGACAGCTCAGTCTCCTTCAGCATGCTATGGTATAATAGTATATAATGTAGAGGTATAGGGTTGATTTAATAAAGACAAATAGATTGTTCATGTTGCAAGGGAAGTGGCACTTTGTTCTTGCAAAGTGCCACTTCCCTTGCAAAGCGAACTAACTCATTTGCCTTTAACAAATCAACCCCATAGAAACCCAATTTAACCAATGTTTTTTCTGCATGTGTTGTTAATAGCCAGGCTTTATATTCTGTCATGGTTTACAGACACTAGGCAATCCCAAAAATAACAGATCAGTAAATAATGATGTGAATTGTTTAGTAAACTGCTATGTATATTAGCAAGCAATAGTTCTTTTGTGCAAGTCTGTGATTTATAAAATTAGAAAGAATTCAGAAAATCACTGGATGGAATATTGTTTCACAGTGTGGGTATTATATAAATAAGTGTTTTCTTTGACAAAGACAAATTAATGCATTGATGCAGAGCTGTTATTTATATCAACAGATGTTCACCATTTAGACCAACTAATAACTTAGTCTTAAGATAACAAGAATTTGTTGATATGATATTAGTGCCCATCTGTTCTGTTTCATAGATCAGTTGAAATGCATACTAAAATTGAATTATCTTATAAGCTTAAACGAAAAAAAAAAAAAAACCACATACGTGCAATGCCATTTTCACACTTAAAAGACAGCATCTGGCAGCAGGTGTGTGTTTTATAATTAGTTTCAAATACAGTAACAAGCAATAACACCTAAATGAAAGCGCTGGAGTATTCACTCAGTAAACCAGCTGTGCAATTAAATAAATAAATAAATGTTACCCAATAGGCTATGCCTATGTAATATGTTTAAGGTAGTTTCAAAATTACACTTGCACAGCAAGCCTATTGCAGTGAAAAATTACATTTTAACATATAGTTTCAAGAAAAAAAATTACTGTATATAATAGTTTGCGTAAATAAATAAAAGTTCTGTAGAAATGTTAGGAAAGACACAGCAATATGATATGTGAAGGAAGAAAGCTATTTTGAAGATCTTTTGTGTCTATAATATTACTAATAAAACATTCAGCAGTAAAACAAAAGATTGCTAATATCAAGGTAAAGCAGCCATCCTATATTCTTCCAACATTATCCTCCACCATCTTCAATGTTTCTCTGGAATCTCTGATTGCGGGAAGATATTTTGTGAGGCTGTCACCGAATTTTGACAGACGTGTAAATAAGAAGTAGCCAGTGGAGGGGATTGTAAAGGTAAACATACTCTTAAATGTAAAATGCTTCAATCTCAAAACATCCAAAATGATAGCGTAGCTCTGCCTCCACCCAACACATTTTTTTTATGTTTGCTTAAAATGCATAGAATTTGGCGGCCCCTATTAAGTTTTTATTATTTTAATAGGGAAGAAGGCACTAAGTTGTTATACAGTTCAGATAAAGTTTATTAGTCTTACCAACCCCTTTGTGGAGAATGTGGATTATTTTTTGTTAACCATAATGAGTTTAATTTACGCTTTACCCATGAGTGCCGCCCAATTAGGATTCATTTGATGTCCCCTTAGTGTTGTTAATGGATTGGTTCCCACTAGCACATATCGGGAACCCTGTGCAGGAAATTCCATCCTTCTGGCAAAAAGTTGCCATCCCTCACATACCATCAAAGCTGTGCCTGTGAGCGAATTTTTGCTCACCCGATGTAACTGTTATATGAAGGAAGCTTTCCTTAGGGAGAGTGATATTATTAAAGCTTGCTTGAGGGAAAGGCACTATCCAGAAGGACTGATCACAGGGGGGTTTGGAATTGCTTATAGTCATTCTAGGGACTCTTTGCTTGATGACATCAACAATAGGAATACAGTTCAGACAAGAACTAGGCAGAGGAGGGACTTTTGGAGCGAACAGTTTTTTTTTTTGTCACCTCTTTTTCTTTAGACTATAATAAGATTGTGGCTATTATCAAGAAAAATATTCTTAATTCAGATAGTAGCCTTCGAGAGGTTATAAAAGGTGGCTGTCGTTTTTCATGCTGGAGACCCTCTACATTAGGCCCTTTGTTGTCTCCCAACCTTTTCTCTTCGGAGAAAGGCTTTATTAGGTCTTGGGAACACATTACTGGGTCCTTTTATATGTGGTATGAACCTCTGCAGATGCTGTACATATTATACACAGAGTAAACAAAGCACATCTTTCTTTGCTGGGGAAATCTTTTCTATTGAACAATACATCAATTGTAACAGTGATAGGTGGTCTATATGGTACAATGTACAATATGTTCACTGCAGCACATAAGATGTACTATACGTCCATTGAAAATTAGAATCAGTGAACATTTTTGTGACAGCATTATTATGAATGAAACCCAGATATCACCAGTTGCAAAACATTTTAATTTTTATGATATTGAAAAAGTAAAAAACACACATACAGGCTTCTCCTAGAGCGAGAGGCTTGGTGGATTCACAGTCTCAACACCAGAACACCCAATGGTATAAAATGTGGGGTGGGTGCAGCGCTGAAAAAATTGATAAAAAAAAAACATATGAAAACCAAACAAATTATCATTCAGTAGTGGTGAGAAATAAATAAAAAAACTAAAGCAATGTCCCTACACATCAAAAATGTAGATCAAAAAATTTTATTATAAAGAATGAATAGACATTCAGTAGTGGTGAAATATAAAAGGTGGAAAACTAAAACAGAAATTTGTTATACTTTTCATACATTATTGACTCCACTTTGTCATTGTGCTGCCTAAAAACCCCACCCTGGGGAAACTTTTTCTTTTGTTTTCAGAAAACTAAAACAGTGTCCCTGTAAAATTTTAGTTTTTTAACACAAGCAATCAGTTAGATGATCATACAGTGATAATGGAAAATGCAAGTGCAAAACTAAAAATTAATAAATCTCGTGAGAGACACATAAAAAAATATAAGGATAAAAACCTGCACATTGATGCAGAAATATAAAATATCAAAAACATTAAAGAGATTCCAAAAAGAGAGGATGATCATGAAATATATATAAGAATTATAATAATCTCTCACGAGATTTATTAATTTTTAGTTTTCCACTTGCATTTTCCATTATTACTGTATGATCATCTAACTGATTGCTTGTTTTAGTTTTCCACCTTTTATATTTCACCACTACTGAATGTCTATTCATTCTTTATAATCAAATTTTTTGATCTACATTTTTGATGTGTAGGGACATTAGTTTTTTTGCTTTAGTTTTTTTATTTATTTTTCACCACTACTGAATGGTAATTCGTTTGGTTTTCATATGGATTTTTTTAATCAATTTTTTCAGTGCTGCACCCACCCCACATTTTACACTGATTTTAGTTTTGTATTGAAAACTTTTTGGTGCTGGCAGCTTTATCTATCATTCATTTAGCTTTATTAAATTTTTCACATAGTTTTCTTTTAAGCGCAGCGTTAACCTCTTCTGTTTTTTTTTTACCTAATGGTATAAACTTAAGATGCGATATTAATTTGTTTCTAAAATTACTTTTATTAGTCATTGTGATGGACCTCCTGGCACCCAGACTGGGTGCCTCCAAACAGAAAGTAACAGAAGTTCTCTCCATATTAGAGTAAAATCCCACCAACAGATTTTCCTTCTACTTTTATTGCAGTGACAACTAGAACATTTTAGAGTTCCCCCTCACTTTCTGTCTCTGTGCGACACCAGCACAGTAATAAAAAATAATTTCTAACCCTTTCTCAGAAAAAAAATGTTTTGGCTATAGTTTGTAGAACTTTAACTATTAAATTATATTTATATTAAAAGGGGGATTCACTACTTACATATTTGGTTTTTAATTGTTAAAAACAAGTAGAGGTTTCTATACTAGCAGTGTTGACAGAATAAAGTGCACTGTGCATTCTTAATATCTGTGATAGCCAAAATTAGGACTTTATTATGCTTTGCTGATGTCTGCAAAAGCTGCAGTCATTTATATGCAGGAATTTCTGAATGTGAAAATGATGGGCAGAACTGATATTCCCCGACTTAGAGAGAAGTCTCTTGTGTTAACTTTAAATTTCTATACATTTTGACCGTATGTATATTTTCTAGTGTTTGTGAAGCCAATACAGTGGTACCTTGGATTACGAGCACCTTTTTATTTCAGAAGAATGCTTGTAATCCAAAGCACTTGTATATCAAAGCGAGTTTTCCCATAGGAAATAATGGAAACGCAGATAATCCGTTCCAGTGGCACTGCTAGTGTATGCAGTACCACATGTAACCAAAGGTGGGGGGGGGGAGGCCGGAGACATTCGGAAACACTCGGAGAGCACTCAGAGCCGCTTGGATTCACTCGGAGAGGTTCCCGAGTGTTTCCAATCGGCTCCCAACGGCTTCAAGTGTCACCGACACCCCCGCACCTCTGGCCAAATGCGGAACTGCATACCCCAGAGGCTTGAATCCTGCTCGTTTTGCAAGATAACGCTCACAAACCGAGTCAGGATTTTAAAAAAATAATAGCTCGTATTGCGAAATGCTCGGGAACCGCGTTACTCGCAATGTGAGGTATTAGTGTACTTGTTTTGGCTAAAAATACAGAAGTGAAGGTTTAAAACTCATATCAAGTCATATTTTGTTGTCTAATGCTGGCCATACATAAGTTTAGATTTTAGGATGAAAATAATTGTCGTTCGAAAATTGTCTTTTGCTTTTAACATTCAATTTTAAAATGAATGTAATTTCTGAATGATAACCACATACACTGCCCGAAAATTTGTTCAGTCGAGAAAAGTTTTCCTTCTCCCTCCCTCGAATTTTCCCATTACTGAGGTCAAAAACGAACATTGATCTGACCCCACTAATGATTAGAAAATCAAACGAATGTTCTTAAAATGAAAATATTTGAGCATTACACGTCAAGCTGGGGAGATTTCCCTTAATTTCCTGTCCTAAAGATGTTACAGAAAATGAGAAGAAATCCATCCAAAGTAAACAGAATTCTCATCTTAGAGAGCTGTCAGAAGAAAAGGTGTCCACATTGGAGGGCTTTCCCTCACCTCTTGCTTTGGTGACAACTCTAAATTGTTGGATTTCTCCACCAAGATGAATAGAAGGATAATTCTACTGGCTATGAGGTCTGAGCCCTCTGGAACTAGGATGCTTTTAAAAAGACCCAGATGTTTAAAACTTTGTTTGACCTGACCCCCTAGGCTACAGTATGTGTAGCAGGACCCCAAACGTGTGGCAGATGTTACCAGATTCTCTCCCACCATAGTGCAGAGGCAGGCACACCGCAACAGTCCATACACTCTGGCTCATTGATCAGCCTAGGGGTTTGTCTTTTTCTGAAGGGGATCTGGGGTGGTGCAGGATGCAGGATACTCCAAAATGCTGAGATAAAGGTGTCAGAGGACAATTCTTTAAACTACAGCAGAACAGTTTCTTTTCACTCACAGCTGGGGACTGTTAGATATTTGGTAAACCAACACTGTAAGACTGGAATTGTCTATAGATCAGTGGCGGCTGGCACTCAAAATTTTTTGGGGGGCGCAAACAAACTGAAAAATACTGAACCCCCCCATCAATTGGAGCCTCACTGTGTCCATCAAATGCAGCCATTATGCCCATCAAATGCAGCCACTGTGCCCATAAATTGCAGCCATTGTGCCCTTCAAACGCAGCCACTGTGCCCATCATATGCAGCCATTGTGCCCATCATATGCAGCCACGTGTGCCCATCATATGCAGCCACTTGTACCTGTCATATGCAGCCACTTGTGCCTATCATATGCAGCCACTTGTGCCCATCATATGCAGCCAGTCATGCCCATCAAATGCAGCCACTTGTACCCATCATATGCAGCCACGTGTGCCCATCATATGCAGCCATTGTGCTCATCAAACGCAGCCACTGTGCCAATCATATGCAGCAACTTGTGCCCATCATATGCAGCCACTTGTGCACATCATATGCAGCCACATGTGCCCATCATATGCAGCCACTTGTGCCCATAAAATGCAGCCACTTGTGCCCATCATATGCAGCCACTTGTGCCAATCAAATTCAGCCACTTGTGCCCAGTATACGCAGCCACTTGTGCCCAGTATACGTAGCCACTTGTGCCCAGTATATGCAGCCACTTGTGCCCAGTATATGCAGCCACTTGTGCCCATCAAATGCAGCCAGGAGGGACCCCCGGCTGTCACTTCACTAACCCCCCCGCGGCCGGTCCTGCGGCACTTACCGCTCCTGTGGTGGGGATCTGCTTCTCTCCTGGAGTGACGGGGCTCTCCTCCTCTTCTGTAGTGGTGGGAAGTGGCAGCTGCGGCTCCTGTGTCCGCTCGGCTCCTCAGGCTTCCACCACCGTGTCTCCTCTTCAGCCAAAGCATTAGGCATCCAATAGTATCGCCTAATGCTTTGGCCAATCGGGAGACAATCTCACTGACCTGCCTGCGGATTGGCAGGGAGGAATGTTAGTGTGAAAACAGAGAAAATTAATTCGCTATGCCACACAACAGGGTGGGATCAGGACGCAGTGCTCTGCACCCCGAGCCCACCCTATTTTGAAGCCTATTAGAGCCTCTGGCTCTAATCACGTGCATCAAAATACACACCCCACCTATCCCCCTCATAGTATTTCATGTGTCCGGCGTCCTGAAAGGGGCCGGGCACATGAATAGGGAGGGCGGCGGAGGTGTAAGGGGGGTGGCGCCCGTGTGCATACAATGCACGGGCCGCCACTGCTATAGATTCATGGTTGGGAACCATGAAGCAACTCATAGAACAGATAGGCTAGACTGGAACTGTCCAAAGCTTCACAGCTGGGGACCATGAAGCATCTTGTAAAACAGATAAGCTAGACTGGAACAGTCTATAGGTTCATGGCTGGGGACCATGAAGCAACTTGTAGAACAGATAGTCTAGACTGGAATTGTCTATAGGTTCACAGTTGGGAACCATGAAGCAGCTTGTAGAACAGATAGTCTATAGGTTCACGTCTGGGGACCATGAAGCAACATGTAGAACAGATAGGCTAGACTGGAACTGTCTATAGGTTCACGGTTGAGGACCATGAAGCAACTTGTAAAACAGATAGGCTAGACTTGAACAGTATATAGGTTCACAGCTGTGAACCAAGAAAAACTTTGGCTAAATAAAAGCAAATTATGTTAAAAAACAACCTTTTCTAATTTGGATGGATCCCACTCCTTTGAAATTAAATCTTCCATAATCTACAAAACGTCAAGGGGAATTAGTTTGATTAGTTGCACAAGTGGCAAATAATATGTTTGAAAGACTAAGTGCAAGTTGTGTGATAGGATAAGTCAACATTTACATGACATTGCATCTAAAGGGCCTACCAGCCAGCTCGCACAGCAATCTAAAAAGTATTACAGTTCAATCCCAGAGGCCTAAAGGTCAAGGGAATTTATCACCTGAATTGGTCCTCAGACAAGGTGTTTTCAGAAATAGTTTTTATTAAACTGAAGCAAGTAAACATAACAGATACAACCATGAAGAACATTTTGCCATCATTAAGATTCCAGTTCAAGTAGGAGTAGACAAGGTGGTTTTGATCAAGAAGTTTTTTGGAAGGATTTGGATGTGGAGTATTATGCTTGGGGCTCTGGACCCAGGAGGCTTGAATAAAGATAAAATTCTGTGTTTTATTATGAGGTTGCTCTCTCTATGGCTGACACACCGTATAGTGTCCATTTAATACACATTTTCCTGTCCACCTTGTAGGATTTTTTTGAAGGTTTGCCTTAACTCAGCCAGACTGACATAATGGTGAAAGATTCCTATTTAAGTATGCACCTTTAAATGTGGGTAGATAGATATGGTGCTGTAATTGCATGTAAAGCACTTGATTGTCACAATGTCTGTATAATTGTGGATGAAATGTCTTGCTGTACAGCCGACTTGTGGCTCATATTCATTACACCCTGATATACTCAGGAAAGATGCCACCCTGACTCTGGTGCCTCCAGTGATTCATGCAAAAATGCAAGCAGCAGCTTGGAGGAGGACTACATACAGTGAGTGATGCCATCAAGCCTGGCCAACCTGCTTACACTTTGGATGGCCTCCATAAGTTTTGGTATTTCAGTCAACCTTGTTCCACTTGTGTAAGGTGGACGTAAAGTGAAAGGTAGTGGGGGCGTGGCCTGGACAGCGATAGTGTAGGACCCGTGTGAGCTGAGCTCTGCTCTTGGTATATCCTGCAACATCTATCCTGTGCGCCCACCGCCTTTTCACATAATTTATTAAAGGCTTGTTTCTCCTGGACTCTCACTATCATGTCCCCACCAAAGAGGAACACTGCAGCCTCCTCATCTCTAGATAGATATCGGCGTCAGGACCAGGACCACGAGGAGCAAGATGGCGACTCTGCAGCCCCAACTACAGAGCATGCTGCTGCTGACACCACCAAGGTCCTAGAGCAGGGGTCTCAAACTTCGGCCCTCCAGCTGTTGCAAAAATACAAGTCCCATCATGTCTCTGCTTGTGGGATTCATGCTTGTAACTGTCAGCCTTGCAATGCCTCATGGGACTTGTAGGTTTGCAACAGCTGGAGGGCCGCAAGTTTGAGATGTCTGTCCTAGAGGCTATTTCCACATGCCAGTCCACCCTGACATCCAAAATAGAAGAGATCAAGGTGGACATATCTCTTATCAGGCAGGACATGACCAAATTGAGGGACTGGGTCACGGAGACTGAGGCCAGAATCGGCCGCGCAGAGGATACTCTGTACCCCCCTTCAGCACTCCTCCAAAGCAATGTAATGCCAAATACAACAATTAGCCCAAAGCATAATGACCTAGAAAACCGGGCTCGCAAATCAAATCTCTGCTTCATTGGGCTCCCGGAGGGTTCTGAGGGCCCCAATCCCGCAACTTTCCTGAAAAAGCTCCTGATTAACACGTACGGCAGGGAGGCCTTCTCAACTACATTTGTGGTCGAGCGCGCACACCGCATGCCAACATGCCGACCCCCCAAGGGAACACCGCCATGCACCTTAATAGCGAAGCTACTGAATTACCGAGATCGTGATGCCATTCTTTGCCTGACCCGAGACAAGGGCAACATCCCTTTCCAGAGCAGCCACATCTCAGTATTCCCCGATTTCTCAGCAGAGGTCCAGAAACAGAGATTCCGCTTGTTGACGTCAAATGGCGCCTCAGAGCACATAATTTGAAGTATGCCATGTTGTTTCCGGCCCGTCTCCGTATCGTGGGGGACGATCAAGCCCACTTTTTTGAAGACCCGGAGCTCGCCTTTGCCTGGCTGGATCAGCGAGATGCAGATAGAAATTGTCTCGCCTGATGGAGACCACCTTCCGATACCTAGTGTGGGTAAGCTTCCTCTTATCCGGGCTCACCGCAGTTACTTGACCCACCTAGTGAGTGTACCCGCAGCCTATGTCCCAAACACGGTATCCTTCTATTGAACGGTTTTCCCCGGATCTTGGTAACGGTGTACCCTTCCTACGTTTATCCAGAGGCCCACTCCCTCCCTTTTCTTTTGACAAGTAACTGGCCCCATGCCATATCCACCACACTGGGCACCACGTTATGAGACCTCACCAGCTGGTGAACACATCTTCCTTTACCACTCTCATTATTGCCAATGTTCTTGTTGTATAATGCTGCCTTTTTACCGTGAGCAAGTATATAGACCCTATCAGCTATCCAACGAACTTTGGAAAACTGTGCGCACGATGTAAGTCCTACCGCTGGGTCCTTCTCCAGCAAATGTCCCCCCCCCCCCTAGATGGACTATCACCGTACTGTCCTGGAGACTCCTATAGGTGTTAGTATGGATGTTGCTGATCTGGTCACCCCTTTTGCTTGTTTTTTACCAAGACAGATCCGCGCAAGTTACGGGTACTATGCCCCAGTTATGTTTGGAAAGCGGAGGGCTGGTGGATGGAAAGGGTATTTCATATGTTTTGGTTATGGTTATTTGTTTGTTATTTATTGCTCTGTTCAAGATGTAAGTATGCATGGTACATTTTGCTCTTGAGTTGCTCTGTGATGTATGCACCTCTGTATTACGTGCAGGACCCTGCTCTGGGGACTGGTCCACCACTTCTTCTGAAAGGTATTTTAATCAATAGACTATGGCTGCCATGAAATTCCTTACATGAAATGTCTGTGGAATTCGAGATAAGCTAAAGCGCACGGCAGTGTTTGGCTGTCTCAAATCCTACAGGGCTGATATAGTGGTTTTGGTGGAGACGCATATTACTGGCCAACTCCAACTCGCACTTAAAGCACTTAAACATGGATAGGGTGGGCCTACCACGCCACCCACACTCCTTACTCCCGTGGCGTTTCCATTTTAATAGCCAAAATGACTCAATTTGGACTCATTTCGGTACAAATGGACCACCAGGGCAGGTTCATTTTCTTACACTGTACTTTTTGTGGTAAACCGTACCTTCTTCTGGCCTGCTATATTCCCCCGCCTTATAACTCTGCGGTGGTTAATGAAGGGTTCCTGTACATGGCCCAGCACCCCACGATCCCCGCCATTTGGCTTGGAGACTTTAATATGGTCCTAAACCCGACTACAGATTGACTGCACTCGAGTCTCACTACCCAGCTACCTACCACTACCTGACTAAGCCGTACACTCACAGAATTTTCACTGACAGACGCATGGCGCTTTAAGCACCCAGACACCCAGGACTTTTCATGTTTCTCGGCGACACACTCTATTATGTTCTGAAAAGATTTCATTATGATCTCAGATGTCCTGCTCCCTCTGCTGGAGGACTCAGGTTATCATGCCAGATTCCTGTCTGTTCACGCCCCAGAAATACAGAAGGAGTGGCAGTTGTACTTTAACACCAATCAGGACACGGCATCTGGGAAGCTTTTAAACTGCATGTCCGCTCCACCCTGTCCAGATGTATAAATCGGCTGAAAGCCTCCTCCAAACTATTGCTCCAACAGGCCTCAGAGAGACTGGTATCAGTCACAGACGCATTCATGTCAGACCCCACGCCTGCTAACATCTCTGCGCTTAAGTTCCAAACGCGCATTGTCGATCAATTACATTTTGAAAAGGCTAGGCAAAAACTTTTCTTCTCCAGATAGCGGGTATTCGAACAAGGAGAACGGGTAGGAAAGCTTTTGGCCTACTTGGCCCACCGGGTTTCCAGACCACCAGTGGTGGTGTCCTTGGTGGGCGCACAGGGAACACCTATAACGGATCCCTCGCTGGTTGCAGCGGAGTTCCGCTCCTGCTATGCCAATCTATACTCTTCCCAAGTAAACGTCACTACACAGGAGACCCAAGCCTTCCTGCAGAATATACTCTTCCCCCGGTTGTCTGAAACCCAGGTGTTAGCTCTCGAGCCTCCCTCTCTGTGGATCAAATTGCTGCGGCAATAGCGTCCCTTGCCCCTGCTAAAGCCCCAGGCCAGGACGGTCTGCCATTAGACTTTTATGCAACCTACTCGGAGGTACTGATCCCCGAACTTATGAAGCTATATAATCATATTTTTTAATCTGAAACCCTATCTGAATCACTTCGCCAAGAGGTGATCATTGTGCTCCCTAAACCGGGCAAAAATCCTCAATACCCTGATTCCTACCATCCAATCTTGTTATTACAGGTGGACATTAAAATATTGACAAAAGCACTAGCCACTAGCCTTAACCAAATCATTCTATTCTTTATTCATCCTGATCAAACGGGATTCATGCCTGTAAAAAACACAGCCATGAATATTCGTCGCCTTCACATGAATCTCCAAGCTTGCCATGAGGCAGTTGGTACCAGAGCAGTGATAGCATTGGATGCCGCTAAGACGCTTGACTCTGTGCAGTGGGGCTACATTTGGGAGTGCCTCAGAGGCTTTGGGTTTGGTCCTAATTTTGTCAAATGGGTGCATGAGTGGCAGTGAACGTTTGGACTTCGGACCCCTTCGCACTCGGGTGTGGAACCCGGCAGGGGTGCCCACCTTCCCCACTGTTATGCGCACTTGCCGTGGAACCACTGGCCATTTCACTTAGAATGAATCCAGATGTCCATGGTCTTCGATTGGGTCCTCTTGTGGAGACGGTGAGCCTATACGCGGATGACATGATCCTGTACCTAGCGGATACTGGCCCGACTCTACAGACTGCCCTCTAGACCATTGAGGAATTTGGAAAACACTTAGGATTACGCATAAATTGGTCCAAATCACAAATTCTACCCCTAGACCTCTCTCCACCAACCAGATGCTCTGCTTTCCTCCCATTGAACAGGGTGTCCTCGAATCAATACTTGGGAGTACAGATTACTAGAGAGCCCCAAGAATATATTATCAACAACATAGAACCATTATTCACCTTTATGAAAGCCCATACGCAATCCTGGGCTTGACTCCCATTGGGGGTGATGGGGAGGGTTAACCTTACCAAAATGATCCTACTGCCCATGTTTTTATACATGCTTTGGTACTCCCTGGTTTTAATCCCTTCAAAAATCTTCAAAACGCTCAATAGTATTCTCAACACTTTCATCTGGGGACCTAGCAGGCATAAATAAGCATGGTGTACTCTCAAAAACCCAACCTCTTCAGGAGGAGCAGCCCTTCCAGACTTCCATTCATATTATATAGCGGCCCAACTCTCATTTCTACCATCTCCACAAAACTGATGCCCCTAGATACCAAACCCTAATATGCAAGAAGCCTGGCTGTAGCACTCAATCTCCACTGCAAGTACTATTTAGAAGCTAGGGAGGTACAGAGGTTGCCAACAACCGGAACCTCCTGTTATCCCACTATAAACGCATATGGGAGATTGCGCTCAAAATGACCGATGCTGATTTTTTCCACTCACACACACCCTTGTGGCATAATCCCCAACTACGGGAACTGACCTTAATCCCAGACATTGACATCTGGGCTTCTAAGGGGATTTTATTCCCTTACCAAGTACTTACCCCTCTCGGAGTACGACATTTCCAAGCACTGAAGGACGAATTTGAGTTGCCCTCCCATGCTATTCCGATATTTACAGTTAAAACACGGTCTTCAAACCCAAATTGCAGACGGTTTCCCAAACCCGCAAACTCTATCCCTGGTGATCATAGATACAGACCCCTCCAAACTGATATCCACTTTATATAATACAATACAAACTTGTTCGGTAACACGCATTATCAGTACGGCTAGAACCCGCTGGGAAGGGGATATATGCCCCATAGAAGAATCTGACTGGGACGAGATATTGGAAAACACCAAGAAGGCTTCTCCTAGGCTCTCTGAGCGCTTGACACAACTATAGACACAAATCGTATTTTACCCCGGCGAGAATTGCCAAATACTGCCCTAATTATAACCCACTATGCCCTAGATGTGCCGGTCATTCGTGTACATTTTTTCAGCCCAGTTATCCAAAACTACTGGACACAAATTAAGTTTCTGCATGACCACATGGGGTCACCCCTTCAACTGAACCCGAAGCCATGTTTATTTGGCCTACTCCCAGACATCTCTATTTATAAGTTTCTTGCCACCTTCCTATACGAAACCCTCTTTAGTGCACAGAAGTTAGTGGCCCGACACTGGATGCAGACTACCCCCTATCCTCCAGGGATGGGTTGGGGAAATCAATTTGAATCTACCTTATAAGAAAGTAATCTACCGACACCGGGGTTGTCCCACCAAATATAATAAGGTCTGGGATAGGTGGCTGGACATCTCGGACACATGTAATGAATAGGCCTGTACTCCCGGACCAACATAGGGGTACAAGACATACCCCAAGTCTCCTGCAAGCCTTATAATCTACTGCAATCTAATAAACGTTCATGGGAATTCCCAGTACAGGGTGATGTAATATAACCTGATAAGTGCGTTACTGGCGCACTGACTCAAAGCCGTATTACAATGTGCAATAGACTCCAAGGGTAATCCACATGTTTGTGATTAATCTGTATCCTTCTTTTGTACTGCATGACATGTAGCGTGCCTATATGCTTTACTTACAAATAAACTTGTTTTGTTTAAAAAAAAAAAGTGAAAGGTAGTTTTTTCTTGCGTGATCCTATGCTGGTTTGTAGACCTTTCTATAGTGACTTGGCTGCTTTCTGCTGTCACTTTTTATGTAAGATCATATGAACTGTCAAGCTTTGTGATGTTGCTTTAACTAGCCTGCTTTATCTTGCTCATGTGTGCTAGACGTTTCTAAAGCTGGGTGTACACGAGTAGAACTTCAAATAAAAATTGTACAAAAATTCTTAGGAAAGTTTGTTTGAAAAATCTCAGAACATTTGAATGATCAGGAAATGAGTTCAAGAAAGTAGTTCAAGATGTAATTTTCTTTTAATCAGTTTTGAAATAAATATACCTTACAAAATGAAAGCCACTTACACTGTTAGGAATGCATACATATAAGAAAAACTTTCTATCCTGTTCCTTCAAATTTTCTCATCGCTTGTTTGTAAAAACGAATGTCGATTTGACCCACTAGCAATTAGAAAAATGAACATACGTTCTTACAACATTCTTAAAACCAAAACTTTTTGAACAGAACTACTCGCATAAATCCAGCTTAACAAGGATGATCAATCAGTATATTATAGGATGCTAATCACATTTAGCACGGCGACTATTCACAGACACAGCAATTGATGTACACTGACCTGTATAGTGTACAGCCTAAAAGACTTAAGCTGGCCATATATGGCTCAGTTTTTTCATTCAGCAAAAACTGAACCGATTCCTCCATCCACATGTTTAAGGTGGATACAAGAGTCCTCCTTGCTATGTCATTGTATTCTGACAGCGGGACTCTGCTAGAATACTGATCAGCGCTGCAGCCTGTAGGCTGCATGCGCTGACTAAAGTAAAATTTTCCAACAAGCCTGTTCATAAGAAGTTGATTGTTAGATAGGCTTCTCATAAACAGAAATGGCCAGTCCCAGCTTAACTATGCAAATTTCGATCCAACTATGGCCAGCTTAAGTGTAGACGGAGTGCTCTAACTATACTTATTTATGTTGGTTTTGTGATTAGGGAGCACTTTAGTATGATACTGGTATAAGTTGTAAGCGATGTGTCTCAGGGAGTGTGACCCAGGTTTGGGAGCCAATACTTTTAGCATTTTAACTTTTCATTGGAGATTTTTTTTTATGGTGTTATGCATGCCTATTATTGTTTGTTTTTGTAATAAAGTAATAAAGCACACGTGTATACACAGTAAGCTTTCCAGTTGACATTTTCTGCCTTCTCTTTTGTGAAAAACAACACCAAGCCTAAAAATTTAGACCATAAAAATGTTTCCCTGTTCTAGCCACTTCTGAATATGTGTAGATAAATTTACCGAAAGAAATGAAGGTTAAAGTTGAGATGGATAATGATTGGAATGTTGAGAGGAGTCATCTCACCTTTTCTTTGTTCGGTGCTCTGTACAGTTAAAAATGAGCTCTGCATATAAAATAGACAACATGCTGCCTCCGATAAGGCATTTTAGGATTAGTTTCTACTAAAAAGTCACAAGGGCTAGAGCTTACACGGAAGGGTGTAAATGTTTAAGGCACGATGCCTCAATATGACCCTGTATGTATTTTGGACTAGCTGCTCTATATTTCACTGCATATGTGTACGGAGAATATGAAAGCATCAGCTTTGTTTTACTGCAGTGGAAGTGTGTGTAGAAGTGCGGGATAAATGTGCAAACTCAGTAGGACCAGCCCTATCTAAAATTGTGTGAACTAAAAGTATGCCAGGACAGGAAAACAATGAATTTATTTTAGAGCACTTACGTCCAAATACCAATGTAAATGTAATTATTCTAAAGAACAAATTGTACAACAGAGGGGGTTCAGTTTATAACAGTTCTAGCATTCATTTTGCCATACTTTGGACTGAATTATATTATTTCTGTTTATTTTGTCTTACAAAATAATAGTCTCAAGCAATGATTTACCAAATAGCTGGATTTAGTGATGACAGTGACAGCTGCCGCCAGCTGTCAAATTACCACATATAGTACCTGACAGGTGACTTGGCCCCAGGTGCCAATTGAACAGTGCTTCTGCTCAGATGTAATGAAAGCCTCACGCATAAATTAGATGCTGTTTTAGCCAATATGTCTTTGACACTAGTCATTTACTTGAAAAAAAAAATAAAAAACAAGACAGACTGATTATGTCACATGCACCTGGAGCACACTTTTCTCATCACATGATAACAGCTTCATGGATACTATTTCTAAATACAGTATATGTCTTTTCCAAGACACTTATTACTAAGTAACAATAGTCATTACTGTTAATTAAAATTGTTTGCCCAATACTGCACCTGGCAGTTATAGCAGGCATCTATAGTGAAGTATAAAACCTTTAAATTTGTTTTACCATGCAGTGTCCCTCTCAAAACAACATACAATTGGAATAGGTTGTGGTTAATTTATTTTAGCTGTGAAAAGGCACAGGGTATTAAACACACTATGCAGCTTGCAAATGATTGTCTTGAAGGGAAATGCTACATGTATGCAGGAAATAAATGGCAAAAGAGACAGGTTACAGGTTTCAAATGGTTTATTTATTAAGAGAGGACTCCAAGACTGCTTTCCAGTAGCATAAAGGCTTCTCTCCCAACAAATGTCCCTATTAGCTTGGGAGTAACATGGGACCACTATGTGAGTGCAAGGGTGCTAGGGTATATCTTGGGATATACCTGGAACGCCTGGGTCAACTAAAAGCAAGGGGATGGGAATTTCACAGATAACGCTGAAGAAACACTTTGTGGGTGTTTTCAATGTGTTTATTCAGCATTTTCATTGACTTGGATTATCAGCAGTTATGCTTTTAGCAGCAAAGAAAATGCTGCATAGGACACCTTCATCATCCTATAGTGCTGGTCCTCTAGTGAGCATTTATGTGCATGCGCACAGGCACTTGCATTATAAATGTGCTTGGCTAAGAATGGAGAGTAAAGGAAACACTGACTCCAGCTGCTCTCTGTAGCTGCTGCCTTGTGGTGCTGAGCAGGAAGAATTCAATAGACTGGGTCAGGCTGCACTACACTGTGGGAACTGTAGTCCAGAGGAAAGAAACTTTACACTAATCAGAGCTTTTGAACTGCATTTCCTACAAAGAGATTGCGAGGAGGAGGGGAAAAATGCTGCATTTTCCCAGGCTGTAATGGACACAACTTCTTCTTGCTGTGAGGAAGACCTGTACAGCGTGCATCATCACTGTTGCATTTCAGTGGCCTGAGCAGGATCTGAAGTCTTGAGTTCGGGGGGGGGGGGGGCAGCAGTCAGAGTCACCTGGGTGCAGAGCAGAGAGTGGACCAAGCTGTGTGTGTGACCGGATGGCGAGCTGCAATATCAATGGGACAATATTTCTGGGACTGGTGTGCTGCTGCAGAGGGGTTTTACTATCTGCTGCTAGAGAGACTGAGCCCTTTAGGAACTGCCCATACAGCTATATAGTAGCCTTATTGGTGCCTGCAGGCTTGAATGGGACTATTCTCACATGCAGCAACGGTACAACTGGGCCCTACTGCTAGCCGGCTGAAGAGTTAGAACTAAAGACTGTCCATTTACAGCTGCTACAAAGACAGCTTAATCTGCTGCTTATTCTAAGAGATGCCTCTCATGTGTCATTGCACCATACCCTAGCCATTCTCCTAGAGTGCACTCTAGACTAATTATAGTATTAATATTCACATTGCAGCTAATGCTTATATGCACTTTTTTTCTGACTTTGCTGATTCATAAGTCAATTTCAGCTTAGTGGTACAGAACTCTGTTATAAGTTACCTTAGTATAGTGATTATATTGTCTGGTGGACTGTGTCTGAACATACCTTTGTGTGTTCATCTATGCTCAAACCACCATTTATTCTAACCCGTAACAATACATTGGGGTTCATTTACTAAAACTAGAGAATGTAAAATCTGGTGCAGCTCTGAATAGAAACCAATCTGCTTCCAAGGTTTTACTGATCAAAGCTTAATTGAATAAGTTGAAGTTAGAAGCTGCCATGCACACCTGCAGCAGCAGATTTTGTCATCTCCAGTTTTAGTAAATAAAACCCTATTGAATTAATTTACCTCTAAATGGTCTTGTGTCTGTTTCCTGGCACTAATTCACAACCAAGTTAAATGTATTTAAACTTGTGTTCTTATAAGTGCTTACAGTAAATTTCATTTAATCAGTTGTGCCTCTTACTAAATACTTTGGAATGTCTACTTTCCAAAAAGAGGTCATTTGGGGGGTATTTGTACTTTCCTGACTTGTTAGGGTCTCAAGAAATGAGATAGGCCGTCAGTACTTCGGTTGTGATCAATTTTCAGAGATTGGCACCATAGCTTGTGGACTCTATAACTTTCACAAAGACCAAATAATATACACGGATTTGGGTTATTTTTTACCAAAGATAGGTAGCAGTATGAATTTTGGACAAAGTTTATGAAGAAAAATTACTAGTTTGCAAAATTTTATAACAGAAACGAAGAAAAAATGCATTTTTTTTACAGAATTTTCTTTATTTTTTTCTTTTATAGCGCAAAAAATAAAAAACCCATCAGTGATTTAATAACACCAAAAGAAAGCTCTATTTGTGTGTAAAAAGGACAATATTTTCATATAGGTAAAGTGTTGCATGACTAAGTAACTGTCATTCAAAATGTGAGAGCACCGAAAGCTGAAAATTGGTCTGGTTGGGAAGGGGGTTTAAGTGCTCAGCGGGTAAGTGGTTAAAATAATCAGCTTTTATTTATTCATGCAAAACCTTTATCCCAAAAGCAAAAAAGAACTGTTTGCTGTAACTGCTTATAAAGTCTAAGCTGGAGTTTGGTTTAAATTTCTTAGTGTATCTAAATCTGCTAATACATTTAACACTATCCTCTCCCTGACAACCAAAGTGGTGTCTCACTAATACGGGAGGTGTGTTACTGGCCAGATCACCCAGTGAAAACAGAGAGAAAAAGCCAGACAAAAGAAAACTGATGCAGCCACCACATCCAATGATTGGTAATCAGCAATATATTACATTTTTAATTTTGGGTCTAATACTGCTTTAAACTGATTGTAAGGGTTTATTTATTTTTTTAAATAACAAACATATCATACTTACCTCCACTGTGCAGCTCGTTTTGCACAGAGTGGCCCCGATCCTCGTCTTCTGGGGTCCCCTGACGACTCTCGCGCCTCATCCCCACATCAGATAACCCCCTAGGACAGTAATGGCAAACCTTGGCACCCCAGATGTTTTGGAACTACATTTCCCATGATGCTCAACTACACTGCAGAGTGCATGAGCATCATGGGAAATGTAGTTCCAAAACATCTGGGGTGCCAAGGTTCGCCATCACTGCCCTAGGAGAAGCGCTTTCCCGAGGGGGTTAGCTTGCGGATGCGCTCATGAAATCCAGCATTCGGTGTCCATAGACGCCGAATGTATGACTTGACCTCACCCCCCGGCGCCTGCGTCATTGGATTTGGTTGACAGCAGCGGGAGCCAATTGCTGCGCTGCTATCAATCTATCCAATCAAGAGTCGAGAACCCCGGGCAGAGAGATAGCGCGTCCCCACCTGGTCAAGTTTCAGGGCTTAGGTAAGTAAAACGGGGGGGCTGGGGGGCCGGTCACTGCCAGGTGTTTTTTCACCTTAATGCATAGGATGCATTAAGGTGAAAAAACACAAAGCTTTACAAACCCTTTAATTGTTGTTTCCTGATATATGAACTGTGCTTCCCTTCCAAATCAAAATATCAACTATTTACTAGTACATATATATATATACAACATTTAAAAAGTTTACATAGACACATACTGTACTTTGTAAAATAAGTAGTAAGAACTACATATTTTGTAGCCGATGACAGGTTATGTAGAGATACATAATTTATGTAGAAAGGTACATTACATACAGTGAAACATGACAAAGCAAATTAATAGTTAAATAGTTAAAATTAGTTAAATAGCAGATTAACACTGAAAAATGTAAGGTTATGCACCTAGACCTTGGTAACAATGATGCTCTATATACTATAAAATAAATAGATCTGGATAAACATCTATAGACAGATGTAACAATACTAAATAACTGTAAGTTAAGCAGCAGCTGGTAAAGCAAACCGAATCTTAACATACATTTATGTATAAAAAAAAAAAAAAAAAAAGATGAAATATATGAATATAATACTTGCTCTGTCCAGTTATCAGATACAGTATCTCACAAAAACTCACATTTTCGTAAATATTTTGTTCTATATTTTCATATGACAACACTGAAGAAATGACACTTTGCTACAATGTAAAGTAGTGAGTGTACAGCTTGTATAACAGTGTAAATTTGCTGTCCTCTCAAAATAACTCAACACACAGCCATTAATGTCTAAACCGCTGGCAACAAAAGTGTGTACACCCCAAGTGAAAATCTCCAAATTGGGCCCAAAATGTCAATATTTTGTGTGGCCAACAATTATTTTCCAGCACTGCCTTAACCCTCTTGGGCATGCAGTTCACCAGTTTCACAGGTTGCCACTGGAGTCCTCTTCCACTCCTCCATGAAGACATCACGGAGCTGGTGGATGTTAGAGACCTTGCGCTCCGCCACCATCTGTTTGAGGGTGCCTCACAGGTGCTAAATAGGGTTTAGGTCTGGAGACATGCTTGGTCAGTCCATCACCTTTACCCTCAGCTTCTTTAGCAAGGCAGTGGTCATCTTGGAGGTGTGTTTGGGGTCGTTATCATGCTGGAGTACTGCCCTGCGGCCCAGTCTTCGAAGGGAGGGGATCATGCTCGGCTTCAGTATGTCACAGTACATGTTGGCATTCATGGTTCCCTCAATGAACTGTAGCTCCCCAGTGACGGCAGCACTCATGCAGCCCCAGACCATGACACTCCCACCACCATGCTTGATTGTAGACAAGACACACTTGTCTTTGTACTCCTCACCTGGTTGCCGCCACACATGCTTTACACCATTTGAACCAAATAAGTTTATCTTGATCTCATCAGACCACAGGACATGGTTCCAGTAATCCATGTCCTTAGTCTGCTTGTCTTTAGCAAACTGCGGGCTTTCTTGTGCATCATCTTTAGAAGAGGTTTCCTTCTGGGATCACAGCCATGCAGACCAATTTGATGCAGTGTGCGGTGTATAGTCTGAGCATTGACAGGCTGACCCCCACCCCTTCAACCTCTGCAGCAATGCTGGCAGCACTCACCATCTTTTTCCCAAAGACAACCTCTGGATATGATGCTGAGCACGTGCATTCAACTTCTTTGGTCGACCATAGCGAGGCCTGTTCTGAGTGGAACCTGTCCTGTTAAACCGCTGTATGGTCTTGGCCACCATGCAGCAGCTCAGTTTCAGGGTCTTGGCAATTTTCCTATAGCCTAGGCCATCTTTATGTAGAGCAACAAATCTTTTTTTCAGATCCTCAGAGAGTTCTTTGCCGTGAGGTGCCATGTTGAATTTTCAGTGAGGAGTATGAGAGGGTGAGAGCAATAACACCAAATTTAACACACCTGCTTCTCATTCACACCTGAGACCTTGTAACACTAACGAGTCACATGACACTGGGGAGGGAAAATGGCTAATTGGGCCCAATTTGGACATTTTCACTTAGGGGTGTGCTCACTTTTGTTGCCAGTAGTTTAGACATTAATGGGTGTGTGTTGAGTTATTTTGAGGGGACAGAAAATTTACACTCATACAAGTTGTACATTCACAAATTTACATTGTAGCAAAGTGTCATTTCTTTAGTGTTGTCACATGAAAATATATAATAAAATATTTACAAAAATGTGAGGGGTGTACTCATTTTTGTGAGATACTGTATGTATAAATACTACATACTGTATCTAAGGCAGCAGTGTACTATAGTCATAGGAGTCTGAGCCTTAGGATGGGAGGAGGAGCTCCACTATGGAAGTTGTTGAGGCCAAATAATCTGTTAATAGAAATCCTGTGTACATGTAAAGATAATACAGATTCAGACTGTATTATTAAGGGGTCTTTGCAGTTCCGGACAATCCTGATCCCCTGTAGAGTCTCCAATCAATAAGAGATGACTGTAGATACACAAGAGGAGTCTATGGGATTGCGGTGTAGGTATTGATAGTCACATCCCTGCCTTGCTCTAACTTTTCTCCAAGTGTGGATTTATTGCTATCAGAGCTTCTGCTCATTCATACCGCACTGTAAAAGTAACTGTATATGCTTCACACAGACTTCCTAAAGCTGTTTCCTCAGCTAAAAACTGACAAGACAGCTACGATTTGTATTTCTAAAATAGAAGCCACAGTTTAAAGAATTTCAAGGCCTGGCTACTGCTCTTGTCTTCAAGTTCTATCAACAGCAATGGTAGTGGTGTACTCCCTATGCTGACAGCCCTCCTACTACCTGTCCTCGATTTAGGAATATATGTTAGCATCAATTACACTATTGTCCCAGGTGACACTTCCAATTGCCACAGAGAGAAGTTACCAGGGTCCCTATGAAAGTTATGCTATGGAGCCTCATAATCTGTAGTTATGCTCTTAATCCTAGGGCAGTAAAAGAAAATGCTACCCTGCATTTTCTCTCAAAGACTGCACACAGGACAAGGTGATATCAGCTGTACATAGGGAAAACATGTTGCCTTCTGTTAAGAAGGGTTCTTTACACAATAATGGAGCTCAAAAAAGTACTGGATAATGTTATCAAAACAATGTTATGCACATAGATAACTGTCAAATGCTTTTATGGATATGTTTTGATCCAAAACATTAATGTGACCGGCCTTGTAGGTCAGTTTTGCTTGAAAACTACAGGAGTTGTAAGATTTATGGCATTGCAAGACGTCTAAAGTCATTCACACATACACTGTATACAGTTCAAAAGTCAAAAACAACCTCTCTGTTCAGTAAATAGTTGGTAGCTGCATATTTAAATAAGTCTTATTTTAGAACACTTTTGTGTACAATGTAAGATGGCAGGTACATGTTATCGCACACAGGCATTCTGCTACAAAGGATAGAGTTTGATATGCTATTTATATTCAGTGTATATTTTTATAAACAGTCGCATCTTCTGAGGAATCTGCTATATTAAGGTTGTGCTGCAAGATATACAAGTGGTCATGCTATACCAAAATCCCCTACCCCTCTTCAGCTTCTATACATTTAGAAAATCAATACAAAGAAATATACAGTTTTGCACAAGAAAACCGAAGTAGTACTCTATATCAGAACTCCTACCTGAAACAGGAAATACTGGAGCTGGAGGGCTGGAAATGACCCGTGGTGATGTGCTATCCTCCAAGTAAAAGTGGGCAGTCTGAAAGCATTTCCTGAAATATTATAAGCACTTAGTTATATAAATGCTGTGTAGGCTACAATAAAATCAAAAGAACTACACTATGTTCTGAATAAGCTTTTACTAGTAAGCTGACATGCAAAATGGGTTTTCCCATTTATAAATGAGCCCTAAATTAATACAAAATTATTATAGTTAGCTTTTTAAATTACAATAATAGCTCAGGTTACTAAATGATAATAATGGAATTACTCTAATACTTTTTACCTCATTCTTAGGACACATCTCTTAGCCTAAGAAAATTATAGAATATTAGAATAAATAATTCAACTTTATGATTATATTAAAACTTTGTAAAAATTATCTCTTTAGTCTATTTGGATACACTTGGAAAAGGGTTCTTCCATCAATGGGGATGGCTTCTCAGCTTTTGCATGCTTTAATAAACATAGGAATACATATTGTTTTTCAGCTATGCATTGAATCCATGTTTAACGTAATCATCCAATCATGTACTGGCATTCCAATGTGAATAATTGGACTTGATATGAACATAGGTTTACTGACTAAAATAAAAAGAATATTCTTTTAATAAATAACTTTCTACTTGCAGTCTTCTAAAATATTTGCCTTCCACAGTATTCTGCTATCACCGTGAAAGCAGGAATTGTTAAGAGGGGATATGGTCATTGTCCCCTAACTTTTGTGATGTCTGACAGAAGTGTCTACACTGCACTGTCACTGGAGATCGTACATCTAGATTACCTGATTACCTGAAAAGAGCAGCAATGGCTGGCAGAATAAAATGGCTAGACTGTGTCCTTTTCACCCCAATCTGTACATAGTACTGTACATAGTACATAATGTAAGACTATACAGTATGTATTTAGATTGACATTCTAATAATTGTATACAATTACATACATGTATGTATGTATTATATGTAATATGAAAATGAGGGTTTAGCCACAATCTTTTTTTTATTAGGTCTTTACTATGAACAAAAACAAAAAACAGTTTGTATCTTTATATCAATGTACTGATGGTATTAATGAATGCATAACTTCTTGTCATTATTATCTTTTATACTGTACTCTATTTGGTGACCATCATTCACATTGCTAATTAAAGCCATGACAATAGATATGTGAAGCTAAGGGGTTTACTGGGGTAAAATGAATTGCTCACAATAAGCTACAACCCAGAAACGGTCCATTGGGTATCTCTGGGTTGTGCAATGTAAATATGCTCTGGGAAGTATCAAAAAAATAAGAACCATTGAGCTAGAAATGGAGAGTTAATACAGCTCAGACTCTCAGGCAGCCGGAGCTCAAAGACAGTAAATCAAGCCCATAGATTCTGTCTATAATGTAAAACATTTATTTAAAGTGAACTGTTGATAAATACTATCTTACTTTTTTAGCTTGTACTCCATTATGTTGTCTGTGCCCCACTGGGGAGATTTCCTTCCACTTCCTGTCCTATAGACTTTACAGGAAGAGAATAAAATCTTCAAAGAAAGGGCAAAGGCCCTTAGACTGTTGTCACCAGAACAACCGAAAGATGTTCTAATGAGAACATCTTAGATTTCTCATCACTTTCTGTCCCTTTGACAATGGTCACCAGGAAAAACTAAGAACGTACACCTGGCAGGAACCCTGATGGTAATAAACGCCTTTTAGGGTTTTAACACTTCCACTGTTTAACCAAAAGTAAATAAAAAAAACAAAAAACAATTTGGCTATACATAAACTTACAAACTTAATTGTATGGAAGTGGCCTACTGAACTGGCAAAATGGTTTTTGATAGAGTAAAAAAAATACATAAAAGTATAAAGTTGAATGTTCTAAATATAACACATACATTCAATGTACCCCTAGTTCTGTTCCAGGTCTCCTCTTTAGTCACTCTGGCTGCAATCTGTAAAGGCAAAACTTTCTCACTGCTCAGCCTGAAGAAATGCTTGGAACATGGAGCAGTGAGGAAATTACCTCTAAGGCTTCCTGTTCAAATTACTCACACTAACACCATTTCAGGTATTAAAAATATTATGGCAGAAGATTTACCAGTTACATTTGGCATATTAGAAAATAGGGTTTTACGATTAGTAGTTTTGGTAGGGAGCCCCAGGAGTCACTCCCTCAATGTTCATACCCTCCTAAAACTCTTCTCCAGCTAAAGCTCCTTTGCCAGTTCACCAAAAAAAAAAAAGTTGAAAATCTACCTAACCAACAGGAAGTGGTGGGTACTTTGAAAACTCTCATGCAGACACCTACGCATGGGCATCGGGTTGTCAGGAAGCCTGAAACACATCAGTGTCCAGCTCCAGTTATGGAGCAAATTTGGGTTGGTGCGGCAATGCAGTAGACCTAATGCTCACTACCTACTTGCAATCAGGATACCAGCCTGCATGCCTGATATGCTCTGATAGCACTTTTTTGAAAATAGAACTAAAGATATAATAACACAGGAACAACTGTTAGAAACAATGGGGGGATTAACTAAAGGCAAAAAAAGCTGTTCACTTTCAAGAGATTTTTCTCTTAGCTTAGTGATTGAGGTGCATCTCTGCTTATTTCCATCATCCACATCAGCCAAACTACTGTTCTTATGATTTTCTCAAAGTGATTGAGTATTCTTTGCAAAGTGTATTTTCACCACATTTACTAAGCTGTAGGAAACTTCCCCTTTCAAATTGGAAAGCCTATTTGCCATTAGTATACCAATCTCAATGGGTCTAAGTGTGTCTCCATAGAGAATAATTGTAATCTCATATAAAAATAATGATTTTCTACATCAGACTGGTGTATGCAGTGTAAGTAAAGATTTTTAGTCAATGTGTGGTGATTGTAACTTTTGCAAATGTAAGTTGATTTGGTGAATTTGCACTTAACCCTTCTTGGCAAATGTGCTATATAAATTGGATAAAATATTTGCTAATGAATGTGCAGCAAATGCACAATGAATATTTGGTGAATGTGACAGTATGAAAAAAATGTGGGGTATGAGAAAAAAAACCCCATTTATTTTACATTTTCTTTTTTAGCTAATAAACTGCTCTCCTGTTTAACTTAATTATTTCCTTGATCAAAACATCCATATTACTAATGTAATCATAACAAACATTTCCCTTCTATCTTAATTTCCTGAATACCCATGAAAAGGATGAAATAGTTTGATAACTGCCATTATAGATTAAACATCATTCCATGTGCTGCTCACGGATAAAGCTATGTACATAATCCCTGTCAATTAGGATGCAACTATATAAACTCAATGTACAACATCTGGTTTTGTGATTCTTGTAGGCAGGTATTTCCATCTGTTTCATATAAGAGGTGAACAACATCAGGCTTATGTGTTAAGTGTGAATTACTAATTATCACTTGATTAAAATTATGAAAGTGCTGATTGCTGGAAACACACAGATATACAGTAGTGCCCATCAACCAATAATGTAAAATATTACCAAATCTGCATATATCAAACCGACAAGTGTAATTGAGACTGATGATGCATGAGTGAAAATTCGAAGTGTCTGCAAAGACTATGCTCACATCAAGGACCACCAATAATGTAGAGTTTTTGATTGTTATGAACACCATATGATATAATATTCTGCTTGGTTGGACCAGTGGCAAAAAAGAAAAATGCTAATAAACATGTTTTTTTTGGTTGGACTCTAGTGTTATAAAACAGCAGCACTTTAGTTCACATCTTCATGCACATCTTGAAGTGTTCTTCTGCCTTTCTAATGGATAAAAGCTGTGTTAATGCAAAAAAAATAAAATAAAAAATAAAAGCATGATCCAAATCTCTCCAGTGGGGAATAAAGAAATCCTTCCTGATCCCCTAAGAGGCAATGGGATATCCCCTGCTTTCATAACCCCTGGCATTACCTCTAAAAATTAGTATCCAGTAATATGGTAACTTGTGCATTTAGGAATGCATCCACCTCTTTTTTAAAACAATCTTTTGAGCTGGTCAGAACTAGTTCTTGAGGGAGTCCACTGTATATTTTCACAGCTCTTATGCCCTGTACACACGGTCGGACATTGATCGGACATTACGACAACAAAATCCATGGATTTTTTCCGACCGATGTTGGCTCAAACTTGTCTTGCATACACACGGTCACACCAGGTTGTCGGAAAATCCGATCGTTCGAAACGCGGTGACGTAAACCACATATGTCGGGACTATAAACGGGGCAGTAGCCAATAGCTTTCGTCTCTTAATTTATTCTGAGCATGCGTGGCACTTTGTGCGTCGGATTTGTGTACACACGATCGGAATTTCCGACAATGGATTTTGTTGTCGGAAAATTTTATAGCAAGCTCTCAAACTTTGTGTGTCGGAAATTCCGATGGAAAATGTGTGATGGAGCCCACACATGGTCGGAATTTCCGACAACAAGGTCCAATCACACATTTTCCGTCTGAAAATCCGACCATGTGTACGGGGCATTACTGTGACAAAGCTGTTCTGTATGTGAAGGTTAAATCTTTTTTCCTTCAGATGTAAAGAGTGCCCCTTGTCCTCTGTAATGACCTGAAAGTGAATAACTACACCAAGTTCACTAGATGGACCCCTTATGTATTTATACATGTTGATCATATCCCTCTTTAGGCTGGGTTCATACTAGTGCAAATTGGATGCAGGTTTCCCCGCATCCAATTCGCATAGCAGGAGATTGTGACCGGCTCTCTATGGAGCAGGTTCACATATCTCCGCAGAGGCTCCGGTGCGATTTGCACAGGAGCGCTGTGAGTCTTTTGGTCCATTTCAGGTCCGAATTCAGCCAAAAATTCGGGTTCAAATCGGACCTAAAAACGGTGAACGAGGACGCACCGGACTCCTGCAGTGAGCCGCTACGTGCTCATATGTGAACCCAACCTCAATCTCCTCCTCTTAAGAGAAAATACATTTTGTTCAGATACTCTTTCCTTATAGCTCAGCTTCTCCATGCCTCTTATCAGTTTGGTTGCTGTTCACTGAACTTTCTCCAGTTCTCCAATGTCCTTTATGTGAACTGGTGCCCAAAACTGAACTGCATATTCTACTTACTATTACTTACTATTACCTAGGACTTACTATTGATTTGTGCAGGGGCAAAATGATGTCTCTCTCTGGACTTTTAATGCAAGAAATATCTTGCGGGCTTTAGAAACTGCAGCTTGGCATTGCATGCTATTATTAAAGGATAAGTTCACCTTTGGAACATGTTACATGCTTAACTTGTATTTAGGGTGGAGCATGTAACATGTCCCAGTTCCTGCCTCCTCTCCCCCTGATCCCCCCTCCCCGTGACACCGGACAGGGGATCTTCTCTCGCATCCACTGTCAGAATTTGAAAACAGAGTGGCAGTGCGTGGGCTCGACCCACCCGGCCACATTACTCAGTCACAGAATTCCACCTCCACAGTCAATGGCTTGTAGTTCTCAATGAACTTCGCGGGTGCTGGGGAGTGTCTCTGTAGCTCATTGATTCTTCCTGCCATTCGAAAACTGTCTGTCCCTACAAGATATGGGCAGACAGCTGTACCAAGTGTCTGCAGGATCCTGGCATTGCACCCACGATCTGATGTTCACGGATGCAATGCCTTACAGATTGCAGAGTAAAAAATGAATGAATGCACAAATTACCTGCAAAAAGATGTGCATTTGCTATTTTTTTTGTAAAAAGGGAATTTATCCCTTAAAGCTGAACCCTGGGCAAATTTTGTACTGCTCGTTTTTGTCTAGGGGATTAAAGAGCCAAGATATACTCACCTAATTCTCCGATCCTCCCAGCGCAAGAACTGACCATGCAGCTCCTGCCCCCCACCCAGCCGTCTAGCGGTCTTGTGCAGTTAACTGTTCCTGACGTAATCACATCGACAGACCGGCTCTGGATGTGAAGATGTTAGGAACAGTCCACCACTGGGTGTGGGGGAGTGCCATTTTCCGAGAAATTAAGGATTGGTTAATTATAGGCTCTGTGTTCACCCCTAGACAAAACAGTTAACTCATGCAGTGTGGGCCTGAGCCCCACTGCCTGGAAACATTTTTTATCCGGAGTTGGAATTTAAAGGGGTTGTAAACCCTTGTGTTTTTTCACCTTAATGTATCCTATGCATTAAGGTGAAAAAACTTCTGACACTGTTCAACCCCCCTAGCCCCCTGTTTTACTCACCTGAGCCCGTTCGTTTCCTCGGCTGAGACGTTCTCTTCCTCTCTGCCCGTTATCTCGGCTCTTGATTGAATAGATTGATAGCAGCGCCGCCATTGGCTCCCGCTGCTGTCAATCAAATCCAATGACGCGGGCGCCGGGGGGCAGGGACGAGTCCCGCTTTCTGTGTGAATACATGCAGAAGCAGGACTCGTCAGCGTGCCCGCACGGGTGTCCACCAAGGAGAGCACTTCTCCAACGTACACATCTGTTGCGGGGAGGAGCTACCAGCACCGCCGGGGGACCCCAGTAGGGTTTTAAGATAGCAGTACAAATAAAATAACATTGCGAGTCCAGTGCTAATTTTTCACTTTCCTCAACTATCTGGTAGGGGTGACTGGTTAAACAGAATTACAAATCTTTAGCAAGTAAGACATTTAACATAGATAAAGCTCAATTCTATATTTAGCTGCTTGCCTGAAGCTTAGTTTGTTTTCTACCTCATTTTTATTTTTATTCATGCACTTGCATTGCGTATATATATGTATGTTGTATAATATGTACTGTACCTGCTTTAGAAAATATTGTTTACAATGTACTTACACTTTTTATTTAAGGCTTTTACATACATATATAGGTAAGAAACCAGAATACTTACCGCCAGTATATTAGAATACCAACAAGAACCACAAGACAAATAAAGGTCAATGATGACACGATCACAAGTGGTATAATTGTCTTCTCTCGTGATTCCAGACCTTCTGCTAGACCAACACGAGACTCATGGCTACTATTACTTGCCTCTGTAGTCAGAGAAAATGGAAATCATCCGTATTTATATAGCAGCAGAAATACATTGTCAAACATGTTTGTGTGTAGGTAGATTTATCAAGCAATGAAAACACTTATCTTTCTGGGAGTAGAGAAACAATTGTATTGAATGTTCTCACTTCTCAGTAAATGACTGAGATGTTTGCTTGGTGTCTAATGTTTTCATGTCAGGACAATGGGGGGTATTGGATTTTGTGACTGTTTTTTTCTACTTACCTTCTTCTACAAACATAACAGAAATCCACGGACTTTGAAATATTTTGTAAGTTACTATACTACCATACTATGCTAGCATGAGAAACAATTGATAATATGACATTTAAATGGGGTGGTGTTAGGTACACTGCTATCCTGGATAGAAGTATTATACTAGATTTATCCAAATGACATTATCCCTGCTGTAAATAAGAGTGTTCTAAAGTGGCACATAGGTGACATAAAGGTCCTTGCACAATAAAAAGACATACCTAAAATACAATTTTCTCAGATTTTCTCAAAACAATGTTCAGAAAACATTGGCTTATGGATTTTATCATAAAAAGGCACCTTAACATAACTCTACTCTGTTATTCTTTCTACCACTGTTTCTCCTGTTTATCTTGTGTTGTTATAAGCCATTTAAGAGCAAGACAGCTCACTTGCCATGCCTTTTAGAAGGCTTTTTCTCCTGCATATTAGAAACAATCCCATATGTTTAAATATTCAGTGTATAATTAATTCAAATTAGAATACATATACACTATATATATAGGAGTTTGCATGTTCTCCCTGTGCCTGCGTGGGTTTCCTCCGGGTACTCCGGTTTCCTCTCACACTCCAAAGACATGCTGGTAGGTTAATTGGCTTCTGTCTGAATTGGCCCTAGTATATGAATGTGATTTAGGGACCTTAGATTGTAAGCTCCTTGAGGGTAGGGACCGATATGAATGTACAATGTATATGTAAAGCGCTGCGTAAATTGACAGCAGTATATAAGTACCTTAAATAATAATATTAATAATATACTACCAAAAGTATTGTGAGGCCTGCCTTTACAAGCACATGAACTTTAATGGTATCCCAGTCTTAGTTCGTAGGGTTCAAATATTGAGTTGGCCCACCCTTTGCAGCTATAACAGCTTCAACTCTTCTGGGAAGGCTGTCCACAAGTTTTAGGAGTGTGTCTATGGGAATGTTTGACCATTTTTCCAGAAGCGCATTTGTGAGGTCAGGCACTGATGTGGACGAGAAGGCCTGGATAATGGGATACCATTAAAGTTCATGTGTGTGTAAAGGTAGGTGTCCCAAAACTTTTGGTAATACCGTGTATATGAGATATACTTTACTAGTTTTTGTTTTGGCTATTTGCATAAAGCAGTTGTACTTTGATTATTTAAAAAATGTAATGTGCATGAAAACTACAAGATGCTTTTAGATATGCCTCTGCCTCATAGAGCCTCTGTTTTGGCTCTATGGGACACCCTTTTTAATGGAATTAGGCCTGTTGTCATGCTGTTTTTGTGACACATATACTGTAATTATGCAAGCCAAAATTAGGACTCTTGTTAGTTTTAAACCCACCCAATTTATAACCATATTCTCTATAAAGACCCTGTTACACCTTGACAATAGTCAGTTTTGGAAAAAACCCCAGATGTTTTCATTTTGGACTGTTGGCAAGTCAATTTCAAGCTCACTCAAGCACTTATAATTTACCTTATATAGCTCAACACTGGTCAAAATCTTTTATGCCTATGTTTATAAATCAATATATATTGTACTAGACAGAGCACAAAGGGGTTAAAACTTTGTCATTTTATTGCCCCTAGTGTCCATAGTGAGCAGGATTGGCCTTACTTTCTATCAACAAAGAAAGTGATAGGAAATCCCTCCAACAGGGACACAAATAAAATCAAAATTTTCAGTGGTGCAAGGAAGAGCTATGCCGCGTACACACAAGCGGACTTTTTGACCGGACTTGTCCGACGGACAATTCGACCGTGTGTGGGCTTTATCGGACCTGCAGCTGACTTTTTCGGTCGAAAATCTGATGGACTTTAGATTTGGAACATGCTTCAAATCTTTCCGACGGACTCGAATCCGGTCGAAAAATCCACACGTCTGTATGCTAGTCCGACGGACAAAAACCGACGCAAGGGCAGCTATTGGCTACTGGCTATCAACTTCCTTATTTTAGTCCGGGCGCACGTCATCACGTACGAATCCGTCGAACTTTGGTGTGATTGTGTGTAGGCAAGTCTGGTCATTAGAAAGTCCGTCGAAAGTCCGTCGTAACTCCGTCGAAAAGACCGTCGGACCTTTGTTGTCGAAAAGTCCGACCATGTGTACGCAGCATTAGAGCTCTTTACAATGTCTTTATTGCCGTCCATGACTTGGAGGTGTCAGAATGGAAAATATTCCTATTTTGACTCCTCCATGTAGTAACAAGGAAGGGTCTCTCATTTCTGCATCCTCATCTTAAATTATCCCCATGGGTCAGAACCATCGAAACACACCAATTCTCCAAATCCAATAACACTTTTCAAATAAATACACTGCAACGCTCTAAAACAAGGAACATATGTTGAAAAAGAATCCCATGTTTAAAAATCTTCACACATAGTATGAGAAATGTTACAGAACATCAACCCCATCAAATATATTTCTAAACAATGATGTCTCTACCGCACATTGTCATTATGGTGTCAATTATATGGCTACTTAATACTTATAAAATCCACCGGCAAGAATCCAATCCATTTCAGCCAAATTGGCTTCTTCAGGGAAAAAGGGGGCTCTGATTAGTTCTCAATCCAAAGTAAGGCCGCTCAAGGCCACTAGGACCATGCTGCACATATATAGAAATTGAAACAGAGGAGATGTCACAGGAAATTTGGGTGGTAAATCAAAACCCTCATGGGATGCTTATGATGACATGCTTTCTCAGGATTTTTCAATCAACTTGTCTGCAACCATCAAATGATTTCTCTGCCCATAAAGACTACTGTGGCCAGGATGATGTTTATTACAAGTTCAATCCCAGCTGTTATGAGTGGGTTTACCTTGGATTGAGAACTAATCAGAACATATCATCCCCTTTTTGCCCAGGTGAAGCCAGTTTGAGCAAAACGCATTGGGTTTTTGTCTGTGGATTATTCATTGATATTGAAGTGATTGTAAAGTCTCGTTTTTGTTTACAATAAAAATAACAAACATGTTATACTTACCTGCCCTGTGAAGTGGATTTTGGACCCTCCTCTTCTTGGGTCCCTCTCCTACGCTCCTGGCCCCTCCCCCCTGTTGAGTGCCCCCACAGCAAACAGCTTGCTATGGGGGCACCCAAGCTGAGTCACAGCTCCCTGTATTCATTCAGACATGAAGCTGCGGCCTGGCCTCAACCCCTCTCTCTTCTGATTGGCTAGCTGACTCTGATTGACAGCAGCAACAGCCAATGGCTTAGCCAATCAGGAGGGAGGGGGGCCGAGCGGGGCTGTTGTATACAGAAGGCTTTTTATCTTAATGCATAGAATGCATTAAGATAAAAAACCTTCTGACTTTACAACACCTTTAAATCGCCATGTAATTTGCACCATATTAACAAACATCATTGTTTAGAAAGATATATGACAGGGTTAATGTCTTGTAACATTTCTCATACTATGTGTAAAGAATTTTTTAAAATGGTGTTTTTGTACCCCTTTAATTTTTTAGATTTTTTAAATAAAGGAGAGTCTTTTTTAACATGTGTTGATTTTCTTTCTGAGAGCCCACCCACCAGAAAATCCTCGTTTTAGAGTATTGCAGTGTATTCCGCTATTTGAAAAGTGCATCCTCATCCTAACCAACAGCAGGACCTTTGTCCACCATCATTTACATTTTCTACTTGGACTAAATTCCTTTTTCAGAAAATATAGAGCTTGTGTCTATAAAACAACACATAACTACATTTGTCAACTTTCTTGAATAAACTGCATTTCTTCATTTAAGCAAAACTGTACATTTTACTGAAAAGAATTGAGTTAATGAATAGCTTATTGCATTACACAACATGCTGCATCAGAATCAAGAGCATAATACTACCATAAATTAAAACAGAATCACAATGTAAGTTAGTTTGAAAAACAAACACTGGTCTAAAACATGCATACATTCATTACTATTCTGCATAAATATCATATTTATATATATATATGATATTCATTTATTAGTCCATGCAAATCATGCTTATACAACATGCTATGGCAATCAATATATGGTGTTATACTGCACACTGCTTCTAAAATGAATGGCTATACACACCCATTTAAGCTGTGCAGTCATTTCATTCATTTTGAGTAAAAGTTTATTCACAATCACATCATCTCCCTCAACTCTTTTCGGTTATTGTAAATCTAGAGGGATGGAGATGAGGGAGATATGCCAATCCAAGCTGTGCTTGTGTTTTCCTTTTTTTTAATACTATTTTTGTATATACTGTATATCTACATCTATCTATCTATATATAGATATATATATATATCTATATATAGATATATATGTATAGATAGATATATATCTATATAGAAAGATATATATCTATATAGATATATATCTATATATCTATATAGATATATATATATAAAATATATAATCCAATGTATAAAAGTTATGGAGCACCGGTCTTTCTGCTTCTTTTTTTCACAGTTTCAACAGTTTCGGGCAACAGTGCCCTTCCTCATGTTCACCAGAGCTTGTAGAAGGATAGTGTTGCCTGAAACTGTTGGGATTTTGAATAAAAAGAAACAGAACAACGAGTGCTCTATCCCCTTTAACTTTGTTTCTAAACTTAAAGGGTTGTCTTTAGACTTCTCTGGTATATTAACATATGCCATGACCCAAAACTGTGTCTATATTTAGAAGCTATCCATGGGGACTATATGGGGCACTATCTCACCTCTATTTTAGTCAAAACATGTTTTTCTTTTTTCTTTTTTTTCTTTTGCTGTGATAAAAAGCCTCACGAAAACTACAAGCACACGTAAGGTGATAGACATACAGTGGATAAGATACAGCCAGTGATCTTTACACATCTGGACATATTTCACATATTGATGGGCTTAATGGTGGACATGATGTGGAAAGTGCATGCAGTTATCTGAAAAGCCTATTTTCACAAAAGCGATTATGTATGAGACTGAGGACATGCGGTGATATCTACACACCAAGTCTACATGTCATGGAACACAGCCATTTATTGTACATGTATGAAAATGACGCACCTTGATTAGAAAACTCTTCATGGCATCAGAAAATAGGATGTGGTTCATGGGGCATGTGTAGTTTGGGAAAGAAAGGAGATCATAACTGTTCCTTTTTGACAGTGTAAGCTGTTTTATAACTTACATGCAGCTTATTGTATAAGGGCTTTTCTTTAGCCCTTTTAGTATATTTAAAGTGATATTAAGGAGGCGTGGCAAGCTAATTATAGGGGCAAGGTGAACGGAAACTATTCATTCCAGTGAAATGTCAATTCCTTTTTTTTTTTTTAAACAAAATTTTTATTTATTTGACATTTACACTAGACTAAGGATTTGCTCATTGAGGACAAATCATTTCTGTAGTAGTTAGGGGAATGGCCGGCTGAGTAGTATTGGTGTTATAAAGCGTCTGGATTTATGTTGTTTGCTTTGTTTCAAAAGAATGCCCTTACTGCAGTGTACTTCAATGCTAAGAAAATTACGATTTTGAAAGAAAATCTGTATTGAAAGAAATATTGGTGCATGTCATTGCTGACCTCCGTCTGCATACTAGCTCTGGGCCAGTGACTCAGAAACAAGGGAAAATTAACATGACAACCAGACAAATAGCATTTTCAGAGGGTAGGGCAGCATTGGTAGCCTACATACTTCTCTCAGCACAGGTTTCCTCTAAAGTGTACAGTATATAGATCTTAAATCTATTTTTCAGTATGTTGGGAATCAGGTCTTTCTGTACACAAGTTTCTTAAGTTTCCTACCTGAAAACTTCCTGTTGTGAGCTGACAAGTCTAACCTCTATCAATTAGCAACAGAGCTGTCAGCTTGCCATGTGCATGTCTTCAGTTGGCTGTGGGGCTGTCTGGCAAGTCTACAGGAGGCTAATTGTGAAGCAATGGCTTAGTGATGTCAACCTGCAACAGGATGTGCTGCTACTAGCAGGATCTCTAAGCACAAAAAAAATTGTTTATGAAAACTATATACATTGAAGCAATGATGCCAAAGATAATGGAAAAACAGATTTATGCCCCATACACACGATCAGATTTTCTGACGGGAAATGTTGGATGTGAGCTTGTTGGCGGAAAGTCCGACCGTGTGTATGCTCCATCGAACATTTGTTGTCAGACTTTCCACCAACAAATGTTGGCTAGCAGGTTCTCAAATTTTCCACCAACAAATTTTTGTTGTCAGACTTTCCGATCGTGTGTACACAAGTCAATTGCACAAAAGTCCACGCATGCTCGGAATCAATTACGAGCTGGAAGCGCTCGGTCTTGTAAAATTAGCATCAGTAATGGAGATATAATGTACGTCCTGTACGTCACTACGCTCGTAATTGTTGGCTAACATTTGTGTGACCGTGTGTATGCAGGACAAGTTGAAGCCAACAACCTTCGAACAAAAATCCACGGTTTTGTTGTCGGAAAGTCCAATCGTGTGTACGGGGCATAAAGGTTACATACATTTTAACAAGAAAAAAATGACCATTGATACGGTTTCCATAGTATGTTTTTTAAAGCGTTTGTTACTCCAACACTTCATATTCCTGATATGTGCATGCTGTACCATGTACTTGTATGAGAAAGTCAACTGTTCTCTTTGTATTGTTTCCTTTATGCAAAATCCCCGGTGTTCCTGCTAGTCCCCTTGCTTTCCTGTTAAAAATTGACCACACTAAGCAGGAGAGCACACCGTGGTCATTTCTATAGCTGTGTTGGGAACTCAGTATGCTCTTCTCCAATGATCAGACTTGTCCTGACATGCCCCTGCTGCACAGCCATTCACTGGGAAGTTCAGTGTGCTGCTGTTTCTCCTCTCGCAGCTCTTATGCAGCTGAGAACAGAGGGAATGTGATCACTTATAAAAAAGGGAAAAACTGTATTTATAATGTTTTTTTTTTTTTTAATATCTACACGAAAAACGTTTTGCATTTCATTTCTATTTTAAACTAAATGGGTTGTTTACAAGGTGATCTTTTACAATCACTTTAATATTTACTTTATCAATGAATAGTCTATTCAAAACCCCTTAATAAAGTGATTCTCTGTGAAACATTAACATATATGTTTGCCAGCTCCATCCTGCTTAAAGAATGACAAAAATAGTAAAAAAACAAAAAACGTTTGACAAAACATATGGGGTAATATGATGGAAGTTCTTTGTATGACTGGAGTTGATATAATGGTGTTTTAAACGATATGGTTAACAATAAAATTATTTGTATTTTCATATAACAAATTTGTAGTTCTTGGGTACCGCAAAACTCCACCTAATCTTGTCCCCCCCCCCCCCTTTTTCCTTTTTTCTTTTTCTCCCTGTTTTTTATGATCTAATGATTGCCCACACAATTTTGAATCAGATTTGGAAAACATAGCCGATAAAAGACAGATTCACTCAGAGCCAGGATTGCTAGTTTCCAGCTATTTTAAAAACAATTTGTATTGAATGCTAGGGGTTTATAATAATAGGGACCCAGCAGCAACAAAAGACCCTTTTTTGTCTATCTGTATAATTATCCATCCAAGAAGCAAAACAAATTTGAAAATGATTAAGAATAATTATATATTTCAGAATGATAAAGTTTATTCATTTTTAGAGGCATGTGTTTTTTATGGAAAATTCTCAGGCTCATTTACCTAAAGAAAAAGGGAAATTACCTCTTATCTGATCAATAAATGGCAGTCTGCCATTGGTCATTAGTAATAGTGCTTGGAAAACATTACATTATAATGTTGGTTTAACCTCCAAGGGAATATTAAAAGACCATGTGTAATAAAATAAAATAGTACCCTCTTACTGTATGACGTTTAGTAGCAAATGTACTTAAAAAAGTCTCAGATTTAACCTTAACAAGAGAAATTTAAGGGTGCCTTTGGTGACTTTTTTTAAAAGTTGGAGGTTCCCTGGCTGACATGCTCATACAATAGTTTTACAGCTTTATGGGTCTGTGTCCCAGAACAAGCCTATAGACAGTGAAATCAAAGATCTGATTGCATGCTTGTTCTGAACCACGGGTAAAGACAAATTGACACCATGAGAGCCAAGGAACTAGCAGACCAGCTTAGGAGGGTCATTAACACTTAGGGGTTTTTACGCTCATTAACACATGTGCGAAGGTTTACCATTGTTTTAAAGCTGCTAGTTTACGTATACAGTATGTGTTGCATTGACATGCATAGGCCAAAAAAAAGCTCATATCCATTTTCTCAACCCTTAATGTGTGTCGTAAGGGCCTTTGCTAGAAATGGCAGAACATTTCAATGCATGAGAAGGAATCTGTCTAGAATAATAAAAAAAACAATGAAAATGGAGACAAATAGGCCTGAAGCCAGCCTCATTTTACAACGAGATTGCGCTGACATCTGGTTTTGTAAAATGGAAATTTGTTCCCTTAGCCCAATATTATTCTAAAGTGTCAGTACCTCCACCAAAAAAAACCCCTTCCTATTAATTTTTATGTTTCTGTGCCCTTTGTTTTTTTTATGAAAGTGGTTGAAAACCTTTATGTACAGTGGGGAAAATAATTTGATTAATTTGATTAATTATTTGATCCCCTGCAGATTTTTTAAGTTTGCCCACTTACAAAGAAATGAAGGGTCTATCATTTTGATCATAGTTGTATTTTTATGATAGAGACAGAATATCAACCACAAATCCAGAAAAAACACATAAAACAAATGTAATAAATTAAGTTCATTGAGTAAAAAAAGTACTTGATCCCCAAGCAAAACATGACTTAGTACTTGATGGAGAAACCCTAGTTGGCAAGTACAGAGGTAAGACGTTTCTTGTAGTTGGTGACCAGGCTTGCACACATTTCAGAAGGGATTTTGGACCACTCTTCTTTACAAATCTTCTCTAAATCCTTAAGGTTTTTTGGCTGTCTCTTGGCAACACAAAGTTTCAGCTCCATTTGTAAATTTTCTATAGGATTAAGACCTGCAGACTGGCTAGGCCACTCCATGGCCTTAATGTGTTTCTTCTTGAGCCACTTCTTTGTTGCCTTGGCGGTATGTTTTGGGTCATTGTCATGCTGGAAGAATCATCCACGACCCACCTTCAGTGTTCTGGCTGAGGTAGGAAGGATCTCATCCAAGATTTTACAATACATAACCCTGTCCATTGGCCCCTCAATGCGGCAGAGAAACAGCCCCAAAGCATAATGTTTCCACCTCCGTGCTTGACTGTAGGGATGGTGTTCTTAGGGTCCTAGTCAGCATTCTTCTTCCCCCAAACACAGTGAGTCAAGTTAATGCCAAAGAACTTAATTTAGGTCTTATCTGACCACAGCACTTTCTCCCAATCCTTCTTTGAATCATTTAGATGTCCATTGGCATGACTGTACATGTGCCTTCTTAAGGAGGGTGACTCGCTATGTTTGGAGGAAGAAAAATGCTGACTACGACCCTAAGAACACCATCCCTACAGTCAAGCATGGAAGAGGAAACATTATACTTTGGGCCGTTTCTTTGCTAAAGGTACAGGCCGACTTTGCAGCATTGAGGTACCAATGGATGGGGCCATGTATTGTAAAATCTTGGATGAGAAACTTCTTCCCTTAGCCAGAACATGGATAGGTCGTGAATGGGTCTTCCAGCATGACAATGACCCAAAACATACTGCAAAGGCAACAAAGAAGTGGCTCAGGAAGAAGCACATTAATGCTGTGGCCTAGCCAGTCTCCAGATCTTAATCTTATAGAAAATTTATGGAGGGAGCTAAAACTTTGAGTTGCCAAGAGACAGCCAAGAAACCATAAGGATTAAGAGAAGATCTGTCAAGAAGAGTGAACCAAAATCCCTCCTGAGATGTGTGCAAACTTGGTCACTAGCTACAAGAAATGTCTTACCACTGTGCTTGCCAACAAGGGTTTCTCCACCAAGTACTAAGTCATGTTTTGCTCGGAGATCAAATACTTATTTTACTCACTGAACTGCAAATCATTTTTTTTTTCTTTCTTTTCATGTTTTTTTTCTGGATTTTTGGTAGATATTTTGTCTCCATCATTTAAAATACACCTGTGATAAAAATTATAGACCCTTGATTTCTTTGTAAGAGGGCAAACTTACAAAACCTGCAGGAGATCAAATAATTATTTACCCCACTGTATACCCACTGAAGTAACTAGCCTCAAGTGATACACAGAGATGAAACAATTCCTCCTACTTAAATTGTACCTGTTTATTTGCAGCCCTTTCTTCTTAACAGCCTCCTAAAGCACGGGATGGGGATCTGATGTCACATACAACACAGCATAGAGCAGATAGATGAAAGTAATGTGACACCGGAGGGAATGGACCCCCCCAATCCTGTGCAGCCTCATAGGGGAACATACACAGCTGAGGCTGTCAGTCACCTGCTGTGTGTTGGAGAGAGGTCAGGGACATCTCCCAGCATAGATACGACAGATGAACAGATGATTACTAATTATTTATAAAGCATTTCCTCTTTTAACTAATTGTTGGTGGCATGCCCTATACTTGAGATAGTAGCATGCTCTCTTGGTTTACAAACAATTTAAAGCAACCCCAGGAGGTTGAAATGAATGTTAATTTGCATGGTTCTTACACCATCTAGTCAGTCAAGCAAACATTTTTTTCCCAGTTCAAAAAAGCACAAGTAATTTGCATTAGATTTAATGAAGGGCTGTACTTGAAGAGGGTATTAACTAGTGAATTATGGAAAAACAGAAAGTACGCTCATCTATGAATATCAGGGCCAGATTAAAAAATATAGAAAAAAGGAAGCAATAAGGTAAAAATTAGCATGTTTCCCTGCTGTCCCTGAAAAGGGATGTCACATGAACAAGTTGGCCCAGATAGTAAAACCCTGAGCCAAGGCAATTAGATTTCAATTGATCATATTGCTTATGTTCGCACACTGTGTACCGGAACATTTGATCACACAGTTGTCTGCATAGTGGGGGGCATGTCTGTGTAGAGATCTGCAATGTCTTCTTGCATAAAAATATTTCAGGTCCTTCTGTCAAAATTGGTTACTACTACTATGTACTACTGCATACTATGTATGACCATGCCAAGGAGTCACAGTGGTCATTGTGTATAAAATGACATGGTTCAGTATACAGAGCTTTTTTCTGTTTTGCCTATACTAAAAAAATGTGTCTAACTGATCTAAGATGTAAGACGTTGTTTTGCAAGTCAATGGCTGAGTCTCACTAACAGAAAAGCTAGCAAAGGCCAATGAAAGACTTATACATGTGTATGAACCAATATAGATATAGTGTAAGTGGATCAAGGATCCTTTTCATGTTGAATATCATGGAATGCATTATACCAGCTGCATCATGGATACAATAGAACTTCTGTTAAAAAAAAATAAGAAAAAAACACTAAACATAAGTGCTGGTTTCCCTCCTATGGGTTACGGAAATTGCCTATTTTTTTAATGGCACCTCAACATACATAGACAATAGATGGTAAGGACAGCACACTAGAACGCACGTGCTGCATATTTTGGAGCACCACCTTGACAAAAATAGTACAGTTCACTTTTTTAAATGCATTGAGGTGCACTGTCAGCCCATTCAAAACGAATGAGCTTCCCCAACACATCAAGCCTTTATACTACACATGTGTTAACACACACACACCCAAGTGTGAATGGGACCAAAAAAGCAAAAAGATCAGACAAAAAGTTTTGAATGGCAAAAAAAGTTTTCTTAAAATGCCTCAGTTGATAGCATCCATTGGCTGTATAATGCTGAATTTAAAAAAATTAAATGGACTGAAACCCTTTAAAGGCCATAGGTATTGTAAGAACTGGAAAAACTGCCATATAGTCTGAAATACTGGATTCCATCAAAATAACAGAAGAATCCAGTTTTCTTACAGCTTTCTCAGAAATTCATTTGTTAAAGTGACACTAAATATTCTTGTTCTCCAAACAATAATCTATACACGTTCACTACTTAATGACCCTGCAATCTAGTTTTCATGAAATGGTTTCTTACTGTGTTTTTCTTCCTCCTAGTAAAATCCTCCATGAGATTCTGAACCTCTCCTTTTTCCCCTAATTTCCATTTGTTTGGAAGGAACAGTGCGTGTTCGTTGTGATCTTGTGCACTGCTCTATGCACACTACAAATCCCATAGTCCATAGTCCATCTCAGGAGTGTGAGAGGGTGACTGTGTTCCTACATATATTGGGACCTTAGAGAACAATGTAACCACCCTCTAACCGTATGTTGGATCAAAGCAGGAAAAAAAAAGGGAATTTGAGATTTCGAAGAGGCTCAGAGCAATAGTACTTTTTTTTTTATTAGGAGTACATATGTAAATATATATATATATATATATATATTTTTTGTTTAAATCACGGTCTAGTGTCACGTTAACAAATAAATAAGTATATGCTACTTGTGGACACTACTACAAACTTTAAAATCTAAAACAGGACACAGGGAGATTTACTGAAACTGAAGCATGCAAAATCTGGCGCAGCTGTGCATAGAAACCAATCAGCTTGCAGGCTTTAGCCCCCCGTTGACATCGGCACGATTTGACATGCAATTTAAAATCGCAGCCTATTGCACTAAAATGCGGGTTTGAAATTGGGCGAGTTCAGCTGAACTTGCATGATTTCAAACCCGCGTTCAGTGTGAATGAGGGCTTGTTGTTAAAGCATAATTGAACAAGCTGAAGTTAAAAGCTGATTGGCTACCATGCACAGCTGAACCAGATTCTGAGTGCTCTGGGTTTAGTAAATATCTCCCCCAATAATATGCTTTTAACTATCCACATAAGAATCCAGAAATCTGAGAAAACTTGCCCTGATTGCCATAATATTGGACGCTTGATAGGTTTGATAATAGGGAAACCTGTACCAAAGCCATCTTTTGAATCAGTTGCAAAAACCAAATCAAGAGATGATACTAATTTCAGCAGTAGCAAAACACTCCTATCCATCTTTTGGGGAACCAGCTGTCAGCCATGTAAGATGCTTTTGGCCAACTGTTTCATTACCTTGATAAAAGGGGTGTCTGCTTATGTTCCCTTCCTTCCTATATATAAGTATGCAAATGCAGCTAGTCCAGGCCTGTGTGCTTACACTCACACCATCTAGTCACACATCAGCATTTATCATTTATCACTAATGTCAGTAAAACAAAAACTACCGCTTTTTTTTTTTTTTTTACAATTACCGTTCCTAGATTTCCTATAGCTGTGCAACAATCTGGAATAATTAATAATCTGATATATCCTAAATGTAACATTTATCATCCATGTCAGTTAAACAAAAAAGTTACCACTTGCTCTTTTTTTTTTTTTTTTTACAATTACCATTCCTAGATTTTCTCTAGCTTTGCAGCAATATGGAATAATTAATAAGCTGATGTCTCCTTAAATTGCTGGCTGATGATCAGAATTTCACTGTACTTCATTTTATAATTTACAATTATAAAATACTAAATGTTATTAATGTATACAAAGAACATCAAATGTATTTCTATACTTTTTTCTGTATAATATCCTATCGTAATGACTGAGCTATAGTTATTATAACTTTGCTATTGATTGGAAGACAGCACCATCTAGTGGATACAGCAAAATATTACTAAATACACCAGCAAGGTCTGCTTTTCCACTAAATAACAAAAATAATCATTTGTCGGAAAAAAAAAAATTGTTCTCTTACAAGCTGACTTATGAAATATGTGCCAGCACACGAAAGTTAGGAAATCGTAATAAGGACTAAGGTTTTGGGTACTTTTTTTTTTTTACTGACATTTTTTAAATAATATGTTTATCATAAAGCAATTATACTCGACATATCAATACACTTAAGCGACATACAGTGGTTGATTTACTAAAGGGATAGATACTCATCACACAACAAAGGAAATAATAATTTAGTAAAGTTTAGTGAAGTGGTGTTTCCTTAATCGCCCATTTTTTAATTTCCTTTGAACATGATTGGGAGTTCATTAAGCTAAGTGAACAGTCTTTTCCTTTAGTATCAATACACATAACCAGAGGTTATTGATGCCTAGATGCCCAGGATACATTTAGCAGCATCAGCAGGCAGTTAACTTGACAGGGATTCAGGTTCACACTGTAGCGGGTCTGGAAACATGTAAATCGCACGCATTCCCCAAGCCACAGGCTTAGCACATGCTGCTCTTTTGCAGATACGCGGTGGTGCCATTCATTCTCAATGGCTCCCCCACATATTGGAAAAAGTGGTGCCTTTTCAGGTGCGTGAAACCGCATGGTGCCGTAGCACCATGCTGTTCTGTGCAGCTCATAGGTGTGCACCCCAAAGCTCAAACATACATGAACACCACCTGCTGTCACAGGGAGGAGGCTCTGATGGTGGGAGACAGTTGATTAGGAGCATATTACCTTACATCCTAAGTATAGTTCCTAGTTGACCCCAGCCTTTAATATAATGGGGGCATTTACACTGGCCACCGGCACCTCCAACCACCCACCTGATGCCACCCCTGGATAATGCTAATGCACATGGGGTGATTAGGGTGTGCCCAGGCACACCCAGCACACCCTGTGCGCACGCCTATGGTGCAGCTGCGTTTTAAAAAAAGGGTCAGAGAATTTTCCCTGCATTTCCCGCAGGTACAGCAACCCATTCAAATAAATCGGCTTTTGTGCCCATACAAAAGCGGGTCCCCCTACAGCGTGAACTGAACAGGAAAAAACTCTCATTTGCATACCTGAAACATATATGATATATTCTAAGGACAAATAAGAATTTATCTGGCGTTCTGTGGGAATAGGACCTGTTAGTGACATACAGGATCGAAATCCACAAGTCATGCAAAGTCTTGGCTGGTGATATTTATCAATGTATTTCCAGCAAGGGTAATCGTGCTAGGGAACAATAATATACAGATAATGACCCGGAAGGGGTTAATCGAATGGAGACACAAAAAAGGTGTCTAGCTGCAGCAGTATATTGGTAATGCTAATTGCATCTAGTAATGAAACCTGCAGTGTAGGGGTTAAAGAGCAATTCCAGGCAACAAATGAAAGCAGTCAGTGATTGTCTTATGATATCTAGAAAACACTGCAACAGTGCTTAAAGCAGAACTGTGCCCAGATCTTGCTAACTGAAGTATTTTCATATATTCTGTAAGCTGTAGAAGCTTTTTGAATCAAGCCATTCCTAACCTCTTAATTTGTAAGCATGGTTCAGAAATTCAATTTTCAAAGTTCACAACAAAGTTATTGAAATCTTAATTCTTTCCCTATTAGGCTTTATGCACAGGGACCAATTAGAATACTCCTATCTATGCTGGATCCTACTGCCAGTAAAATCAGGCATTAAAGATGCTTGTTTTTCTGCATAATTCTATGTGCGTTTACAGACATGGCATAAACTCATTCTAATGACTAGAATGCTAATTTATTCTAGCTACTGGAATAAATACTGTATATACACATATGTGCACATTTACATGCATTTACGTGCATAAATTATGCCAGTATACTCCTCTCCGACTGAAGGTTTGGGCCCTTTTTTATGTCCCCGAACACTGCTTCAAAATACGAATCTAAATACCACAATGTGCATGGCCACTTGAATGGTTTACATTCAGAAGGCAGCTAATAGCTTCTTGCTCAGGGCTCCTTGGTTGCTAGGATGCTAGTAGCTGTCAGTGTCCTAGCAACCATTGATGCATCCCCAGCCCCATTCAGCTGCTGGCCAAGAGGTTTTCTGGCCAAAGCCGAATGTAAAACAAGCAGACGTCACTGATCAAATATGGCCATGGCCTTTTGGTTGCACTGACTTTGATTTGGTTCACATTAACATTTGCACTTTGCGAACAGGGTCCATAATTTGAACTTATGCACATTCACAAATCACTACTGCTGGTTAGGAATATGACAATAGTTTATTGTCCATAGTCTCACTCAGTTTACCTTAGTCTGAATATATTGTAGCCAGCTACAGGGTCTGGGGACAAACTTCCTGAAGCCTGTGATGTGCATATGAATGCCAGCTTTCACATTAAAACTTACAAGGCAGTTTTGAAATTGATTGCTGGCTTTGATAAAGTTCTCAACCCTTTTTTTTTCACGATTAGTTTCCCATATGTAAAAGACAAGAAGAAGCCTGCAGTGGGTATCTCTGGGAACAGGGGTTGTCAAATCAACAGATTACTGACAAAGGGGCCTATGATGAACTGGGGCGTTAAAGTACTGAGCAGGCAGAATGTACACCTTGTATTAATGTGATGAAATAACTAAACAGATGGAATAACTGAAGCAAATCTTCACACAATTTATTGTGTGAACATTCTTAAATCCTTTAGTAAATCGGTTTCATTGGCTGTATGTGATACTTAAAGTGATAGTTCACCTTTAACACCCTACAAACTCTCCCCAGTCCTCGCTTTATTTACCCCTTTTCTTCTCCTTCTTTCTCCAAGCTTCCATATAGGAGTGATTAGATTGCCCTGCAGAATGAAGAGGGAGAAGCATGCGGATTTCAAGTTCCTGGACCACTACACTGGCTGCATGGGCACTGACAACTCACTACCCACTGAGGTAAGTACAGCAGGGACCAGGAGGTGGGGAGGGTGTACGGTGTTCGTTCACTATTTCATCTTTTCTGAAAAGGTGAAATAGCCCTTTAAAGAAAACAATTCAGGGGTCAGATGTCCGCTGAAGTTTAATATTTGGTCAAGTGTCTTACCTCATCCATTGGGGTCGATTTACTAAAAGAGTAGAGATGATTTACTTAGCAAGTTGAACGTTTGTTCACTTTGAGTACACATTATTATGCTGACAAAAAATCCTGTTTTTTTCCAATTGTATTTGCATATTTTTGGCTATTCAAAATGAAAACAGGTTTAACGTATTTAAAACCTCTCTAGGTTTACTATGACTATAAATAGATTGTTGGTGTCAAGCTGGCCCAAACAAACTATTTTCTTTAATATTAGATGTGCCCTCTGGAAGTGTTGTACAAACTATTAATTGTACAATCCTGAGGAAGCCTTGCATTCATTCATAAATTACAAGACTTCCTATGAATGGCTGAGCGGCGCTCAGCTTGACTCGATTTTGTTCCAGAAACGGAAGTCCCCATACCACTGCTGGAACACAGAGCTGTATACTGTATACTGTATGTAGTTGATGATTGTACAGCACTCCCAGCGATGCGTCTATTATTAAAGGATATACAGTAGTTCATTTGGGCCAGCTTGGCTCAAATTAACTATTTAAATTCATAGACAACCCAGAGTTAGGCTTTAACAACATTTATTTTGCAAAGTGAAATACACTTTGCCAAGTGAACATTCTCTACTCCTTTAGAGAACAAATCCCACAGTTTCTATGTTCTTATGGTGCCATCTGTGATCTCCCTTCACTTTTTGTCCTATAGCTACAACAGGAAGTGAGAGGAAACTTCTAAAAAGTGATAGGGCAAATTGGGGCACAGAGGGCAATAAAAACCCGACAGGTGTTCTAATCCCTCTCTGCTCTACCCAAAACTGAAAGAAAAAAAGTTTTGCCTTTAGTTGTACTTTAAAGGTGAATATTAAAGTTCCTAAAAAGTCCCAATTGTGACTTTTTTTTAAGATTAATTCCCTAAACAGTTTTTGGTATTCATTTTTTTGGTGGGGGCTTGAGTTCAATTTTCTGTCTTAAGCCAACCAAAATATAATAGTATTGAACATAAGATATGTGAGTTGCACAACGTGTATCTTGATCCATGGGTAGTTAAAGTAAATCTGTATTTTTCAAACAGCGTACAGCAACAGGTTCACTTTATCCACACACACACTCCCTGAATGTAACTGAGCTTAATTACAATATAAAATATCAGTCAAAATCCATAATTATGGTAATAATCTTGCAAAGGTATAAAGAACTGGGTCTACTGGGTCTTAAACCTGTACTATATATGTAATGTTGCTGTCTGTAGCAAGTCTCCTTCAGTGCCTTCACTTAATTTACAGCGTTACCTGTGGGCTGACTGACTGTTGGGGAGCATTAAAAATACAAAGCAATTATACATGGCTAAGCAAGCCCTCCTCCAACTCCCACGTGGCAGTGCTCAGGCCTTCCACTTTGCTAATTATTTTGAAAGTGCCATGGGCCATGTAGTTAAATGATCTTATACAGAGTACAGGTGTACTTTAAATCCACGATTAAGTATATATATATATATATATATATATATATATATATATATATATATATAAAAATATATATATACACACGTATACAGTGGGACTTATAATTGTTTGATCCCCTGCAGATTTTGAAAGTTTGCCCACTTACAATGTAATGAAGGGTCTATAATTTTTATCATAGGTGTATTTTAAAGGATAGAGACTGAATATCAACCAAAAATCTAGAAAAAGCACATAAACTTGGTGGAGAAACCCTTGTTGGCAAGCACAGAGGTAAGACATTTCTTGTAGTTGGTGACCAGGTTTGGAGACATCTGAGGAGAGATTTAGGTCCACTCTTCTTTACAGATCTTCTCTAAACCTTTAAGGTTTCTTGGCTGTTGGGGCTGATGCTATGGGGTTGTTTCTCTGCTAAAGGTACAGACCAACTTTGTCGCATTGAGGGGCCAATGGATGGAGCAATGTATTATAAAATCTTGGATAAGAACCTTCTTCCCTCAGCCAGAACACTGAAGGTGGGTCATGGATGGGTCTTTCAGCATGACAATGACCCAAAACATACCGCCAAGGCAACAAAGTAGTGGCTCAAGAAGAAGCACATTAAGATCATGGAGTGGCCTAGCCAGTCTCCAGACCTTAATCCTATAGAAAATTTATGGAGGGAGCTGACACTTTGAGTTGCCAAGAGACAGCCAAGAAACTTTAGGATTTATCTGTAATAAGCAGTCGACCAAAATCCCTCCTGAAATGTATGCAAACCTGGTAACCAACTACAAGAAATGTCTCACCTTTATTGTGCTTGCCAACAAGGGTTTCTCCACCAATACTAAGTCATGTTTTGTTTGGGGATCAAATACTTTTTTTACTCACTGAGCTGCAAATCAATTTATAAGATTTATATCATGTGTTTTTTCAGGATTTTTTGGTCGATATTCTGTATCTATCATTTAAAATACACCTATGATAAAAAAATATAGACCCTATATATATATATATATATATATATATATATATACATATATATATATACATGTTCTTCAATAGTCTTTTAAAAGCGTTGAAGTAAAAATAAAAAAAAATCATAATAACTGTTATAAATTAATTCTGTGTAGCTTAGCACTTAAAATGCATGTTCATCTTTGTAAAAAAAATGGCTTAGCCAAGTCCCCCTCCCAGCAAGGAGGTAAAAAAAAACATGTCTTAAAGGTAAACATATAATTCTGTTGGAAGAATATTTGAGTGCACATGTGTGTACATGAACATGGCACAGTACTAGAAACAAGCTTTGGTGATTTACTAAAACTGGAGAGTGCAAAAACTGGTGCAGGTGTACATGGTAGCCAATCAGCTTTTTACTTCAGCTTGTTCAATTAAGCTTTGACAAAAAAACCTGGAAGCTGATTGGTTTCTATGCAGAGCTGCAGCAGATTTTACACTTTCCAGCTTTAGTAAATCTCCCCCAGTCCATCTGACTAATTGACTTGTCAGATCAGAAATAACATGTGGCAAAAATTTTTGCAAAGTGATTTTGATTTTTATAACATAGATTGCCATGCTACAGTATTAGAGTGGACCTTCACGCTCCCATGGCCCTCTCCTCCTCTCAATCCTGCTCCCCCTCCGCAGCACTGATATTGGGTTTTTTTGTTTATTTACGTACATGTTTTTTTCTTCTATCAAAGGCTCGGCCAGCCCCGCCGCCCAGTTTCTGGAATTCGCCTAGGCGAATAACGCAGTGCCCCCTGTGCCTCCTGAGATGCATGATGTGCAGTCCCATTCAGAAAAGAGAAGGAGAGGGGGGCCTAGCGAGGCTTGTACCCAGAAGAGCCAACAGCTGTCACAGACAACATGGCAGTGCCAGACCCATGCAGGGGCTGCAGAGAGGAGGATCCCAGCAGCTCATCGCTGGACCCGCTGGCTAGGAAAGTGTGCTTACTGTGCTGAAGAATGTAAAAAGTAAGCAGGGAAAAAATGGAGGGGGGAGGGAAAAAGCTGCAGTTCCTCTTTAACAACTTAACTATGTTTTTATAAAGGTAAAGGTATCAGGGGTAGACATGGAGATCTTACCAATTTTACTACAAGATCCATTCATTAGCCATATTTCAAAAATATGAAGGCTGCTATAACTTTCCATCTGAAAATGCTAGTTTCCTGGCTTCTGTGCTGATTGCTATGGATTTAATACTTTTTACTGACCTGAGGACGTATAAAAATGAGGTGTTCTGACTGTCCCCTAATTTATATTGACCGTATGCTTGTTCAGGGTCTGTAACTTGGAAGTATTGAAACTGGACACTGACAGCCAGATAGCATTTTAGAAGGTGGTATGCAATGGAAACCTCCATATTTCTCTTAAGATTGGTTAGCTTGCTGTTGCAAGTAAACTTTTACATTGTATGCTTACCTTCCCATTATACAATGTTAACTACTATTATGTTAAATAATAGTTTGTTTTAAATATACTTTATGTCTTATTGTACACTATACAAAATATATTTAAGTAATCTTAACCGATCACAAGGAGTAGACAAAGTAAATTTCTTAGTGTAGGGTCTAGTTTTTCACTTAACATTCCAATTGAAAGGTAGAAATGAAAAACAACTAGGAAAGTTAACTAGTCGTGCTACTGAGAGGAGGTAGAAGCACTAGTATATGTGTTATTGTGGATGCATTTGCATTCTATGGAACTCTCAGGCATACAGGTGGAGATTTTTAACAGCAAAGAACCGAACGAACCACAATATCAGTGCCATTATAAATGATATCCGGATAAATCAAGGAAAGAGAGGTTTGTCATAGTGAAACAGGGACATTAGCATGTATCTAGTGTAATATAACACTTCATGTGTATGTGCATGTGTTGCATGTGTTGATGTGCATCCTCTGTACGGAACACATGGGCTGTAAATTTGACAATTTTGAAAATACATATCTCATTTTAAATTATGCAAAAAGTTAGGAAACATTTGTAAAATTAAAGATATATAATGTGTACGAAGGTTAAATTCCATACTTGCCTTAGCAATGTGGTTTGTACATTATATAATAATGTAAACACCATCCAAACACTTTTAGTAACAATAAAGCTCATGCATACCAACTGGAGAAAAAAAGTGGCAGTGATGCCCAAAGTAACTAGTCACATGTGATGGATACAACTCGGTTACTCAGGCAATCAACTTTACTCTTTTTTCTTCTAACATCTATAATATAACCTGTGTGTATTGATGCCAAAGAGGGTTGATGACACCTTTAAAAACAGTACAAACTTTTGTATATCAGTGAGTAAATGGAGGAAGTGTGGGCTAAGTTCTCATATTGCAGATATAATACAATTTGTAGTACATAAAAACATACCCTAAAGTCACCCAATTTCTGTATACATGTATACCCCTATGCATGGGGTAGCACCTTTTAATGTTGCAGAAAATCCACTATTTTATCAGGGCATGCTGCATGCATTCATATGTAACAATTGGTTGCATTGTTTGTTACATTGTTTAATGCGTTTATTTGATTAGAGTCCAGAAGCAAAGGATAGCAAAGCAAGAAGACCCAGTTGCGAGAACACAGAAGAGTTTTGCTGAAGCTAGTGCATCCAAACCCAAAGCAATTAAAAGAAGCGCAAGCTATGTTAGGAATCATCGTATCTCGTCAAGTTTAATATTACGATTTATTTTATGACATCAGTTACATCGCCAAAAAAAAAAAAAAGAACACTATCTAACTCAAAAACAATACTGTATTTAAAATCCTGCAGTCATCCAAAAAAGAAAATCAGACTTACCAGGGACATGTCTAGACTGCTGGCTTGAAAGGATCTGTTAACTTGTACGTATTTAAAATTTTCTACAAACTGGAATGACTTAAAAATGTGCCACTCGTTCCAAGCACATACTCTTTTTTTCTAATTTTAAAAACACTGTTTCCATACTACATTAAAAATCAGAATATTGCCAATGTTTCACAAAAAAACATATAATAATAATAATTTCATTATATATGAGGCAATATCATAACCCTATTTTCTTCACCACTAACCTGCCTCAGACACGTTGGCTACTGTTGAACGATCACTAGTTACTGATGGAAGTGTTGACATTTCAGATCCAGGCGTTAAATCTGCTTTACCTGGTTCAACTGCAACCTCAAAGTCTTTGTCTCTGTCATTAAGGTCAGAAAAATTGAAATCTGTAGAAGTCTCATTATCACTAAGACTATCAGAGGTGCTTTGACCCGAACCACTTTCTTCATCACCAGTCAGTACTGCCCAAGAATTTGATTCAGATGTATTTTCCACGGCCATGTACTCCGTCTGGATGCGGGTCTCCAGTAAAGTCATGTCACTCTGCTTCTTAGGTTCAGTGCTTGGGGTTGTAGAAAAGCTTCTTTCTTCAAAGTCTGGGCTTATTTTAATGTCCGATGCAGCTGTTGACAAGGCACTTCCTTCTTCTGCTGTCTCACTGAGCTCACCCAAGCTTAAATTATTCTTCGCTGATACAGGCTCTACATAACTACTAACATCAGCTACTACATTTTCTTGGGTTTCTGTATGTGATGTGGAATCTGTACTAGCTACAACAAGATAACCATCATCCACTACAGAAGAGCCCGTTTTGGTATCAGAGCTGACAGTAGACAACACATCAGTTGGTGTTTGAGATGTAGCAGATAATACTGATAATGTGCTAGGACTCTCACTGTTTGGAGAATCAGCTGTAACAGAAACATATACATTTGGTAAAATAATATGATGGAGAACAGAATCTTTAGCTTCAGTATCAAGTGCAGAGGTGGATAACACACTGCCTTTAGAATATTGTGAAGACACAACAGAAATGCCATGCGTAGGATAAGCATATGGTGGAGTATGGTAATAAAGGGTAGCATCTTGCTGGGTTAACGTATTGACAGGCAGCACTGGAGTAGAAACCGCATGAGATTTTGCAGAAAATAAAAAAGGCACAGTATCTACAGACTGAACAGTTATGCCATTATCATGTGACAATGATACAATTTCATCTGAATTTACATTAGTGAAAAAATGAGGTTCAATGACATTTTCATGCAAGACTGACATTGTTTGCTGTGCGTATGCAGGCTCAACAGAACTTGGGGACAAAGAAATATAAACAGACTGAACATATGTAGAATGCAACAAAGACTCAGCGGTAGCACCAACAGAAGAAGGCAGCAGCAGATAGCCAGTGTTAGCGCCTATGTAATGGTAACTGGATGTTTCATTCAACTCTCCAACACTGGGCACAGCCAAAGCAATGCTAGTATTAGGCAATTGTGAGGCCATTTGTGTCAGTGATTCATTGATGGCTTTTTCTGATGTTTCATTAAAGATTTCCTGAGTTGGCAAAGGAAGCATATCAGTAGAAGCAGAGACAGTTTTTGAGGCTGCAGCAAGCATAGCTTTAAGCAATATATCACCAGAGGTTGTTGTTACAGAATTCACTGGCTGAACAAGTAGCAGATTTTCTGACATTGCATTAATGTCAGCATCAAAATTCCTGGCAGTGGGTAGAGACACTGAGTGGATGTCAGATGAAGACTGAGTGTCCCTAATTACACTGGATGAAGAAAGGTCTGCCATGACTTCATGATTTGCACCTGAAGCTATTTCACCATAAGTGGAGGTAGTCTGAGATCCAGTGTCATCTACTTTAAGACTTGTGGTAACTGGCTTGCTTTGATTAAGATCAAGTGTGTTATATTTAACATCAACTATTGTAGCAGCTGGGGTCTCATTATGGCTTTTCAAACCATCTATCCCATCAAAAAAGAACCCACTACCAGAGAATGTTTCTGAGTTCTCCCCATCCTGAATCGCGGAGTGTGTAGGCTGAAGTAAAACATCCTCTGGTGTTATTACAGTACTTGGCTTAAGATACAGTTCAGTGCTAAGCTTTGTTATTAAGGTACCCTGGTGAAATACCCCCACAGAATCATGCAAGAACACCGAAGAGTCAGAGGTAACAGCAAAGGATTCTGTGGAAGCCATATTATTAGACAAAGAATAGGCAGGTTCAGACACCACAGAAAGTGCATGCATCTTTAAATCAGTGCTTGGTGTTTCAAGTTGTGAAATAAATGGAACATTAATAAAGGTGTCACCCTCATGACCAAATGTTAACATCTCAGAAGCAGCATGAGCAGTCTGATGTGGTGTTACATCAGAATGATGTGTTTGGCTTGGCTGAACTAAAACACTGGTTTCAGGCAAGGCCAAAGAAACATGCAAAGAAAGTGTATCAGTTGCAACCGTCTGCGTGACTTGTGAAAACATTTCAGATACTGCATGATGGCGTAACACTTTACTAGCGGAGAAAGTGGAGGAAAATGTATGCAAACGTATGCCATCATTGGAAGACAAGGAAGGTTCGAATGATACATCGACATTGGGAAATACAGGAGTGACATGCAGGGTCGGACCAATATCTGAAGCGGCAGGGGTAGCTTTTAGGAACTGGTTACCAGACAACAAGGGGGTAACTAGAGGAATAACTTCACTAGTGTAGGAGGGTTGAAGACGTATCTCACCATTAAATATTGGTTGTGTTGTCTGAGCGAATACCTCACTCGGAGAAGTAGAGCCATGTTGTCCAAAGCTTGGGGAAATAGGCTGAAATGTTTCAACTGGGGAAAAAGTAGAAGTTGAAAAGTAGGGTCTCTCTATTTCAGGAAGAACAGTAGATGGTTCTAGATCTTTCTTGCTTGAAGAAGAGGACAGTGGTTGTTGTGATGAGGATGACAATGCAATCTCAGATGTAGTAACAGAACTCATGTCTAGCCCCTTCTTAGCTTCAGGTTGGGAAGTAGCATTAAATGCTTCATATTTCTCATCACTCAATGTGCTTTTGATGACCTCATAGTTGCTGTCACTGGTATATTCTTCTGGAGCTTGTGAGGAAACTGGATCTGTTGAAGATGTGTCATCTGATGTAAACGCTGCAGAAAAGGTAGTCAGAGTAGTTACAGAAGTGTCACTAATAACATTCTGAGGTCTCTGGGAAGACATTAAAATCTTCTTTTTCCAGCTGGTTGTGGTCAGCAAAAGATCATTAGTAGCACTGGTCTGGATATCATTTGCTGAGGGTGGTTTGGTAGTGACAGAGTCATTAAGCATCCATATGTCAACCTTACTTTTTAACTCTGTGCTTCTTTTGTCTTCATCATCTTCCTCTTGTTCACCTGTTTTCAAATCTTCTTTATACTTATCAGTAGTTGTAGCAACATATGTTTTGGATGTAGCTTGCAAGGTAGGATAGAGCAAAGTTTTGAGACTATCATGCTCATGTAGCTGCAAAGTTTCTGGTGTTGTTTTATATGACTTGGAACTCTTCTCTTCCAAATTGCGAACAGTTGGTTCTTGGGTCCCTGTTTCTTGCATTTGATTTTTGGTTCTAGTAGTGCGTGAAGTTAATTCATATATTTCCTCATCGGTGTTCTGCCAAAGAACACAAAGATTTCATAATTCTTTCAAGAATATATACCTATACATATATTTATAGATAAAACATAACATAGCAAAGTATAATTCTTTTATTCCCTTCTATCTATTGAAATGTATTTTTTCTTTTGTGACCAGAGGTATTTTAAGCCTTAAAGTAGAAACTAAAGTGTTACTAAACCCAGGATCCTGCATTCACTATATCTGGTCTCCCGCAGTACAAAGAACATGGAAATACAATAATTTTAGTAAATATAAACGGCTAAATGCCCTTTTCTTGTCAGCAGTATATAGCAGTCTTGTGACCTTTATCAGTGCCTGGTTAAAGCTCGTAGAAGGAGTTTTCAGAGTGCACTGGCTGAGCTATCAGGATGCAGGACTACTGACCCTCTGTCTGGACTGTGCTGATCACATGCACTCTCCCAAGATAAAAAACTCTCTAGCAATACACACCAAACTGAGCATGTGCAGCCTGACTCCAGTAACTCTGTCTTCTCCGGACATGTTTGGGGGGCAATGCAAGAAGGGAAGGATCTGTGCATACAGGATCAGACAGCTTTTTTACACAAAGCAGAGGATTAACCCCTTAGGTTCCACAGTGAGTATAACAAGCATGCTTTACTGCATATACACACTGATTTTACTGTTGTGGGTTTAGTGACACTTTAAGTTTTGCATAGAGTGGAAAGGGATTTGAAAACCTGTCAAGTTTGTATTTCTGCCTGCATCCCCTTTGAGAGAGTCACCCTCTCTATTTGCCATGGTGATCAATGTAACAGAGAATTAAATTGAAAGAAAAACACACATTTTGAGTTGTTACCAGAACAGGAATAGAAGGGAAATCTTCAAACAGGGACACTAATTCTGATGACCCTGGTAACAACCTGGAATTTTCCTCACTTTGGAGGGATATCTTCTTACTTGCTGTTGTGGCTATGGGGCAGTAAGTGAATGGAAATCTCCCCAATGGGACACAAACAATTTGAGACAGGGGTCATAACCATCCCTTATTCTATACAAAATTAAACACACATTTCTGGACTTAGTTCTACTTTCTACTGGATTGAACTGTCAGAAATTGACATATTCTTATCGAGTTTAAATAAGCTTTAAAACAAGTCCTCGCTGATATCTGTAGCTGCAGCATCTGTGGAAAAATTCATTCTCAAAGTTTTCAATTAAAACTGTCATCAAATCTTCTTATATATTGCCTTCATGGGTTCCTCCTTTCAACAAGCTATTGAAACCTTTCCGTTTTCATTACATATCCTATTCAAGATAGAGTAACTGCAACAGTGGGTATCCATGCTTCTTTATGCAATGCAGGCAAATCATGGATGATGGGAGGGGCCAGCAGGGTGCTTTACATAGCTTGTTGAAATATCACAGCACATTGCATTGGTACTCCTCTCACGATCCCTCAACATTAATGCAAGTAGTTAGCTGCCTCTTTATAGGATTTGTGCAAATATCACAATGTCTTTATGGGTGGGTGTCAGTCATGAGGAATGGGCATTCCTAGGCAGACTGCATTTGCATTAGACTGCCCTAGGTAACGCACACTTGTAATGCTGAGTCTCCATCATAAAAAGACCTGAAATCCAATGAATGTATAAAGTTGGCAGGGACAATAAGGCTGGAGAGGAACTGGCTAGAATGATCATGGTTTCTCAACCTGTGGCCCTCCAGCTGTTGTAGAACTACAAGTCCCATGAGGCATTGCAAGGCTTACAGTTACAAGCATTACTCCCAATGGCAGAGGCATGATGGGACTTGTAGTTCTACAACAGCTGGGGGGGCCACAGGTCAAGCACCCATGGGCTAGATGATGCTGCACGACCTTCATCCAGGAAATGAGGTGGGCTCTATTTGACTTGTTGAAAAAACACAAAAGGGAAGTGCACTGCTATCACAGTAAAAATGATTAATTAACAAATAATAATTAAGACAAATATGCACTCACATGACCTCAGCGGGGGCGTGCACCTTTAACAGTCTGTCATAGATGTAATGGCTATAGTCCTGACCAGTATACACCAATACAATCCTTCCTCAGCATCATTACCAGCGGGCTTGCAAGACAGAGCACACTGGCAACTGATGTCTACCGAACCCCTTTGGGGCTCTGAGGAGAGGTAAACTGACATCCTTCTGTCAGGATGAATCATAATTCACTCCCACACCTCATGTCCGTGAGAAAGGGGAAATTTGTCTCTGCACCCGCTGAGGTCGTGTAAGTGCATATTTGGAGAAGTTTTTTTTTGTATGAGCTATTTGACTTGTTGCAGTTTCTAATTTCCAATGCAAACACAAAATCCGTGCACAGGAAAAGGAAGGATAGAAAAGTGCTGGGACCTGACTTGAACTGAACCCAACTGCATTTTGAGGATGAATTAGTCCACAATGGCTGTAACTAAAGTGGTCAGTAAAGACTTTTTTTGTAAAGTTACTGCTTGTTAACATTTTTAATCACCTTGCATCAGCGCATCCTGTTGCAGTGTGAGCTAGTGTAGCGGCTGCATGAGTGACACCTTAGGAGAGATTTCATTCATACCTGAGCATTGTTACCTATCTAAAGTATGTGCACTCATAAGCAGCTTGCTGGCAGGATCATCAGCAATGTTTGAAATGAAAACATGGATAATAAAAAAAAACACCACTTTTTTTAGATTGAGTATCGTATATCTGGGTATGGTCCAAAATATATGCATTGTTTAATTTTTTTTTTACCATAGATAAACTTTAACTGTCAGTGCAAACACATGGCCACTGCCCCAACCTATAACTGGCCTTTGCAGCAAAGAGCACATGGAAGGGTGACGCATGTCAAACACAATGAAAAGAAAATTTCCAGCTCAACTTACTGACCAGTCTGCAACCAATCGATTTATCCTGTCTAACAGTATGCGTTAAAAACAGGGGTTTAGTTTGCACACATTTGCAAATACGTGCATAAGCTGCAGAACCACTTCAGGGCACCCCAATATTATCTGCAGTCCTAACCCTTACTGTTGGAATACTGGTGAGGGCATGCACTGGACACCTTCGCTATATACTGGGTGTCCAGTGCGCCCCTGTGCCTTTAAGGAGGGGTGGGCTCCTTCCAGGCTCACCTGCGCTCTGCCTATCCATTTTATTGCTTGTGCTTCCACTGTGGAGGATCTCAAAATTTAGAGTTAGGACTGCAGATAATACTGAGGTGCCGTGAAGTGGCTCTGCAGCTTACGCATGTAATTGCACATGTGTGCAAACGAAACCCCTGTTTTTAACACAGACTGTTAGACAGGATAATATGGTTGGTTGCAGGCTGGTCAGTAAGTTGAGCTGGGATTTTTCTTTGGTTTTGTTTGACATGCATCACCCTTCCATGTGCTCCTTGCTGCAAAGGCCATTTATAGATGGGGTCAGTGGCCAGTTGTTTGTTACTATTACTGAGGTACAGTGAAGTGGCTCTGCAGCTTCCGCATGTATTTGCAAATGTGTGCAAACTAAACGGCTGTTTTTAAGGCATACTGTTAGACAGGACAATTGGGTTGGTTGCAGACTGGTCGGTAAGTTGAGCTGGGATTTTCTTTGGTTTTGTTTGACATTTTAACTATATCTCTGCCTCATCAGTGGCCAGCTCAGTATAATGGAGTCTTTAGCAGTTTGAATCATCCACTGACAGCAATCAGTGGTTGGATATGCTATTTTTATCCAAACCTCTGTATACGAACATTATGGACATTTTCTACAAGAGTTATATTATGCAAGATGCATTGCTTGTTTCTGTAAGGCATTGTAAATTAGGCAATACATGTACATTTTTGGGCCACTTTTATTTATCAGCAATCAGGCTTCCCATTCAGGGGTTTAAGCATCAAAATAATAAAAAATAAAATGTTCAACTTTCTGGCTAATATTATATCCACTCAGACTTTCAGTCTCCCTCCACACAGACTCATACTTTGCCAATCATCTCAACACTACAGCCTCCTGAATATGAAGTTGCTCAGTTGGGCTGTGCAGGCTCCCTACCTGTTCAAACACAGTCTCTCTTAGGCGACAGCCTGGTTAAATTACTGACACACATTCCCCATGTATCTGTACATATGCTGCTCTCTTACAGTCCAGTGGTCTCTTTAAGGAGGAAGGAGCCCTGGGTGACTAGCCTGACTCTCTTTTGTGGGGCAATACCTTCCTGACAGTCACACACCTGTTTAGAGACCGTTTGCATGATAAACCATGCTTCATTCATGTTACTATGTCAAATGCCAATGTCATTTCCAGAACCTCAGTGGGCAGTAAAGACTGATATCTGACAAGAGGTAATATCAATATAGGGATTACCTGGTTAAGCTTGGGCCTCTTATCCAATCTTTGCCACAGGGATAAATTTGCTATTGCTACATTAGGCACCCTTCAGGCTAGGTTAAAGTAGAATGAAACCTTCTGTTTAATTTTTGATAGGCTAAGGAAGGGTTATAACCCCGGTCAGTTTTTTCTTTTGCCATCTGTGTTCCATTGCGGAGATTTACCTTCACTTCCTGCCCCATAGCCAAAACAGGAAGTGAGAGGAAATCCCTGTAAATTAAGTGAATCCAGTGTGGCCCTTCAGGTTACTATAAATAATGTCCACAGATTTCCCCTCCATTACTTTTCTGGGAAAATCCAAAATTTGGGGTTTTCTTTTACATTCACTTTCAATGAGTACGGTAAATAGGACAAACAGAGAGGGTGACTCTCCCTAACGGGGGTACAGACAGCATTAACAACCTAATAAGTATTCTAACCCATCTCCACTTCACTGTGCAAAATGAAAAAAAGAGTTTGCCTTTAGTCATACAGTACTTTAACCTTTTGCCGACCGCCCCATGTACACGTACTGCGGAGCAGAGGCTCCTCTGCGCAAAATCACATACAGGTACGCGATTTTGCACTTCCGGGTCTGTGGCATGCAAGCGCGCCACTGTCGACCCTCCCCCACTGTGATTGGAAACAACAGGAGCCAATCAGCGCGTCCGGCAGACCCGATGTCCGCCGGGACCCACCGATCATTCCTGACAGAGGCAGAATGGTGGTCTGCCTATGTAAACAAAGCAGATTGCCATTCTGTTGGTAGGGAAGACAGATATCCTGTGTTTCTGCTAAGCAGGAACATGGATCTCTGTCTTCCCACAGTTAAAGCATCCCCCACACAGTTACAAAGCACTCCCTAGGAACACATTTAACCCTTTGATCGCCCCTGAAGTTAACCCCTTCCCTGACATTGTTTTAGTACAGTCACAGTGCATAATTTTTAGCACTGTATTAGTGTCACTGGTCCCCAAAAAAGTATCAAAAGTGTCACTTTGTGTCCTTTTTGTCCGCCGCAATGCCGCAGTCCCGCTATAAATGGCTGATTGACACCATTACTAGTAAAACAACTAGTAATGGTAAACATAAATAAAAATTCCACAAAAAAATCCCATAGTTTGTAGACACTATAACTTTTTCTAAATTGTCAGTCTATTTTTGTTATAGCGCAAAAAATAAAAAACCACAGAGGTGATCAAATACTACCAAAAGTAAGCTCTACTTGTGGGAAAAAAGGACATTAATTTTATTTGTGTACAGCGTTGCATGACCGAACACTTGTCAGTTAAAATAACGCAGTGCCGTATTGCAAAAAAACGGCCTGGTCACGAAGGGGGGGGGGGCTGGGGCGGTTGGGGGCGCGGGGGTAAACCTTTAGAAGCTGAAGCTGTTAAGCAATGCTTAGCCTAAATACAAAATGAGAGTGATTACTGTGAATAGGGGAAAGCTTTAAAATGGCACCTAGTGTTGAAGTTTCACAGTTTGGTGGCATAAGTCTTTCAGTCATTACCCAATACATTCTTCTTTATTGTGTAGCCCCTATTTTGGAAGACCCAATCAGTGATAGATCTGTATAATACATTACCTCTATTTCCTCTTCTGTTTCAGTTACATCAATGTATGGGTCATTTCCTGCAAAAAGAAAAAAATATATAGCAAAAAAAGGGAATGTCAATTAATAGTACAGATAAATAAGTGTGTTCATTTTATAAAACTACATGATGTTTAAAAGGTTTAGCTTCAGTTACTGTAGTGATTCCTACTTCAGAGAGAATCCGTATTATGAAAGTCAGCTAAGTACCTTACTTATAGGCACATCACACATAGCTGATCCTTTTTCTTTATTTAGGAATAAATAGAAGGTGACATAATAAACTGAATGGGATCTGGATGATCAATTTCAAGATCATCAACTGTATTAAACCTGTTATTTCAAACTTGCTAAAATAGAATGAGTACATTTTTGCTTATTTTAATGTGTTCAATATTTATTTTAGATAGAAGGTTGTGACTACACAGCCATACATGACTGAATCCTTACTTCCTTATCGAAGTAAGGCATCCTTACTTTGATATATCATTTATAATGTTTACTGAAGACAGAGCCATCAGGGTAAAGTAATAATCTTGCTTACACTGCAAAAATTGAAGAACTTTCTAAAATAGCTATTAATGTTAGGATTGGGGAACATTAGTGTGTATGTCAGCCTTCTACACTGCGTGGAGGCCAATCCTGGTCACACCCATGCATGTTCACTATAGGCATATTTAAGCTTACATAGAAGGAGGGAAGAAATGGGCAGTGTGATCAGTCAAGTGCAATAGATTGACCTCACTTGAAACTCAGAGAGATGCAAAAATCAGGAAGGTGATTCAGACATCCAGAGTAAAAACATAAAGTATTAGTTTTACATGGACATAGCCTTTAGAGGCTCAATTATTGTAAAAATTATATTATATTTTATATATGTCAGAAATTATTATATTAAAGAAAAAAAAAAAAAAAAAATATATATATATATATATATATATATATATATATATATACTATATTATCAAATGTATTGGGACGCCTGCCTTTACACACACTTTTTCTTAGTTCCAGTGAAGGGAAACCTTAAGGCGTCAGAATACCAAGACATTTTGGACAAATTAATGCTCCCAACTTTGTGGGAAGTGTTTGGGATGGCTCCTTCCTGTTCCAACATGACTGCGCACCAGTGCACAAAGTAGGGTCCATAGAGACATGGATGAGTGTGTTTAGGGTGGAGGAACTTGACTGGCTTCCACAGAGTCCTGACCTTAACCGATAGAACACCTTTGGGATGAATTAGAGTGGAGACTGTGAGCCAGGCCTTCTTGTCTAGCATCAGTGCTTGACCTCATAAATGCGTGTCTGGAAGAATGGTGAAACATTCCCATAGACACACTTCTAAACCTTGTGGACAGCCTTCTTGGAAAAGTTGAAGGCAAGCATCCCAATATTTTTGGTAATATAGTGTACATTGCCAAATAATAAAACACTTTTCTATGATCCCCAGGAACAGCAGAGGCAAGATGTCTGCACTTTCCAGTTATGTACACCAGTAGCAGTAATGAGATCATATTGTCTTTTTTTCAATTTCATTTATTTTAAGCTATGGAGAACACAAGTGGGGATACTCTTTATATAACAGGATGTATATGACTCCAAACTGGCCAAGACTTATTATGGAATTGTGGCACTAGGAGTTCGCTAATGGGGTCCCACAGAGATATAGGATACCCTTCTAAAATAAATTTTTAACTTAAATATCACTGTTGACTGGACGGATCATTTCATTGATTACAATTGAAATGTTTTGCCATGAGAAAGTAGAAATGATGCAATACCATTTATTCACTGGCTGAGAGCTTTAACTGTTTTTAAGACACACCAAGACAGTCTAATGCCCCGTACACACGGTCGGACTTTATTCGGACATTCCAACAACAAAATCCTAGGATTTTTTCCGACGGATGTTGGCTCAAACTTGTCTTGCATACACACGGTCACACAAAGTTGTCGGAAAATCCGATCGTTCTGAACGTGGTGATGTAAAACACGTACGTCGGGACTATAAACGGGGCAGTGGCCAATAGCTTTCATCTCTTTATTTATTCTGAGCATGCGTGGCACTTTGTCCGTCGGATTTGTGTGCACACGATCGGAATTTCCGACAATGGATTTTGTTGTTGGAAAATTTTATATCCTGCTCTCAAACTTTGTGTGTCAGAAAATCCGATGGAAAATGTGTGATGGAGCCCACACACGGTCGGAAATTTCCGACAACAAGGTCCTATCACACATTTTCCATCGGAAAATCCGACCGTGTGTACGGGGCATTAGACTCTGCCAGGCATAGTAAAACTTAAATAGTGAAACTTTGTTTTACTTTACAGTATACACTCTGATTCAGAGCAATATACTTGCTACCAGAGAACAAATTTTATCAGATGTCCTTGAGGAAATATTCTAAGTAAGCAGCTAGAATACCCACAATCAGGACCTAAATACCAAATAACTCAACTCGTACAGTAACGTAGAAATAATAATGATTATTGATTGCAGCCAACACAACTTGGGTTTTAAATTTATGTTGTATCTGAGGTATTGCTGCCAATTATAACTAAGAGCAAATCTATTACAAATGTATTATTACATATCTATTACACTTAATATCACAAACTCATTGTTGTTACAAACTCACCAAATGTTCTATGCTCTATATTTGCTAGTTCTGTCATTCCATTATACTCTGCTCCTTTTCTTGGCTAAATCTACTAATTCTCTAATATGGTATGCATTTTTTTTAAACTATTTCAATTCTTGTTAAACTATGGCTAAAATAATTTCATGCATCCAGTTCTGTGAAAAACAATACATGAATAATAATAAAAACAGCAAGTAGAAAAAAAATTCTTACCTTTTCATAAAGTGGTGTTGAATTTTTCTGAGTTTCACTTATTTTGCAGCTATCATTTTTATCATCTATTTCTTATATGCCAGCCTAAAAATCCTAAACGAATTACGCTAATGGATCGCTAAAGCCCCGTGGAGTGGTGATAGTACAGTGCTCTTTAACACTTCATATAGCCATGCTCAGTATCACTTGGACAAGCTACGGTATGTTAACATTTAAAACAATTTATTACATGATTTTAATCTATCAGGGAAATAACATAATGATGGAATGAAAAAAAATTATAATGAAATGTGCACAAACTACACATTGAACAACAAAAAAGCAGTAAATGAAATTCACTCAAAAACATGTAAATGTTAATAGTTACAACATACATACAGTATGATTACCTAGCAATATGTAAAAGAACCATTCTTTGATTTTTAAATGATCACATATTTTAGATCACACAGGCTCCAAGAACTCATGGTTTTATTTGGCTTGTGAAAAAGTCAGAAACCCCGTGCCATTTTGGTGAAGCTGATTAATTCATGTGTAATGTGGAAGAGACCCTATACAATGATTTGTCATTTAATTTGAGCTTTTTATTTTTTTTGGTCTGTTTTCATATAAGAACATATGCATAAGAATAATAATAAAGGTAATGCAAACACTGTAAGTAAAGTTGCTAAAACATAAATGGAATTAGTCAATTTTTTTACATATTGCATAGGACCATAAGCATTTTTTTGTAGTGACTGAGAAGAAAGCGAAAAGAATGGATAGAACACTGCTTTGAAGTGAGGCAGAAAATAGGTAATTTATGCAACCAATTATGACATAATTCTTAGATTTACAGTATATTAATAAGTTAATATTACTATGTCACATAAAATGTTATGAGTATGTTTATTATGGCTGATGAGATACAACTGAACCAAATGGTGTTTGTAACTTTATGAATACACAAAACGATTTATATTATGAAGCACATAACCATAGTAAACAGTTGCCAAAGTGATACATTTTTGCAAATACAATATAAAGATCCATTATATATAGCATGCTACATTTAGATTCCCCATTTTTAGACTTTAAATACTTTATGTATTAATACTCAATGCAATGTTTACATGCTACATACTGAACAATCACCTAGCCACATATAATACTAATGGCATTCCATAAGTACCTGCATCATTGGAAAAAAGCATGCAAACACAATAGCTGGTCACAATACCGGCAAAATTCCACACAGAATTTGGCCAAATCTTTTATGTGAATCACAATTCTGTCATTTATAATATAAGAGCTTACATATGTTTATATATATATATATATATATATATATATATATATATATATATATATATATATATATATATATATATATATATATAATATTGAATGGCTCACAACCACTTGCTAAATTTGTGATAGGTACATGCTATTATACTTGTACCTGGCTAGCCTTTACATTATAATCTAAAGGAGTAGTGTATTCTACAATATAGGAACAATAGAACAATATAAGAACAGAATTGAACTGCAGGCAACTTGTGCTGCCTGAAAGTTTCCGTGTTGGTCTTTCAGTTGTTCCCTGTGTCTTTGTAGAGCCCCTTGGATCCATGGCTCAGGCTGTACCTGAAACTTTGATTTCTTAGTCAAGTTTAAGCTACACTCCCCCCCTTTCCACTATACCCCATCTCTGTTTTTTAATTAATTAATTAATTGATTGATTTCAAGTACTTATATAGCTCCGTCAATTTATGCAGCGCTTTTACATATACATTGTACATTCACATCGGGGGAGGGGGGGGGTGCTGGCTATTCCCAAGCTGGACATAAGTTGAGGTCCAGGGGCTACAATTTACTGCACTTCACCACTGTTGTTAGAAGCATTTTAGGCCAGGTAAGGCCTATTTTATTAGTTAACCAATTGACCACTATAGGAAAAATAGTGTATTCTGGCAAATGTACGTATGTGGCCAATAGCTCTAATGAATAAATTCATTTTTTGTGAACTAACTTTTTATTTCAGATGCCTTCATTTATAGTTTCCCCATCTTTACATGTAAACCAAGGTGTCCAGAAAAATGAGAGTTACAGGTGTTGGGACAAACAGGGGTGCTTACAACAGTTGGCTTTTATTCATATGGTTTCAACCTTTTTTTAAAAAAAGAAAGAAATGTTTAAAGAATATTTAGAACAGTGTGTCCATATAAGACTGCAGAACAAACAGCAGTGTCACTGGGTTTAAAAAAAACACAGATTTACTGGCAGGATCTGCAGGTATTAAAACTATGTTATGGCGAGCTTAGAAAAACAAAAACTGCTGTGGTAATGCTATTTATATGCTGCAACATAATGTCATTTTATATTTTGCCCATAGTTCCAGTATTATATTAACCAAAACTTTTATATATTTCAAGTAAAAAACAAATGCTGCATCATATATGTTTGCCCAAAGTTCCACTTTAAGTATTATAGCAACTAAAAACCTTAACATATTTCAAATAAAATCATTTATCAAATGTGATATAATTTCTAAATCTATATTTTTTTCTAGTCTATATTTCTTTCTAGTTTTTTCTAGGGGTTTTGAAGAAGCACAATTTTAGTGTGAAACGCATCAACCTCTGTATCTGTGTCCTGTCCTGGTGGCAGTCACTTACAGCATTTAAATAAATATTGTTGGTGGTGTGTAGTCGGTGGTGTGCAGTCGTATACATTTTGCCGTATATTTTTTTTTTCTAGTCTGGAGATCTATTATGCCGCGTACACACGGTCGGACTTTCTAGAAAGCTAGGTCCGACGTACTTGCCGCCAGACTTCCGGCGGACTACCGCCGGACTTTCTGAACGGCCGGACTTGCCTACACACGGCCGGACTTTCCGGAATCCGGTCTTCCCGACGGACTTCCGCCGGACTTTCAGAAAGAACGGACTTTCCCACACACGGACAAGTCCGTTCATTTTGAACGTGACTTTGGTACGACGGGACTAGAAAAGGAATTCAATCTCGCCGCTTTTTTTGGCGAGATTGAAACCTTGCGAGCCCCGTCGCAGGCCCTTAGGTCTGGTATGGATTATAAAGGGGAACCCCTACGTTTAATAAATTATTTTAAAAACCTGTGTTGTGTTTTATTACTGACACTTTTTACCTAGGTAAATGGGTAGGGGTACCATGTACCCCATACTCATTTACATAGGGTGGGGGGCCGGGATCTGGGGGCCCCCTTATTAAAGGGGGCTCCCAGATTCCGATAAGCCCCCGCCCGCAGACCCCGACAACCAATGGCCAGGGTTGTCGGGAAGAGGCCCTTGTCCTCATCAACATGGGGACAAGGTGCTTTGGGGGGGGGGCGCAGGGCGCCCCCCTCCCCCAAAGCACCCACCCCCCATGTTGAGGGCATGCGGCCTGGTACGGTTCAGGAGGGGGGGGCGGTCGCCCGTCCCCACCCCCTTTCCTGACCGGCCAGGCTGCGTGCTCGGATCGGGGTCTGGTATGGATTTTAGGGGGACCCCACGCCGTTTTTTCGGCGTAGGGGTTCCCCTTTATAATCCATACCAGACCTAAGGGCCTGGTATGCCCCGCGCTCGCCGCAATAGGAAGATTTGTTTTTCCTATTGCAGCGAGCGCGAGATGCAGTAACCTGCTCCTCCGTCGTATCTGGTCCTTCGGACTAGCATACAGACGAACGGGCTTTCCGTCAGGAACTGAGTCCGGCGGAGGTACGACGTAAAGATTTGAAGCAGGCTTCAAATCTAAAGTACGTCGGATTTCCGCAAAAATCCGACCGGAACGGTCCGTCGGAAGTCCGATGGAGACCACACACGGTCGGACTTTCCGCCGGACTTTGTCCGGCGGCGTCCGTCGGACTTTTGCAGGTGAAAAGTCCGACCGTGTGTACGCGGCATTAGAGGTGTTGTTTACTTTATTGCTTACTACATACAACTCTAAGGACCCTAAGAATTCCATAAATTGCATTCTAGTAGCAACTGCTTTTTTGCATGGTTTGTGTTAAAAAGCAAAGCAATGAAATATTACCCAAACAACTAAATCGCACAATCCTACTTCTCATAAAAACTTTAGTATAAGCTATTGTGATAGAAATTTGATAAAACATACCTGGCCCATCCATCATCATGTCAACAACCACCTGGTCACTGCGTTTTCCATAAAGGCTATTGGTGCACATTGCCACAACTTGGAGAACATAACTTGTGTTTGGCATTAGATTATATAAAATCGCACCCTGCAATGGAAAACAAATACAGCACTATTGTAATGTCATGTGATTTCATAGTTGTATCATTTAGTAGAGTCAGTATGGTCTGTACACATCAGAGAAGATGACATAATTGAAATAGATGAAAATTGTTGTATAATATGTATTCTTCCTTTGTTGGTGACAAACACTTCTCAATAGCTAGGCAGTCATTTTTCAAATAAGTTATATTATGTGTTCTGCAGAGCCAATGATAAGATACATTATATGTTTAGGCCGACAATTTCATATACAAGGATGCAGCTGTCTTGTCACAGAAAGATTAACTAATATGATATAATAATTATAATCTGTCACACTGAATGTGTTGTCAAATATTTACTAATGTTTTTTTCTTTAGACCTGTAAAGGGGGGGCGTCGGCGGTAAAGTGTCGCTATTGTTCGCGGCGCTTTACCGTCGGTATTTGGCTGCTATCGGGGCGGTTTTACCCCCTGCTAGTGGCCAAGAAAGGGTTAAAAACCACCGCAAAGCGCCTCTGCAGAGGCGCTTTGCCGGCGGTATAGCTGCGCTGTCCCACTGATTTCAATGGGCAGGAGCGGGGAAGGAGCGGTGAATACACTGCTCCTTCCCCGCTCCAAAGATGCTGCTAGCAGGACTTTTTTCCCGTCCTGCCAGCGCACCGCTCCAGTGTGAAAGCCCTCTGGGCTTTCACACTGGAGACAAAGCAGCGGCACTTTCAGGTCGGTTTGCAGACGCTATTATTAGCGCAATAGTGCCTGCAAACCGCCCCAGTGTGAAAGGGCCTGAAGAGACTGAATAATATATATATAAAATGATAAAAAATTTCATATGACTACAGTGTTGCATGACCGCACAATTGTCATTCAAAGTGCGATAGCTGAAATTGGCCTGGTCAGGAAGGAAAGGGTATAAGTGTCCAGTAAGCAAGTGGTTAAAGAGAAATTATAACTTTTAAAATATATTTTTATTAACTTATTGTTTTTAGCACTAAATTACTAAATACAGTTTTATATTTTGTTATTGAGTAAATATGAATTAGTACATATTTTCATATACACATTTAATAGTTATCACTTGCAGCCAAAAAGTAGTTAGCTCCAAGTTGTAGCAGTAGCTTTTGGCAGGCTCATTTTCCACAGCTGTAATGTAAAATAGACCTGAATACCAGATCAGATTCACAAACTGTCGAAACGCTTACTGGAAAGACATAGTCCCTTTCTCTGGCCTAGCAGAGACAGGACCATCTGGCTTTGTTAGTCATACAAAGGCTGCCAACAGCGATGCAGGCAGTGCAGGGTTTTCTAATTCAAAAATTATTTCAAAACATTAGTTCATACAGTAATTCTGTAAACGTTAAGAATAAAATAAGTGACCACGATTAAAAAGCAATAAGCTTTCACTTTATTTGGATCATGCCACTGTAAAAACAAAAAACAGGCTTGGCTTACTCTGTTCATAGATCCAGATCCTAAAGCATAAGTCACTGGAGAAGACCCTGATTTTGGCAGACTTTGAAGGTCAAAAGACAATGAATCCATAAAAGCTAATGCGGGGAGACATCATTACTTAATCAAGCATTATCAACCTGAAAGAACTCAGAGATGCAAGCGTTGACAGAATGACCATGGGGTCCCAGAGGTAGACAAACTAACAGCCAGACAACAAGGGCTGTAGGAAAGTGAGTGTATATTTTATAAAAGGCAGCAATTATTCACTTTGACTTCTATGGTTCAGAATTTGAAGAATTTCTTTTTTTATCCAACATGAACTTACTAAATCCTGGTAGCCATCTGTGAGATACTCATGTTTTGTTTGGTCTTCCCCCTGTAGTTGTTGATAATAGACTACATATCTCTCAATCACTGCATCATACACAACTCGAGGTCTCTTCCATGTAATAAGAAGGCTTGTGCTATTTTGTGCTTCGGCCTGAACATCTTCTGGTTCTGAACTGCAAACTAGGATGGATGGAGAGAGGAAGACAGAGAGATAAATATACATTATTTGGATTTAAGAAATTAAAGTGTTAAAATTACAATTTTATCATTGTTTAAATGCACATATTGATACACAAATTGTTTATTAGGCTGATTGAAATGAATCAAAAAAGTATTTGTTTACATATGGCAGAAATAAAAAAAACATATCCTTAATAGCATGGTGTAGAGCTACCCCTGTAGGCAATTGCCCCCCCCCCCCCCTGGAATCCTCAAGAAGGTGTTGCAGTTGCCAGTGTCTGCCGCTGACTTTTTCTGAGTAAGCCGGCTGCTCTCTGTTCTGACACATCTGATGTCCCTCCCTCAGCCATTCCGCTGCTCCTCTTCCTCCTCTTGTGATTGGCTGCCTGCCTGTGTACGTGTTGTGTTGATTCGGCCGGCGCCGCCCACTCAGTGCAGTTAGTGACTGAGCCACTGAGTTATACGCTGCCAGTGCCTACTCATCACATCACAGGAAATCCTAAAGAAGTCCTAAATTTAATAAAAAATCATCTATTCCCTCCTACTGCACAGTGCCTATTGGGATATGTAGTGTAAGGAGTCTATTCATCCCATTTTATGGCTGCCATCTCAAACTACAGCTCCAAGGATTCTCAGTTCTGGAGGAGAATGGTGCAGCATAACATCAGTATCTCTGTAGAGGCAGAGAAGAATAAAAAGCTATGTCTCCTTCTCCATACTACTGTAGCTCAGCACCTGGCTACAATGGTACATGCAAGGGTACATGCAAAGGTTTTCCATTACAATAAATAAGATGTATACAGTATATATATATACGGAAAGTATTCAGACCCCCATAAATGTTTCACTTTGTTATATTGTAGCCATTTGCTAAAATCATTCAAGTTCATTTTTTTCCTCATTAATGTACACACAGCACCCCAGAAAAACACAGAATTGTTGACATTTTTGAAAATTTATTAAAAAAGAAAAACTGAAATATCACATGGTCCTAAGTATTCAGACCCTTTGCTGTGACACTCATATTTAACTCAGGTGCTGTCCATTTCTTCTGATCATCCTTGAGATGGTTCTACACCTTCATTTGAGTCCAGCTGTGTTTGATTATACTGATTGGACTTGATTAGGAAAGCCACACACCTGTCTATATAAGACCTTACAGCTCACAGTGCATGTCAGAGCAAATGAGAATCATGAGGTCAAAGGAACTGCCTGAAAAGCTCAGAGACAGAATTGTGGTAAGGCACAGATCTGGACAAGGTTACTAAAAAAATTCTGCTGCACTTAAGGTTCCTAAGAGCACAGTGACCTCCATAATTCTTAAATGGAAGTTGTTTTGGATGACCAGAACCCTCCCTAGAGCCGGCCATCCGGCCAAACTGAGCTATCAGAGGAGAAGAGCCTTGATGAGAGAGGTAAAGAAGAACCCAAAGATCACTTGGGCTGAGCTCCAGACAAGACATATGAAAGCCCGCATGGAGTTTGCTAGAAAACACCTGAAGGACTCCAAGATGGTGAGAAATAAGATTCTCTGATCTGATGAGACCAAGATAGAACTTTTTGGCCTTAATTCTAAGCGGTGTGTGTGGAGAAAAGCAGGCACTGCTCATCACTTGTCCAATACAGCCCCAACAGTGAAGCATGGGGGTGGCAGCATCGTGCTGTGGGGGTGTTTTTCAGCTGCAGGGACAGGACGACTTGTTGCAATTGAGGGAAAGATGAATGCGGCCAATTACAGGGATATCCTGGACGAAAACCTTCTCCAGAGTGCTCAGGACCTCAGACTGGGCCGAAGGTTTACCTTCCAACAAGACAATGACCCTAAGCACACAGCTAAAATAATGAAGGAGTGGCTTCACAACAACTCCGTGACTGTTCTTGAATGGCCCAGCCAGAGCCCTGACTTAAACCCAATTGAGGATCTCCGGAGAGACCTAAAAATGTCTGTCCACCAATGCATACCAACCAAACTGACAGAACTGGGGGGCGTGTCCGAATGGCGAGGTGAATGGACGCACTGCAGAGGAGCTCTGTCTAGCCCTCTGCAATCCACTGCCATCCGGCATCCACAAACATCAAAAACTGCCCCAAAGCCTATCTAATAACCACTGGGCACTAGGAGAGCCTTTTACTGAGGACATTGGAGCAGATTAGCCGGCGGACTACTTTGTTTTCAGGCCGCGGCCGGCCTTCTACAATCTACAGCCATCCGGCATCCACAAACATCAAAAACTGCCCCAAAGCCTATCTAATAACCACTGGGCACTAGGAGAGCCTTTTACTGAGGACATTGGAGCAGATTAGCCGGCGGACTACTTTGTTTTCAGGCCGCGGCCGGCCTTCTACAATCTACAGCCATCCGGCCTCCACAGACATCAAAAGCTGCCCCAAAGCCTACCTGGTAGCCACTGGGCACTGGAGGAGTCCTTCCCTGAGAATATTTAAGTAGATTGGCTGACGGATTGCTTGTTTTCGGGCCGCGGCCAGACACACAGAATCCCCGGTCTCGGGTGCCGCGGAGGGCGATCGGGGGCCCTGGGGCCGGGAGGGCTGTATCCGGAGCGGAGGGGACACCAGACAAGGCAGAGAAAGCAGGCACTGGATGCTTGCGGCAGGCCCGAGGCCTGTGAGGCCCCCAGCATCACCGCATCTTAGCGCCACGACCGGAGGTAAGGGGGTCATATAATTCACCCTCACTTAAAGTGGCCCCCCCTGGGCATATCTGACAAGTTTATAGCCAGCTCAGACCCATCGCTGACCCCGGTAACACTAGAGACTTCCAGTGACGGCCGCCATCTTACCATCTTGCGGCCTAGCTTACAAGACGGGCCCGCACTATCAGAAACTGTGCCCTGGCTGGACGGTGCTCTCCCCCTTGAACCCATACGGTGTCCCAGCCTTGCGCCCATGTTAATAGGGTGACACTGCTGCTCCCGCAGGCCTGGTCACCCTCCCCAGTCCCCCTCATCTCCGTGGAAGATAGGTTTTGATGGAGAGAGACTAACTATGGATGGCTGAAGACCCGCAACCCTGAGTCCCGTGCTATCCCGACAGCTACAGGCTATTTACATAGCATAGCACACCCACATAATACATGGCGGCAGCTAGCTCACACTCCACGGAGCTTACCGACCCCCAACAAGGCACCATACAGAGGTATCTACTTAGAACTACGCCGATTGATCCCCGAACTCCCAAAGACAAGATGGCACCCGGCCGCAACCCGGGGAAGACCAAGCCTCCCGCCTCAGCAGCAGCTCACACGGCAGAGGACAATAATGAGAGACTTCAGAATTCTACGGGAGAGCCCTCAGCCTCCTCCACAAGGTCAGTCTCATCGTCCGACACAGGCACCGGGGAATCCCAGTCTGCTACGCATCCCCTATCAGGAGAACCCATTAGATCGGAAGCTGCTGCCCTCCTCTCTGCCTTCAGAATGGATTTCGAATCCTGGGCAAGCAAAATGGAAGATTCCCTCCACGTGGAGCTGAACGCCCTGAGGCAACAAGTCACAGCTAACGAGGAAGCAGTATCGGTCTTAACCACGGCTCAGGATGACCACGAGGCACGTATAACAGCCCTTGAATCCTCATCCGCGACACATCTTAGGCGCATACGTCACCAGCAACTCCGCATAGAAGACAGCGAAAATCGCAGTCGCAGAAATAACATTAGACTGCAAGGCATACCGGAGGCAACATCTGGAGCAGAATTGAAACCCACTGTCATAACTATCCTCAATAAAGCACTGGGAAGAGAGGCAACATCACCAATTGAACTGGATCGTGTTCACAGAGTAGGAGGACCAGGGGGGGCCCGAGATGGTCGCCCCCGCGATGTTCTATGTCGGGTCCACTATTACACTTTAAAAGAAGAGATCATGCGAAAGGCATGGAACTTGGGTCCTGTTGACTTCTTTGGTGCCCCTATTCACCTATACCCTGACTTATCTCGCAATACGCTGTATATGCGTAGAGTGGTGCGCCCTCTACTTGACCTTATAGGGCAAGCTGGAGCTACCTATACATGGGGTCACCCCTTCAGCATCAAGGTGACACGGGGCGGCAACAGGTTTACGCTCTCTGATCCAGACCAACTGCCCGACTTTTTCCTCTTTATCGAACAAGATCCAGTGGAAGTTTTGAACTGGTTAGACCCTCCGGAGGATAGATCAGGCCAGGTGGGACTTGGTCCACTTCCACAGCGCCGCAGACGTCCTAGGTCCAGATCAGTTTCCTCTGGCCCAGGGATAAGAAGACCTACTTCCCCAGAAGATTAACTCAACAGTTAATTAGAGACTGATGGCTTGTTTTGTCTCCACTGGTTCTTTCCCTGCTCTTTGCCAATTTACAATTTGGCTGGGGTTCGGGTGAGAACATAGATTGGAGTCAATCTTATGCCTCTCATTATGAAGAGCGTCAGGTAATGCGAATGTCTACCAATGCTATGTTTTTGTGTTTTTCTTTTTTCCTTTTTATCTGACGTTTTTCTAAAGATGTTTCGCATTGTCTCAGATTGATTCCTCTCACCTTCCCATGATGATATATGCAGTGGGGGAGGTGTAGCGGGAGTGGGGGGGATACCTTCCTCGGAGGGGGGTTTGGTACCCGGTTTTACTCGGTCTCTGCTACAGAGAATATAGGGTTTAAAGGACGTTACACATGGAGCAGAGGATTGCCCCCATGGGGGGATCCCCCACTCTCCCTGCCCTCCATATACCCACCCAATTGTCTTGGCGCAATAACTTTCTTTATATACATGAGACAATGCAATAGTTTTATATATACCTCAGGGTTACTTATTTAAATCCAATGCACACACTTGGTTGATTGTTATCATTTGTTGTGGTTAAGCTGCCTTATGCCCCACACTCGTTTTAAATATCAAGTGTGCCACACATACTACTTGCATGCCTGATATGCTGTCGGGAACACGGCTCAGACCCATTCATCTCGACTTTTCCCCCACAATAGGACAGGCACGGTTTGTGCCTAAAACGTGAATTTTCACGCAGTGTTCTGCGTTCGCGGACACATTAGTTTTCCAGACACATCTTTTTAGGTGTCTTTTCATTTATATCGTATTTCTTCCATTATCCTCACGCTCCTTTCATTTTTCTTCCTCCCCTCCCTCTCTCCCCCCCCCTTTGTCTGTTTATCTTTTTCTTCATCTCTTCTTTCTTTTTCTTTCCTGCTCCCTAGACCTTTCCTCCATATCTTAATACTTTCTCCCTTTTACAGCTTTTGGCACTCCAGCATGGCTCACACGGTGACTTTGCGCCCACACCTGAAACTTTGTTCGTATAATGTAAACGGACTTAACATAGCGTCGAAACGTGGGCAAATTCTATATCAGATGCACAAAAGACAGGTCAGCATACTCTTGCTGCAGGAGACCCACTTCCATTCTGACTCCACTCCTTCCTGCTCCAATAGATATTTCAATAGATGGATACACAGTACCAACCCGACACAAAAATCTAAAGGAGTATCTATTGCGTTTCATAAAACACTCCCTATTGAGCTGCTTGATCAGGTGACGGACCCCCAAGGCAGGTATGTCTTTGTAAAAATTTTATTATGGGGGACTAAATTTACAATAGCCAATGTATACTTGCCTAACACACACCAAGTCCCATCAGCCTTGCAATACCTAAAGATTTTGGCGGGTTTCACGGAGGGCAAGCTCATACTCGGAGGGGACTTCAATACTCCCCTGGATCCACTTTTGGATTCATCGACATCCCGTTCGTCTATATCCTTTCCAAAAATACGGGCCCTAAAACGTACCATCTACAATATGCATCTCATAGACGTATGGCGAATACTGTACCCGGACTCACGAAACTACACACACTTCTCCAACATCCACCAATCATACAGTCGTATAGATTATTTTTTAGTCGAGCACGGCTGCTTAGATTGGTCCCCCAATTGTGAAATAGACCCTATGGTTTGGTCCGACCACTCACCCATATTCCTGACGCTTACAATCCCCTCTACTCCAATAAAAGAATGGACATGGAGGTTAAATGACTCTCTCTTGACTGAACCAGGGTTTGAAACACAGATAGCAGAGACGATATCAAACTTTTTCACAGATCACACATCTGATGACACCTCACCACCCATGAAATGGGAAGCATTGAAGGCGGTATTACGGGGTAGGTTTATTCAGATGGGTGCTCGCATGAAAAAAGAACGTTCAACTGCGATAGTTACGGCAGTACATAAGCTAAGGACACTAGAAACTACTCATAAACGCTCCCCGACGGTTGAACTGCTTACGGAGGTTTCTTCTGCTCGCACCCAGCTTAGAGAGTTATATGAGGCATCAGCCCGCACGTTTGTGAACAAACTAGCTTTTCATCAATATAAATTTAGAGATAAATGTGGTAGATCCCTGGCTCGCACCCTCCACACCAAACAACCTAACTCCTTTATACCTCATATACGAGACAGCTCTGGGAAAACTGTCTCATCACCTTCCGAGATGGGACAGGTGTTCCGGGACTTTTATCAATCCCTATATAATATACCTGCAGCGAGCTCCACTGATCCTCCCCTCACTACAGCGGAAACACAAGCCTTATACATCGAGCAAACTGCATTACCCACTCTAGATGGCGAGACGATAGAGGACCTTGAGGCCCCGATTTCGGAAGACGAGGTTGCCCGCGCCATTACTTCTACCCCATCTGGTAAAAGCCCGGGTCCTGATGGCTTTACTCCGAAATTCTATAAACAATTTGCTACCCTTCTTACTCCCTTCTTGACAAAAGTATTTAACTCCATCTCTGAACGATCAGTGTTCCCACCACAAACCTTAGAGGCACATATTACCCTCATCCCCAAACCAGACAAAGACCTGAATGTTTGCGCTAATTACCAACCTATTTCGCTAATAGGAGTAGATCTAAAGGTGTACGCAAAAATTTTAGCTAATAGGTTGCAACCATTGTTACCCCGTTTAATACACCTAGATCAGGTTGGCTTTGTGAGTGGAAGGGAGGCGCGTGACAACACCCTCAAAACACTCCTCATTGCGGATTATGCTCGGGCCCACAATATCCCATTGTGCCTTCTCACAGTCGATGCGGAAAAAGCCTTCGACCGTGTCGACTGGCAATTTCTCCGCTTATCATTACAACAACTAGGTCTAGGCCAAAACATGATCTCCAGAATAATGTCCCTCTACACATCTCCTTCCGCTAGGATTAGACTAAACGGCTCCCTATCCCCTAAGTTTACTATACACAACGGAACGCGGCAGGGGTGCCCCTTGTCCCCCATTCTTTATGTAATTGTCATGGAACACCTAGCCATTGCCCTTAGAAACAATCCGGCCATACATGGCGTTAGAGTAGGCCCACTACACACTAAAATTGCCCTATTTGCTGATGATCTACTCATATTTGTAACCCAACCACAAATTTCTCTACCCTCCATTATGCAGGAGTTTCAGAGGTATGGAGAGGTTAGTAATTTTAAAGTTAATCTAAATAAGTCAGAAATCCTCAACATTTCACTCCCAACAGCGGCTCTACAACAGCTTACGACTTCCTTCCCTTTTAAGACAAGCTCCACATCTATCCGCTATCTAGGAATCCATATTCCAACAGTCTCATCCCAACTATTCTCCAGCAACTTCACCCCTTTACTTACCAGAACTCAAGCGGATCTGACCACGTATGCCTCTAAACAGCTCTCCTGGCTGGGTAGGGTGAATGTCTTGAAGATGGATGTTCTCCCTCGATTCTTATACCTTTTCCAGACCATTCCTATCTATATCCCCACCTCGTTCTTCAAAAGGCTCCGTCAGATCTTCTCTAAATTTATATGGCAGGGACGTCGCCCCAGGATAAAACATGACACAACGATTCTCCCGAAAGTCAGGGGGGGTGCGGGGGTCCCAGATGCCTCTATATACCATAAGGCAGCGGTACTCGTGCGTATAGTGGATTGGTTCCACCACTCTTCCTCCAAACTTTGGGTTCAACTAGAGAAATATCTTAATGAGGCTGATCTTTGCGCCCTGCCGTGGACCCCTATGGCTGGGCGTGGGGACGGCTTATTCTCCACTGCTCTTACTCGCCAAACTCTCCAGATTTGGGACCGCATGATCTCAGCGAGTAAATTGTCTAAAATCCAGGGCCCAATGACCCCTCTCTTCGGGACTCCGGCTTTCCCCCCAGCAGCGAACAAGTTAAGATTTGGACCCTGGAGTAGGGATAGCCATAGACGTTTAGCACAGGTCTTACGCGCTGACCCATCCTTGAGAACGGACATACCCTCTCGGACGGAATTAGGGACCTCAACAATGTGGTTACAAAGGGGTCAAATAACGTCATACATACGCACTTTCTCATCCATCTAAGAGATACTGGCCGACCCATCAGACTTTGACGAACTGCTTTTACAACCAGACCCACCAATACATGTAGTATCACTGTTGTATTCCCTACTACTGAACGAATACGCCCCTGACCTTCCAACATATACACAGAAATGGGAAGCGGAGCTGCAACACTCCATCTCCCCCACTGATTGGCAAAAAAGCTTTATCCTAACGCATAGGATTTCCCTGGCAACCAAGAACCAAGAAAAAGGGTTTAAATTATTAACGAGGTGGTACAGATGCCCAGTAGATATTAAAAAGTTTAACCCCTCTTTGACAGACGTGTGTTGGAGATGCCTGACCTCTAGCGGGACAATGCTTCACATCTGGTGGGCTTGCCCTCCAATCTGGAAACTATGGCAAAAGGTCTTTGATCTTTACAGCAGGCTGATGGCGACATCAATCAAACCCACACCAGAGATAGCCCTATTATCTATACTTCCAGGCCCCCTCAAGTCGATTAAAAAAGATGTACTGCGCCACTTTCTGGCAGCAGTTAGGACAGTGATCCCCCGACATTGGAAAACGACAGATGTGCCTTCCTTGGGAGAATGGGTGGTTGAAGTGGACCAGATAAGAGATCTGGAGCGCCTGTTGGCGGAGGAAGTGGGAAAGGAGGAGCAGTTTACCGCCACCTGGACCTCATGGTCCATGTTTCGCTATTCTGATGAGTTTTCCCTTTGGGTCAGAGATACCCCACCCTTACCCGCCGATTAGCCATGCTGGAGTGCCTGGTGCCTCAGGTACCATCCCACACTTCTACTTACGTTCTTATTTCTGACTTTTTCTGTCTCCTCTTTGTTAAGTACTGAACCGACCACTCACATATATAGTTAAAGATCATATCTTTGGACTAGCTAAATGACTTGATTATCTATAATAGGTGAATAAAAGACTTCTACAGCAGTCTAATTCGTTGAGAGGGAACCCTCAGATAACACCAACCCGCGAAACTACAAGGTTCATTATATGTTGGCCCCCACCCGCATATTATTCCTCTCTTAGAATAAAGATTTCAATATACAATATGATATACCAGTAGTTCACCGAAAGCTGTATGTTAAAATGATCACTCCTGTTTATACATGGGTAAAGTACACCTCACTATTCTATGTATACTATATGTGTTGCCAAACTGTAAAGAATGGTATTTTTCTGTTATATTCTTTGTGTTCTTACTTTTGAAAATAAACTAAGATTGAAAACAAACTGACAGAACTGGAGAGGATCTGCAAGGAGGAATGGCAGAGGATCCCCAAATCCAGGTGTGAAAAACTTGTTGCATCTTTCCCAAAAAGACTCATGGCTGAGGGTCTGAATACTTAGGACCATGTGATATTTCAGTTTTTCTTTTTTAATAAATCTGCAAAAATGTCAACAATTCTGTTGTCAACAATTCTGTGTTTTTCTGTCAATATGGGGTGCTGCGTGTACATTAATGAGGAAAAAAAATGAATTTTAATGATTTTAGCAAATGGCTGCAATATAACAAATAGTGAAAAATTTAAGGGGGTCTGAATACTTTCCATTTTTATACAACATCAACATAAAACTCAACCTATTAAAGAGGCGAGAGACCCTACAACCCTACAATCTAATTTAAAGTCACACATGCACACACTCTTGGACCGATTTGGATCATAGGCCAATTAACCTACCTACATTTGTTTGATTTTAATGAAATATATTTTTTTATTTATTCAGCCAGCAAGCTAACTATACAAAATGAAAATAAATAGTAAGTAATGTGGAGAAGCATTATGTAAGATTGATTTTAGTGCAATCTACAAAATAAATTTTAGACACTAGAGGGCACTGTATAACAACAGATATATTGCAAGGCATTTATAAAAGCTACTTCAACCCTGCATGGCTTACATACTAGAATTATTTATCATATTTACATAGTGCTGACATATTATGCAGCAGTTTACAGAGTCCATAAAACTAGAACATAAGCTCTTGTCTGCCAAAGGTGCTTACAATCTAATATTATACCAAATCTGGCCTATTCGTTTACATACCAATTAGCCTGCCTGTGTGTTTAGGATACACAGGTTAACACATTTGGATAATATCTCTGGTGAGAGCTTTAAGTAAAAAGTGCTAACCATCTAGCCAATATGTTTGGTTTGAAAAAAATCCTTCTCTTAGACTTCTCAACAAACCGCAACATACTGTACATCATTGCCATCATCAGCTCCTGACCCTCCCACTATATGCTCTGATTTCTTTATTCCCCCACCATCAGCTCTTGCTTCTTTTCCTTGATGGGACCATAAGCACAGTATACGAATAATATACAGGGCAGACAGTACAGTTACTATAAATTCAATACAGGAGGAATCAGAGGGCCATCTTATTAGAGCTTACAGTCTAGGAGGGTGGGTCAAGTGATACAAAAGGTAATAACTGGGGGGGATGAGTTGATGGAGAAAATAAAAGTACAGTTGTTAGGTGGAGGCAGGATAGGCTTCTCTGAAGAGAAAAGTTTTCAAGGAACTCCTAGAAGTGGATAGAGTAGGAGATAGCCGGACAGATTGGGGTAGGGAATTCCAAAGGATAGGAGAGGCTCTGGAAAAGTCCTGGAGGTGAGCATGGAAGAAGGTGACGAGGGAACTAGAGAGCAGGAGATTTTGGGAGAAACGAAGAGAACAATTAGGTTGGTATTTTGAGACTAGGTTAGTGATGTAGCTGGGGGCCGAGTTTGCCCCCTTTCACACTGAGGCATTTTTCAGGCATTTTAGCGCTAAAAATAGCACCTGTAAATAGGGTGACCAGACATCCCCGGTTTCTGGGGACAGTCCCCGGATTGAGGACACTGTCCCCAGACCAACTCTGTCCCCAGTTTTGTCCCCTGATTGGATTTAAACAGGGGCTGGGGCTGAGCCCGTGCAGAATAAAAAGAAAAAATCTGAATTGCACCCCCCTCCTCTGCCACTCCTACTAGCTTATGGGGGTTTATTTTTTTTCCATTATCTGTGCCCTTTTTTGATGATCATGTGCTGGTCGGAGCGGAGGGACTATTTCTTCAGTTTCGGGCGCATGCCCATTCAGCTCCACTCGCATGTTCTTCTGCCTTGGCTCAAGTCCCGGCCAGCCGCCTGCCTGCTTATCTCCTTGCCTTCCCTGGTGGAGTGATCTTCCTCTGCTCCCCACCCAGTAGTAGCCGGGGCCCGAAGAGTAAAGCCCCATACACACTATCAGATTTTCTGTTGATTTTTGTCTTTAGATTTACCAAAACCATGTAGTACAAGGGCCTGCCTAATTGCATACAAATTGAAACTCCTAAGGTTTGACCTCATATTATATGGTTTTGGTAAATCTAAAGGAAAAAATCAGCAGAAAATCTGATAGTGTGTATGGGGCTTTAGACTTGACAGGCTGTGAGGCGGGCAGTGGCGGCGGAGACGGGCAAAGAGTAGTCGATTGCTGCCATTACAAGTAAAAAAAAAAAATATGTCCCCGGATTTCATTTTAAAAATCTGGTCACCTTACCTGTAAAGCAACTAAAAACTGCCTCCCCAGTGTGAAAACCCGAGTACTTTCACACTGGGGCGGTGCGCTTGCGGGGCGGGAAAAAAAGTCCTGCAAGCAGCATCTTTGGGGTAGTTTGGGAGCGGTGTATACAGTGCTTCTACACCGCCCCTGCCCATTGGAATGAATGGGCAGCGCTTCCAAAGCGCCTGAAAAGCGCTTTGGAATCGAAGCAACATGGGTGCTTTTAACCCCTCTTTCGGCCGCTAGCGGGGGTTAAAAGCTTCCCGCTAGCGACCGAAAAGCGCCGCTTAAACAACGGTAAAGCACCAATAAAGCGGCAGCAAATAAAACTAGCAGGGCTTAACCACTAACGGACCCGCCGCCCCAGTGTGACAGCAGCCTTATGGATGACTTTGTAAGTTATTGTTAGTATTTTGAATATAATTTGTTTCTGTGAGTGGCAGCCAATGGAGGGATTGGCAGAGAGGGGTAGCAGACACTGAGCGGTTTTGTACATACGAACAAATAACCTTAAATCCCAGTTAATATTATCTGTAAAAAAAATGAATCATACCTAGATCCAGTTTGTAAGCTATACAATCGAACTGAGATTTGAGAACCTTTACTCATATGCACAGTAATGTTTAATGAATTTTCCTGAGGTCAGTTGAAAAATAGGTGACAGAACAGGTTTGAAAGATTTAAATTATTTTCTACAAGTTGTAACATACGGAAAAGGTTATATTATCTATTTATCATTTATTTTTATTTTTTTTTCAATAATTCAATATTCTACAGAATGCAAAAAAAACAAAAAACATCAAATTGAAAATGTTAATAATTATGATTATATTTTTTCTGTCACTAGAAGAAATCAAAAAACATGTGCAGCAAGTAAAAAGAAAAACATTTCCAAATGAAAATACCCAAAACGTCAAATGGATTTTTTTTAAAATTATATTTGTAATTTTAATGACACTGAAAGAAATGAGGAAACCTATGTACCATGTTTCCCTGAAAATAAGATCGGGTCTTATATTAATTTTGGCTACAGAAAGCACACTAGGGCTTATTTTCAGAGGATGTCTTATTTAATTATGGTAGGTACAATAATCTACATTTATTCAAATACAGTCATGTCATCTTCTTCTGGGGAAAATATATATATATATACAGTGGTGTATTTAGGTTTTGTGCCTAAACGCATGCACCCCCCCTAACTTAAATACGACCCACCCCATCCTGCCGAGGCCACACCCCTTCCTGTTTAGGACCCACCCTATCATCTGTAAACAACACCCCTTCCTCTTTAGGCTTATTTGGCACCTTTCAGGGGGGGGGGTACCTGTTTCCGACAGGTACCCTTCCCCACTTCCGGGAGACTGCGCTGTCCCCTCTGAAGTTTGCCCCCCCTCCTCCTTCCTACACTGGGCCATTTACAAAGTGCAACGCGCTTCGCACATGTGCAGTAGGGAACAGGTCGGTTTCCCTTACCATGAATGATAGTGGCAAAACCCGAGAGCCAATCCGAAAATCGGCTGAGGTGTCGACATCGCTGGATCCCTGGACAGGTAAGTGTCCTAATATTAATAGTCAGCAGCTACAGTATTTTTAGCTGCTGAGTTTTAATGCTATCACGGGGGGGGGGGGGGTGTCTCACTCTGACCATCAATTGCAACCTCACTGTGCCCTATCAAACGCAGTCACTGTGCCCATCAAATGCAGCCACTGTGCCCATCAAATGCAGCCACTTTGCCCATCAAATGCAGCCACTGTGCCCATCAAATGCTGCCACTGTGCTATCAAACGCAGCCACTGTGCCCATCAAATGCAGCCACTGTGCCCATCAAATGCAGTCACTGTGCCATCAAATGCAGTCATTGTGCTATCAAACGCAGCCACTGTGCTATCAAACGCAGCCACTGTGCCCATCAATTGCAGCCACTGTGCCCATCAATTGCAGCCACTGTGCCCATCAAATGCAGCCACTGTGCTCCATCAAACGCAGCCACTGTGCCCATCAAACGCAGCCACTGTGCCATCAAACGTAGCCATTGTGCCCATCAATTGCAACCACTGTGCCCCATCAAACGCAGCCACTGTGCCATCAAATGCAGCCACTGTGCCATCAAACGCAGCCACTGTGCCATCAAACGCAGCCACTGTGCCCATCAAATGCAGCCACTGTGCCATCAAATGTTCCCACTGTGCCCATCAAATACTGCCACTGTGCCCATCAAATTCTGCCAGTGCCCATCAAATGCTGCCAGTGCCCATAACACTGATATACTTTATTCAATCATTGTACCTGCTGTCCTAGGGGTTTCCCTCGTGCTCCTCTCTCTCCTCCTGACGTCACAGCTAGATCCCGCCCCAGGGCCGAGGAGAAGATTCACTGCAGGAAAGCAGTGCAGGGGAGGGTAGGCGGAGCTTAAAGCTCCACCTGTCACCTGATGCTTATGGGGGCGCGAGTGACACACGCCACCCCCCCCCGCATGAGAGAAAGCCCTCCCACCCGTCTTGCCGATTCCCGGCTCCTGCTGCCGCCTCCCGCACACTTGCAGCCCACGGCGGCCGGTGTTGTGCCGAGAATGGTTTCCCCGTCGAAATCTGTTCCCCCTGTCTCTCGGCTGAGATCGGAACTCCGCCTCTCCAGCCCTCTGCACTGCCGCTCCTCCTACTCTCCCCTGAATGCTAATCATCCTTCTACTGTCCCCGCCCCGTGCGTGTCCCCTGTACAATATTATTAGTCCATCCACACAAATATATATAAAAATGTATATCTACACATACTGAAGCTGCTGGCTTTTAATAATAGGACACTTACCTGTCCTGGAGTCCAGCGATGTTGGCACGGCAGCTGATGTTTCCATCAGCTGTCGGGTGCTCCCACCACCACTAAGGGTAAGGGTACCCGGCAGTGTAGCCTTACAGCTTCATGTTGGGAACCCTACTGCGCATGCGCGAGGCCACGCTTCTCTCTCCTACTAAAATGCACTTTTTATCTATCAAAAAGTGTTTTCCAGCGCTAAACCTCATCTGATGTTGAGGCCAAAGGCAAGGTGCCTTTGGCCAATCATGGCGCAGGGGGACTAAGTCCACACCCCACACTATATAAGGCTGCTTACATAGCGGCCATGTATAGTGTGTGGACAGAGATAGATTAAGATAGATTAGGCAGGCAGGTTAGTTAGTGGCAGTGTATTTGATATATATATACAGCCTGGTATATACAGTATCTCACAAAAGTGAGTACACCCCTCACATTTTTTGTACATATTTTATTATATCTTTTCACGTGACAACACTGAAGAAGTTACACTTTGCTACAATGTATAGTACAGCTTGTATAAGTGTAAATTTACTGTCGCCTCAAAATAACTCAACACACAGGCATTAATGTCTAAACCGCTGGCAACAAAAGTGTGTACACCCCTAAGTGAAAATGTCCAAATTGGGCCCAAAGTGTCAGTATTTTGTGTGGCCACCATTATTTTCCATCACTGCCTTAACCCTCTTGGGCATGGAGTTCACCAGAGCTTCACAGGTTGCCACTGGAGTCCTTTTCCACTCCTCCATGATGACATCACGGAGCTGGTGGATGTTGGAGACCCTGCGCTTCTCCACCTTCCGTTTGAGGATGCCCCACAGATGCCCAGTAGGGTTTATGTCAGGAAACATGCTTGACCAGATCATAACCTTTACCCTCAGCATCTTTAGCAAGGCAGTGGTCGTCTTGGAGGTGTGTTTTGGATTGTTATCATGTTGCAATACTTCCCTGCGGCCCAGTCTCTGAAGGTAGGGGATCATGCTCTGCTTTAGTATGTCACAGTACCTTCATGGTTCCCTCAATGATCTGTAGCTTCCCAGTGCTGGCAGCACTCATACAGCCCCAGACCATGACACTCCCACCACTATGCTTGATTGTAGGCAAAACACACATGTCTTTAAACTCCTCACCTGGTTGCCGCCACACACGCTTAACACCATCTGAACCAAATAAGTTTATCTTGGTTTCATTAGACCACAAGACATGATTCCAGTAATTGATGCCCTTAGTCTGGTTGTCTTCAGCAAACTGCGGGCTTTCTTGTGCATCATCTTTAGAAGAGGCTTTCTTCTGGGACGACAGCCATACAGACTAATTTGATGCAGTGTACGGCGTATGGTCTGAGAACTGACAGGCTGACCCCCCCACCACTTCAACCTCTACAGCAATGCTGGCAGCACTCATACGTCTATTTCCCAAAGACAACCTCTGGATATGATGCTGGGCACGTGCACTCAACTTCTTTGGTCGACCATGGGGAGGCCTGTTCTTGAGTGCATCCTGTCCTGTTAAACCGCTGTATGTATATATATATATATATATATATATTAGCAGGGTGACCTGGTGCTACTGTTTAAAATGGTGGTTTACTTCAGGATTTCTGGGTAGCAAGTACACTAATGGCTCAGGTGTGTGCTGCATTCATAGGAGAGCCAGAGTTAGAGCCCGAATCGGTCAGTATCTGTAAGGGAGACAAGGGTGCATGTGTGCACCATGGTGTCCAGGTCGAAACAGAGCAGTGCCTAAGCCTGAGAGAAAGTCCATGAGGGTCAGAACAGATAGGAAGCTGTAGGGAAGATGCAGAGCTGAAGTGCAGCATCTGTGCAAAACAAAATGGGATGTGTTTCATAGTCAGGAGTACCACAAGTGAACAAAATTTCAGGAGAGACCCTGAAGAGGTACTTGAAGCAGTAAAGCTGCTACAAGAGAGCCAGGAGGCTGAATGTTATGTTTTTGCAGTGATGGTGAGAACCCCCATCGTGGGAAGACATAGCTGTGTGAAGTTTTGATGTTTGTCTAAATAAAAGTGGGCAGGAAAGCCCTAAAATCTATTTCTGGTGTGAAGTAAACTCACTCTTTTGGCGCTACTACTGATGTGACTGCAGTGAAGTCTGCATGGAGAAGTGCAGTCTCTTGTAAGTCTTAAATAGACAGTATGCCAAATTTTCCTGAGTTGAAAGGTACGGTGTTAAAAAGTGTTGTGTGCCTGACTGCAGAGATGGGGTGGTCACTGGTCAGAACACAAAATGAAAAGCAAGCCATCACTCAGTGCAAGAAGACAGCAGATGGGTGTTTTTGCCTGTAGCAACAAAGCTAAGCTCAATTGTGAAATCTGTGGATCATGGTGGAGTGTTCTGGATAAGAGTCATACCAGTTGGGTTTGAGAGGAGCCTGTGCAACCAGATGGAGAGCGCTGGAAAAGTTCTGCTGGGAGAGTTCGGTCACCCATGGCAAGGAGTGAAAAAGTATCATCTAAAAGGAGGAGCTAAAGCAGAGAAGTGACTCCGCTTTCCCATACAGATGGGAGTACAAATGTTCCATGCCTTGAATGTGGTCAAGTGGGGCACGCTATTTATACTTACCCCAAATTTTGGAATACAGCATGATGTAATGTTTTGGAGGAAAAGCCTGTACCTGCAATCTCAGGTTCCTGTTACAATGTGTTGGCTGTTACCATTGGCAACAGGGAGTCTGTTTGCCTACAGGACGTGTTGGAGAGTTTAAGGCGGCTGCATCGTTGCCCTGTGATCATGTGGGAGCACTAGCCTGTGAAAGTGCCACAGAAGAATGATTCCTGAAGCAACACACTCAAAGCTAGATTACAGCAACCACCAACAAGAATAGTAGGACTGTTCCTATTATATGTGTGAGAGAGACTGAGTATGTGTTTAATTCCGGTGAAATGGTGGCAAATCCAGTGAGGAGATCTGTTTCCAAGAGAGACTTGATGTTTTACAGCGGGGAAGTACGGGTTAATGATAAACCCACGGCAAGACTGAGGACTCATAAGGACTTGTTTTCAGTCAGTGTACTGGGTAGCAGGAAGACAAGTGATAAAAATGAACATAATTTATTGTTTACTAAAGAGATTAAAAGTGCTGAGGTAAATTATGAGTTAATGCAGCCTGCTAAGGTTGAAACAGCAGAGTCTGATGAAATTAATAAAGTGCCGTCAGTGCACAGTGGGGAAAATGTGGTATTGCAGCCAGCTATGTCATGGGTGACCACTGAGAAATGGGTGACATTGCCCCTAACAACAGTGACAGGTGCAACAGAGATGCCCCTGGAGAATTCACAGGAGCTTAATGTTTCCCAGGACTACTGTGTAGCCACCCCGATGGGCGAGTGTATTTCACATGAGGTGTAAAGTGTTGTATTAAAGTATAGCTAAAGGCAAAACTTTTTTGTTTTATATATAGTGAAGAGGGATTAGATCACCTGTTAGTTTTTATTGTTGTCTGTGCCCTGTTAAGGAGAGTCACCCTCTCTATTTGTCCTGTTTACCATTATCATTGAAAGTGAAAGTAAAATAAAATCCCATATTTTGGGTTGTCCCCTGAAAAGTAATAGAGGAGAAATAATCCAATAAGGACACTAGTTCTGGTGACGTGGGGGTCCCCAAGAGATTCCTTAAATTTGCAGAGATTTCCTCGCACTTCCTGTTTGGCTATGGGACAGGAAGTGAAGAAAAATCTCCCCGATGGGACAACTATGGCAAAAATAAACCTTACAGGGGTTATAACCTCCCCTTACTTTATCCAAAATGAAAATTTTTTTTTGCCTATAGTTCTACTTTTAGTGTCCCACAGACTGGTGATGAGCTAAGACAGCCTGTGAAAGTCAGGAATGATAATGAGGAATGTATTTCTGACAATGCTGATGATAATGATAATGTTGAGAAGTGTATTACTGACAAGTGTAGTGTGTCAGTTGGTGTTGAGCCCCTCCACGTCGCTAGTAAGGGAAGAGTCCCTAAAGTTCTGTGTTTAAATGTAGGGTGTATAGAAATAACTGAGATGTTATCAGAACTGTTGGAATTGGTGAAAACCCTTTCACTGTACACCTGCGTGTATCCCTTGCAGATGGGTGGCCTGGTACTGCTTAGTATCAATCAGTGAAGACAGGTGGAACAGGCGATTGTACTGCAATGTTGGTTACTTGTATGGAAAGTGGTCTCCCAGTTCTCTGGGAGAGTGCTTCCAGCGGATGTTTTGTGCAGAAGGCTCTCAAGGGAACTGGTAGAGAAATCAGAAATGGTTAAATGGTTAATGGTTAAATGGTTAAAGAGACTTGTGTACAAAATGTTCTGAAAAAGGTTGGTAGAACAGTGACTTAAGGAGATTTGGACAACAGGGGGTGATGCTAAACTGTGGGAAAGTCCCATAGGGAGTAACCACCTGCCTGTTGGTGGTCCCTCCATAGATACTGTCCCAGCAAACAATGGGACAAGAGTTTTGTGTGATGGTGACCTTAATGAGTAATCCATTGTGGAATATTGCTATTGATGTAGAATGTCGTGTTAATCTCAGATGACTTGGCAACCAAGGGTAACCACACTGAGGCTAGTGAACCTGAAAAACAGATGATGCTGGTTAAGGATGAGTCAGGTAGTGAGAGAGGTCAGTCTCTGACAGGTGTCATAGAAGTACTTCCCCTACAGTCCTGGGAGGGTAGGTCTGAGGGAGGTAAAAAGAAATATGGGCACCCAAGGCCAGAAGGTAGAAGGGATAGTAGAGAGACTAGTGGGAGCCCACAGTTCAGGAAGATGTACTTGTGGAAGCACACTCAGAAAAAGATGTCAACTAGACCTGCACAGAGTCTGAGCCTCCAGCTGCGCTGTCTGGGTCTGCAGATTCTGTATCAATAGAGCCAAAGTCTTCTGATGATGGTGGTTGGCGTCTGCGTAGTTCTACTGCTAGGCTACTGTAGCCTGAACCATGGCATTTATAACCTCTTCCATGCCTCTTTCAGTGGCTTGCAGTGCCTGTGCCACACTGACCTACTACATACAAAGATGGCACTAGCCCTTTTAATGTCAGCTTTTTGCTTCAAAACTGTTTTCCTAGCTGGATTGCCTTCATCTTCTACGTGTTGTGATATTCTGAGGTACTGGATCACCAGCTAGATGACTTTGCAAAAGCAAAAAGTATTTTATTTTTCCAAAACAAGCAAACAAAAATAATATAATTCCTGTGATAACTCGAGCGGTGTAATTATTTTATTTAAGAAAGCTGCTTGCACCAAAAATATGTATCTACTTTTCTATAGGGTCAACAATTATTAAGCCATAAATTAAAATAATTGGTTAAACATAAAACCAAAAAAAAAATATGGTGTGTCCTACCAATCAAGTGATTACTCAACCAATGACATCCTGCTTGACAGTATAACCAAACAGCTAAAAATTTGTGAACAATCAATCAAGTCAAATTGAGTATGTACATAAAAAAATAAATCAAATTACATTTAAAAAATATAAAATAATATATAGAACGAGATAAAGAATAATATGAAATGATCAAACAGTGTCCATTATATATAACATCTCTCAAATAACAAAAATGGCTTTTCTTCAGCATCCAAAAACACAAATATTCCACAAACTCCAGACCAAAATAAAACTTTGGTTTACTGCCAGTAACACTGGCTATAAAGTCCCTGCTTGCTTCAGGGGTCCACAGAAAAGGTCACCACACCCGGCAGTGTCTCAACAATGAACAGCATACAGCTCTTCTTCACAAGCAGGTCCTGCTCCCCCTCACACCTCATGGACAGCTGCTGACTGCTTCCTGCCTATTACAGCCCTCTCTCACAAATGTGTCAACCCATACAGGACCAAGATACCCGTAGTCAGGGTTGGAGGTTCTCTCCCACCAAAAAATCTCTCTGAGTCTCTAAATTCCAGGTCCAATATCAGGACTTACCAATCTCAAGAAAACTGTAAATCGGTTTTCTTTTTTCTAACCAAATCACCCCAGAACCCCTCTCCCTGTATGGGTGAGACTGCCTAAGTAGTCAGGACAATGTCTCTTTCCGTCCCCCTCAAAGAGAGCACAATCCAAAGGAAACAGGAATCTCCCATCCAGGACCCATCCCTGGCATCCTGTACAATACATATTATAAAAAGGGTAATTATTGCATTAATACACATGAATATTTATATTAAGAAGAGGACAGTACCTCTTAAGCAGTACAAAATTATTTGCATTGCTGTTATATAATAAAATTTTCTAGTGAGGTAATTAAATATTTAAAAATGACTGCAAGCTGGTATGCCTTTAGAGAAAAATAATGTGAAAATAGCAAGACTGTATAAATCAGGGATCTTCAAACTACGGCCCTCCAGCTGTTCCAGAACTACAAGTCCCATGAGGCTTTGTAAAACTCTGACATTCACAGACAATACTAGGCATGATGGTATTTGTAGTTCCTGAACAACTGGAGGGCCACAGTTTGGAGACCCCCGGTATAAAGTAACAGTTACTTAGCAAAGGTCAATGACTAGACAAAGTGAAGACATAATGCAAGTCTATGTACTGTAATAATACTGAGAACATGCCTGGAGGCCTGAATGACGCCCTGGCTCTGGTTTAGTCAACATGCATTATCAGAAGAGCCACACAATACTTGCTAAACTGGGAAATATTTTCAGACCTGTGCATTCTTAGTCCTCACCTAATCTACTGAATTTAGAAATATACAATGACAAACTTACAACCTTGAGTGATCTTTGACATTTACATTACACAGCGTTAGAAACTAGGAATCTTTAGCTCTTTGAAGCACTGAGGCCTGGTTCACACCTATACATTTTTATGAGTGCATTTTCAGTTTTGCAGAAACACACTACAGTCCATATAACATGGTTTCTTATGGATGTAGTTCACATCTGTGCATTTTATGGAAAGGGCCAGGGTTTTTTCTGGGTTTTGGTTCCATAGACTTCAATGGTTTAAAGATGTGTATTGAAAAAACGCAAAATGCACCTGCAATATGCAAACTGCAACCTGCACAAGTGTGAACCTTAACAGATTGGAGTTTGCTGGTATACAACTACCCCACATGAACTTGACAGTGTGAGGGCAGCTGTACATAGTAATGTGTGATGTGCTTTTAAAATCACTTTGTGATACTTTTTGACAGATTTGAAATGCACAGTATTCTACAAGGACATTTATAATTCAAGGTGCTGATTAAGCAAAGCAGTTGATTTTGCTAAAGCCCTTTAGGTTGCTCAAGCATGATTAAAATGCTCAAATTTAGGAAATCCTTAAATGTCAGCTTTCCTTGCAGCATCATGTATCTAATCCAAAAGAACCTATGCCGCCGCCAAAAAAAGCTGCATTAGATCTCTGCTAGTCAATGAAAACTATGATTTGATTGTGAACTATTCCAGCAGATTATTTTGACAGAACCTTTAAAAATATTTTGAAATTCCCTGTCACAGAGAAATTGAAAGTAGTTTTTTTTTTTACTGGATGTGGACTTCCAGAAGAGTTATGCCGCGTGCACACGGGCGGACTTTTCGACCGGACTGGTCCGACGGACTTTTGACGGACTTCCGACGAACTTTTGAACAAACGGACTTGCCTACACACGATCACACCAAAGTCCGACGGATTCATACGTGATAACATACGACCGGACTAAAATAAGGAAGTTGATAGCCAGTAGCCAATAGCTGCCCTAGCGTCGGTTTTCGTCCGTCGGACTAGTATACAGACGAGTGGATTTTTCGACCAGACTCGAGTCCATCGGAAAGATTTGAAACATGTTCCAAATCTAAAGTCCGTCAGATTTTTGACCGAAAAAGTCAGCTGGAGGTCTGATGGAGCCCACACACGGTCGAATTGTCCGCTGGATTAGGTCCGTCGGACTAGTCCTGTCGAAAAGTCCGCCCGTGTGTACACGGCATTACTTTATAACACACACAGCTGCTCAGCCTATTTCAACAACATTTAAACATTTGCTAAAGCCTATGATTTCCTTGTACAACTTTTAGACCTGACAATTCACAGTCAAACCAAAAGACAGAGCAAACTGCTCAAACTGTAAAACATTTGCTTTCAAAGCTATTAGGGAGGACCATACATTGCCATTCTGTAGCACAAGAATACACTTATGAATGGCATAGAATCACTAGCTTCATTTCATTCCACTCTGCTTATGACAAGCAACCAGGGCTCCTGTCTTCAGCTCAGACAAAACTGGAGGATAAAACTAGTGCATGCTAAAATAACAACACTACAAGGCCATATACTACATTTATATGAGGGGAGTCATGTCACAGTGAACAAATTTGGAGCAACATGGCTGCCAAGTCTTTTTTTGCTGTCGGTATTCTCCCTGTGAAAATTAATCCTCCGTATTTGTCCTGGTGACTATTGTCATTAAGATTGAAAGTGAGGGAAAATCTAATATTTTTATTTCTAACTGGAACAAGTATAGAGGGGAAATCTTCCAGTGAGGACTTTTGTTCGGGTGACAATTGCCTAAGACAAATTTTCTCCTACTTTGGAGAGATCTTCTCTTACTAGTTGTCGTGCCTCTATATACAGTATCTCACAAAAGTGAGTACACCCCTCACAATTTTGTAAATATTTTATTACATCTTTTCATGTGACAACACTGAAGAAATGACACTTTGCTACAATGTAAAGTAGTGAGTGTACACCTTGTATAACAGTGTAAATTTGCTGTCCCCTCAGAATAACTCAACACACAGCCATTAATGTCTAAACCGCTGGCAACAAAAGTGAGTACACCCCTAAGTGAAAATGTCCAAATTGAGCCCAAAGTGTCAATATTTTGTGTGGCCACCATTATTTTACAGCACTGCCTTAACCATCTTGGGCATGGAGTTCACCAGAGCTTCACAGGTTGCCACTGGAGTCCAATTCCACTCCTCCATGATGACATCACGGAGCTGGTGGATATTAGAGACCTTACGCTCCCCACCTTCCGTTTGAGGATGCCAAACAGATGCTCAATGGGGTTTAGGTCTGCAGACATGCTTGGACAGTCCATCACCTTTACCCTTAGCTTCTGTAGCAAGGCAGTGGTCAACTTGGAGGTGTGTTTAGGGGTCGTTATTAGGTTGGAATACTGCCCTGCGGCCCAGTCTCCGAAGGGAGGGAATCATGCTCTGCTTCAGTATGTCACAGTACATGTTGGTATTCATTGTTCCCTCAATGAGCTGTAGCTCCCCAGTGCCGGCAGCACTCATGCAGCCCCAGACCACGACACTCCCACCATCATGTTTGACTGTAGTGTAGTAAGACACACTTGTCTTTGTACTCCTCACCTTGTTGCCATCACACACACTTGACACCATCTGAACCAAATAAGTTTATCTTGGTCTCATCAGACCATAGGACATGGTTCTAGTAATCCATGTCCTTAGCCTGCTTGTCTTCAGCAAACTTTGCTGGCTTTCTTGAGCATCATCTTTAGAAGAGGCTTCCTTCAGCCATGCAGACCAATCTGATGCAATGTGCGGTGTGTAGTTTGAGAACTGAGAGGCTGACCCCCCCCTCCACCCCTTCAACCTCTGCAGCAATGCTGGCAGCACTCATTCGTCTATTTCCCAAGGACAACCTCTAGATATGATGCTGAGCATGTGCACTCAACTTCTTTGGTCGACAATGGCAAGGCCTGTTCTGAGTGGAACCTGTCCTGGTAAACTGCAGTATGGTCTTGGCCACCGTGCTTATAACCTAGGCCATCTTTATGTAGAGCAACAATTCTTTTTTTCAGATCTTCAGAGAGTTCTTTGCCATGAGGCGCCATGTTAAACTTCCAGTGACCAGTATGAGAGAGTGAGTGCGATAACACCAAATTTAATACCCTTGCTCCCCATTCACTCCTGAGACCTTGTAACAGTAACGAGTCACATGACACCGGGGAGGTAAAATGGCTAATTGGGCCCAATTTTTACGTAGGGATGTACTTACTTTTGTTGCCAGTGGTTTAAACATTAATGGCTGTGTGTTGAGTTATTTTGAGGGGACAGCAAACTCACACTATTATACTGTTATACACTGTTATACAAGCTGTATACTCACTACTTTACATTTAGTAATTTACATTGTAATTTTGTTGTGACATGAAAATATATAATAAAATATTTACAACAATGTGAGGGGTGTACTCACTTTTGTGAGATACTGTATGAAGTAAAGGAAAATCTCTTGCTGGAAGCAGAAATGGTGTGCACAATATGTGGATTTGAAAGAGAAAAAATGTAAGTAGAAGTAAGTAAAGCACTATTTTACATATACTGTATATTGTATATCAGAACTATTATATAGGGTCTCTTGGTATGCTATGTTACTCTTCTACAGATATGGAAAGCCCTGTTTTAAAACTGAAAATCTTTAGCTCTAAGTGCTTACATTTCTGACAAATCTGGATTACAAAGATTAGTGGGAATAAACTTTAATAACCTTTACTATACTACACCAAATTAAGACTCCATGGCTGGCTTTTTAAAGACTAAGTAACCCTTGAGTGACCTTGGTATTTAAATTCTACAATAATGGGAAGGGGTTGATATAAACTTGGAACGTTGGATACTAAACAGCTTTGAGTAAATGATTTAATTTTTAACAAACATGTTTAAAAATGCTATTCTACTATGAGCCTTTAGAAAGAGAGAAAGTGGATAGATCCTAAACCCACTATGAGAGGCATTAGCAAAGGAAATTAAAGCCAAACTCAAGGCATACATAACAATGTACCCTGTTTCCCTGAAAATAAGACCTAGCGTGATTGTCGGTGATGGCTGCAATATAAGCCCTACCCCCCAAATAAGCCCTAGTTAAAGTCCTTGTAGGTCTTATTTTCAGGGTAGGGCTTATTTTCGGGGAAACAGGGTAGGCCTTTTTTGGGGGGTAGGGCTTATATTGCAGCCATCACCGACAATCACGCTAGGTCTTATTTTGGGGGAAACAGGGTAATTTAGTTGTGTATTCCTTTTAAAATAATACGTATTTTTACATACATTTATCACAAGTTCCTGAATCCATCCCTATATCAGCCTCCTGTCATCCCTTGCAAAGTAGTACTTCAGAATGTTAGTGGGAGGGCAGCACTAGAAGCCAACTAGGCCCTGTTGCATGCACATGACAAGAAATGCGCTGAAAGAAGGAGAAAGCAGAGTGAGGAAAGACTACCCTGTCCCTGGAATTCATAAAGAGTGTTTTTAGAGACACTTTTTTTAGAGATCTGTGGGGCCTCTATATCAGTGCTTGCAACAGGTTCATGTACCTGTCAGAAACAGGTACATCAATCTATCACATGGATGCCAACATTGAAGTTGGAGTGTCCACACTGGGCTCCCTGCCCAATATACCTGTCAAACAGACAGCTGCATGGCCGAGGAGTTTTGTTGTGAGTTGGTCAGAGCCTGATATGGAACTTTGGGAGACTAGTTTACCAAGGTGTGCCTTGCTTGTGATTAACAATGAATGGCAGTAGGTAGGTTCCATAATCCCTATTCAGACCAACAGCAGTTATAAAATCCACCTACAGCCATCTGCTGTCAATCACAAGACAAACGGACCAGATGAAGAACTAGTCTTTCAGAGCTCCCCATCAGGCTCTGCCTACCATACAGGTCCATAAACTGTAGATTTGAGTTGGCAGTTTTGTCGTGGGGTGTGTGGAACCTGATGGGGAACTCTGAGAGAATAGTTTCCTTAAAACTGTTGAAATGTTTTCATTAATTTAGCACAGGATATTTTAAATGGAACATACCACCAGTAATGTGTTCCGAATGCTTTGGGAGAATGCGAAAATGGACCTCTAATAAGTGTGTGTTAAAAATGAACTGTTAGGGCTAAGCTACTTGAATGAAAATAATCTATTAACGACATATCCAGTTGTAGGCAGTCAGCTCATTAGGCTAGAGCTACATAGGAAATGTTTAGCAACAAAATTGCACAATTTAAATTGCTAGCAGTTGAATGTTACACAGATGGAACAAATGGCTCCCTATGGAGTAAGCTATACAAGTAGCAAGTAAGTAGTAGTAATCAGTCTTCAGTGCCTGAACAATGCCCTAATCATGTGTGATTGATCTACTGCTACTGCATGCTGCTTGTATAGTTTACACCATAGACATTCATTTGTTCAATCTGCTTAGCAGTCAATTACTACTTCCAGCAATTCATTGTTATTTTAAAAGCATAATTGAGATATTAAAAATCTATAGTGTAGCTCCAACCTAATAAGTTGACTGCCAGCAAGTAGGTAAACCTCTAAGTAACAAGTGTTTAAAATTACCCATGTAATTTAGCTATTTGACCAGATAAAAATATATGATGCACAGCACTCAATTAGTTTTCTTTTACATCTTAATGAAAATAGTACCAGTGAGTTTGTGCTCAATGCTGTCAAATATACTAAGCTATAACAAGTGGAATGACTGGCATTCAAAGATTTGAATATGTCAGCCATCTGACTCATAAGGGGTCAGGCTGGAATGTTTAAACTTGTAAAATGTGCTTTTTAACTACTTTTTTTGTGGGAGGTTGCCCAACAGAAATAAGTAAAGTGATTTGCAGGGTTTGACATTATTATTATTATACGAGATTTATATAGCGCCAACAGTTTACTCAGCGCTTTACAATGTATAAGGGGGACAACACAATTACAGTACAATACAAAAGGTACAGGAGGGCCCTGCTCGTAGAGCTTACATTCTAAAAGGGAGGGGGTGGTGGTACAAAAGGTATGTCGGGCATTTGACCCATGTGTAAGACAGCCGGTCAAGTCCGGCAGCCGGTCTGGCAATAGCACAGCAAGGGAGATCGCTGGACTAACATCAGATTGTTAGTACAGCGACTCTGACCCGAGTTAAAAAATAGTAGTGTATACGGGGCTTAACTCTGATTTGGATCATTTGAAGCTGATGATTATCAACTGCAGATTTAAGCCTGATCTTTGGCTCATCCACCAAAATAATAGGAGTATGTGTACCACTCCCACTTAGACTAGCACAGTATATTGAATATAAAGATTGGTATGTGGACTATAACCCTTTGACCTGGGAACCACTTAAAACAATTAGCCCTTTTAGTGATTTGATTTATGTGGGTTAAAGAAAGTGTGTCATGTTCCATAGTCATTGGTGAGCAAGGTGAATAGTGGATGTACCTAAATGACATGTGCAATGTGACACACCTTTTTCACAATATCTGGCATCAGCTTTCTTTGTGGCTTTTTGCATTCAGTCACATGACCTATTAGATCTGCAAAGGAAGCAGCTGAAGAGTTTTGTCGCTGGGCAGACAGGGCTGAATGGAAATTCGCAGACCATAGTTACCAATCAAGTTCTCTTCCCTTGTGACTGGCAGTGGGCAGATTCCATAGCCAATAGACAGCCTGCTATTGGCTATAGAATCCACTCACTGCCTGCTGTCATTTATAAGGAGAGAGCAGACCTTATGGGAAGTATCACTGGATGCAAGAAGTCAGTTGGCTGTTAGGAGGAAGGTGTTCTTGACAAACAGTGACAGGTGGGGTGGGGTTAGTGGCACAGCATACAGAGAGAGGACTCTGCCCGTCTCTGTATGCAAACTTAGAGTTGGTCTTAATTACCTCCAATTTTATTATCTACAAAGTGAAGGTAATTCTTTTTGAATTTAGTGCAGCTGTAACCCCACTTTGTAAAAGTGGTGTTTTTAAGAACTACCTGAATCTGCCACACATTTCAGTAAAGCTATTGGAAATGGTGGCATGACTTTTTTAATCTTTTATGTTAGTATTAGTACTATCACTTAAATGATGTAAAAGTGCCTAAATGGTACCATGTGTCATAGGTTTAACATGAGTATATAAGAAAGGGAGAGGGGACGTCAGAACCTGTCACAAAGCTGGGCAATTAAAAATGAGCTTGTAATGAAGACACTGGGGTTATCCTCATTGGTATCCTTATGTTAAAATGACCAGTACATTCAGGTTTTGAAGCTGCTGACGTTATATATAAAGATCTCTACTTTTTTTTTTAGATGTTTACTGTGCCCCCACCATGCCAAAAACAGAAATGCAGAAAAACTGTTTAATAAGAAATACTAAAATAATAAATACATGAAAGTGTTCATTTGCCCCCAGAAAATATCACTTTATCCCTCTTCTTAATCTAAAGAGCAGATTACTGCACTCTTTTCTATTACTTATTTTAATGTAAAGTTGGTTAAGCTCCTTATGTGGTATTATGGCTCTGAATCACTTATGAATTATTCATGATTGCTAACCAGAAGGGGACATTTAACTGTTGTATTAGTGCTATCATTTCCTTTTAAATTCATTGTAGGAACTCAAGTGTGGAAGTCATTTATGTCCCCATACCTGTTCTCTAGGGCAAAGGATAGGGGGTTTTCACATTAACTCCTCAGTGAGGGAAGCATTAAGGCTGGATTCACACCTATGCATTTTTAGTGCTTTTTGCATTTTGCAGATTTGTACTACAGAAAGAGTTCCATAGGAAACAATGTTAAATGGACTGTGGTGCAAATCTGCAAAATGCAAAAAGCACTAAAACTGCATAGGTGTGAATCCAGCCTAAGAGAGCGGCTCTACTCTTAAAGTACCTGTCTGATGCTAGGGCATAGGAGCTGGAATTAACACAACAAAGGGGAGGGCATTAAATGCCATATACTTATTGTGCCAGGCTGGTATCTTTCGTCGATGGGAGATGCACACCTTTTTTTTTTTTATACCACCACTTACAAGGTTAGCTCACTCTCATTTTCACTTATTTACTTGCTTACTGGTTACTTAAACGAAACATAAGTTGTTCAGAAAATCACATTTACTGTTTAACAAGTTCAGCATTTCTGCTTTGTTCAGCCTCCCAGTGTTTGTGTAAAAGTAATCTGGGCAGCTTTAACAGGCAATTGCTTTTACTGTACTTGCGGGTTGCCTTAACCCCCCCCCCCCCCCACCCATCCCACACCCAGACCCCTTGCTTGGTGGTTCTCAGGAGCCTGGGACCACAACCAACAATATCAGGAGGTGAGTGGGAGGAGCTCCAGGACTATCCATTCCCTGATCTCCTCTGTGAACCCAGAATCTCTTGGATCTGAGCCTTTCCAGGTTTCACAGCTGTCAGAATCCTGGCTAGAAAGCTAGGTGCACAGTGGATCAAGAACAGTCTGTGTTTGACTGGCTGGAGCAGACGGCAGGGGAGATAGACCCCTAATGCCTCCATAAAGAGAACCTGTTACCTGTCCAACATTATTACAGGGGGCCTTTTAGCCCCCTTGTAATAGCAATGACGTTAGATGCAAAGAAATTAAAATATAATAAAATAGATAAAATAACAAACAAATGTAAAAGCACCACTATATATTGCTGAGCATGGCAAAGTGAGAGCACTAATTATAGGTCCTTCATTTACAGTTAACTCAAAACTGATGCGATGTAAAGATAATTCAAGCATCACCTATTCATAAATTTAAGTACCATCATGTTTCATCATTTCTCAGGTGCAAGCAGCTTTGAGTCTTGAGCCTATGGTACCAATATATTTGACTCTACCTTATCTTTTATTTTGTACAAATATAATTTCCTGAAAAAAAAAAAATATTTTCCTGAAAATGTAGGTAGCCAATATTATACGACAGAAAAAAATAAAAAATCTATCTTTTTATTCTACAAGGTTTCTGCATTCAGAAAATATATAATATTCTAGGAATGTTTAACAATGTTATAGCTACATGTGCTGATTTTACCATGTCTGTGAAAAATGAAAACATTTTCTCTATAGGGAAAGTGATTAAGAACCAATCTTACAAAAAATAAAGGTGCTCCATTTTTAGCTATAATCCTGTGTAAATGTGTATTCTGATTGAAAAACAGTACCTGGGGGTTATATTACTGATAAAATTAGTGCGTGAAATAACCACTGAGGTTTAGCTTATGTAGGTAGGGCAGTGCTAGTGTCATTGTTGAGCATAATCACAATGAAAGTTATTAGGCATACAATCATTGCAGTTGCAAAGACAGCAAGTATTAAATGGAGTAATATATTTAAAAATGATTTTGGATATGGATCTCTATTATTACCTGGCTCGTGTATTTCTTCTGTACCAGTATAGGATGCAAAGACTTGTCCAGAGAATTTATGCTGCTGCTGTCTAAAGTTGTTCTGCAAATAATCCATCACCATGACGTAACCAGATTGCTGCATTGTCAAGATCTCACAGAAGTATTCCAACTGCCGAAAAACATGACATACCATATGAAGTATGAAAAAGAATAAATAAATAAATTAAAAAAAAAAAAAAAAAAATATATATATATATATATATATATACGCAAGCACACAGTATATTGTTAATATTGAAATGTAAAATTATAGAATCAAGCAATTGTTTTCCCAGCAATATTTGTTTTAGGGCTGTGGTAAGAAGACTATGATAGTTGTGTTAAAACTATACAAACATTTAGAGCCCTGACTTTATGTTGGGTTATGCACATTTTAATGACTGTAGACTCCATGTAATCCTTTATGTAAAAGTCAACTAATTTAGATTGACTTCCTTCTTGTACAATATTGACATGATTCAATCAGATAAAATCAATTTCTTTTTTCAAAAGAAATTTTAGACTGGCAGCTAAGGTTTCATTCAGATCATTGCAATGAATGGTAAGCTGTACACAAGAGACGGACAACTTATGTGATTATTGTGCTTGTGTTAGACAAATCTCAAATGTAAACTAGCCTTATATAATGGGATTCCTAGACCTTTAGTGCCATCTTGAGCTACCTGATGAGTGGCAGATCCTGGCCCAAGTAATGATTTCCTCTTTGCGCAGACAAGAGTTCATTCCAAGAACAGGGACAAGACCTACATAAAGTGGAGTTCCAGTCACCTGTGGAAAAATAAAAGTCAGCAGCTACAAAAACTGTAGCTGCTGACTTCTAATAAACAACCACTCACTTTTACCACTTTTCTCACCCCAGTCGATCTCACCCACTGTCTTCGGCCCCGGCACCGGCATCTTCACTATGGGCACCCGGTTGTGACAGCTTACGGCTTAACAGCCGGGTGCCCACTGCGCATGTACGAGTCGCGCTGCTCATCGTGAATGGTGGATGCAGTCTTCTGGGACCTGTCAGTGCCCCAGAAGACTACAGGGGGGAGGGAGGGGAACTTCAATTTCTGTCTGCTGCGGCGGTTGGAACGGAAGTGGGTACCTGTCAAAATCGGGTATCTGTTCCCCCCCGAACGCTCCTCAAAAGTGCCAACTGTTCAAGAGGAGCAGGGAACGAGTCCTTAAAGCGTAACTTCCCCTTATGGGTGGAGCTCCGCTTTAAAGTGGGACTTCACTCTCTCAATCAACATTGACTATTTTGAATCCTTATACTGCTAGCATTAGTAAATAGATAAGAACTTATATCATATTTACTTCTTTTAACCACTTAAGGAACAGGCCTATTTTTCCAAACTTGTTGTTTACAAGTTAAAATCAGGGGGGTTTTTTTGCTAGAAAATTACTTAAAACCCCCAAACATAATTTTTTTTTCAGACACCCTAGAGAATAAAAAGGCGGTTGTTGCAATACTTTATGTTACACCGTATTTGCGCAGCGGTCTTACAAATGCAATTTGTTTTGGAAAAAATACACTTTTTGAATAAAAAAATAAGGAATTAGTAAAGTTAGCCCACATTTTTCTTAATTGTGAAAGATAATTTTATGCTGAGTAAATTGATACCCAACCTTTCATGCTTCAAAATTTCGCCTGCTTGTGGAATGGCGACAAACTTTGACACTTAAAAATCTCCATAGGCAATGTTTAAAAATTTCTACAGGTTACCAGTTTTGAGTTACAGAGGAGATCTTTTGCTAGAATTATTGCTCTCGCTCTAACGATCGAAAAAATAGCTCACATGTGTGGTTTGAACATTGTTTACATATGTGGGCACAACTTGCATATGCGTTCGGGGCGCTTTAATTTTTTTTTCTTATTTATTTTACTTTTTATTTTTACACTGGATCACTTTTATTCCCATTACAAGGAATGTAAACATCCCTTGTAATAGAAATAAGCATGACAGGACCTCTTTAATGTGAAATCTGGGGTCAAAAAGATCTCAGATCTCACATCTACACTTGAAAGCAAAAAATAAAATCGTCGCTTTAAGGCCAGAGGGCGGAAGTGACGTTTGACGTTGCTCCCATCCTCCAAGGGCATAGAGTCGAGCGGGGGCCATCATTCCCTCACTTGACTTCCTGCCCATCAGGGGAAAACATCGGATCATCTCCGCCGCTACCGACAGATCTGGTAACCGGCAGAGATGACCGCCCACCATTTAAGAAAATACTGGGGTTATAGCAGCTATCTGCTGCAATAACAACGATATTCAACGTCAAAGTAGTGAAGTATAATGACAGCGGGCAGTCTGGAAGTGGTTAAACTGTTTTGTACATTTCTACTGTTACCTCCTGGTTTCCAGGCTTAGGCAAATTATGTCATACATCCCAGGAGTCTTCAGGAGAGGAGGAGGGGTTTTCTCAGCTAAGCACACCCTCCTACATGACTGTCTAAACTAAGGGCAGGTGGATTCCAGGAAGTAAATGCTACATGAATCATCTGCCCTTACTCAAGATGGCCACTGCCAGAAATGCTGGGGGAGGGGGGTTTCTAAGTAAATTCTCAGCAAAACTAAAGCACGGGGACATGAATGGATGGCTGAGTTTGTGTCCAATATTGAAAATGACTTAAATAGTGGTTTGTGATGCTCAGATACAGCGTAATTCCTCTTTAATGGGGCAACAAAGAAGACAAATTGTGTGTACGAATGGTGCATGCATTATAAACAGTGTCCTGTAGCTGGCACACCGAGCAACAGATGGACCAGCAGCTGTGCCCCATTCTGGATAGAGATGAGAGTTGCTGGGGGCAGAGCTGTCCTCTACTTAATGAATTTACAGAGAGAATTTGGTCATGGGCCATGTCAGGTCACACTCTGTTTTTATATGCTCTACTTAATGAAGCCATGGTCTGCATTTGAAAATTAAGTAAATGATGGACAGAAAGAGAAACCAGAGATAAACTATCTGTGAGTTCAAGGCTCCAGTATTGAGTTATTAAAGTGAACTTGTAGGCTCACCTTACTTTGCAAGGTGGCCCCTTGCCCAAAAAGCAGATACCTATAACTTTCCTTCAGGGAAAAGATGACACGAAATAACGTATATCTTTCAGGAAAAGCCGTCCATTGTATTTGGGAGCCATTTACTGTTCACTTTTAAAAGAGACAGCCTTACTCTCATATTTCAGACTTAGGGCTGATACTCAGAGGCATCTTACTTCTTTTAGGAACATTAGTAATGAGATTTCTGCACCTGTGTTACCTAGTCTGTTACATCTATTACAAGTAAGCATCCAATTTCTGATTGGATTAGTGGGAAAGTATTTGTAGGAATGAGATTATCCATGTGGCAGCAGCTAGAATGAGACTCCATGGTAAAACAGAGTTCGGAACTTTGACAGAGAATACTGTTATAGTTTAGAAGAATTGCTATAAATTATTCAGTGTCCCCTATTGCCAACATAAATTGATTTGTTCACTTGGGAAATATAGCTTGGGCCTGTTTCAGTCAAACATACTATTACTATACAAAAGGTGTGAAAACATACATAATAATAAAAAATGACATATTTATGCCACCCATTCTCAAGAATTGTACCAATGGCTGGGACAGAGTATACCCTTCCACATACCTGAGTTTCCGATATGATCACTGTGTCCTTGAATACAATCCATTCTACCGTCTCTGAGCACGGAGGAGTTGTTAGCGAACCATTATAAGTATAATATTTTTCAGTATAACTTGGTAAGAGGTCAAACAAAACAAATGGTTCTAGTTCAGCTTTTTTACCTGTATAATGATATTAAGCAGGTTAATTTACACTAAAGGACGCATAAACAGTTGAACATATTATTTAAGCATATGTATAGCCAAATCTTTTTTTCAGATTTAGATTGGAAGTCTTAAACTTCCTATCAGGTTGTTTTTGAAGTCTGTGTACTGCTGGAGAGAGTTCCCTTCACTTCCTATCTTCCTATCTTGCTGATGCAACAGGGAATGAGAGGAAATGTCACCAAGGGAGAAGAATTCCTGGCTTGGATGTCAATGGCACATTTGTCCCCATTGGAAGATTTACCCTTATCTCTTGCTCTGGGGACAACTCTGAAATTATGCATTTTCCCTAAATTTCCATCTCAGTGACAGTGCTCACTAGGGAAAAAAAGAGAGCGAATCTTCCTAACAGTGAAACAGACAGCAAACAAAACTTGACAACAAGGTTTTGTCTACATACACTTTAATTATAATAAATGGCATTTCACATAAGAACAACAAGAACATTTTATGCTTATTTCAGTAAAACCACCTAACATATCCCTGAAGGATGGGTGTTAGGCGTATACACTGGTCAGGATGGTAGAAAGCTTTCTTCCTCATTGCTAATTACTACAGAGGCTCCACTACCCCAAATAGAAACAAATAATAAAAATATTAAGGAATTAATAATAAAAAATAATATTTAAGACAAATTTTTTTTTTTTGTAAAATACAATAAACTCACCAAAGCGATGAACTCTATCAACACCATCAATAATTGCTTCATAATTCTTGTTTTCTTCACCAATCTGCAGCACAGCAAAATTATTTTACATTAATTAACAACAGAACATATCACTTACAAAATCCATTTTTTAACCTGTTATGAGCATTGGTATGCTTATGGTGACCACAAATTAGTAGATTTTTGAATGAAGGTTCTTACAAACATTTGTACAAAAATTCTCAACAGTACATTCAATGACTTGATGAATGTTTTTTAAAAGTACTTAAAAAAGCATTTGCTGTTAACATTCGATTTTGAAGTGAAAGCCACAATCACATAAATAACGCACCACCTACATACATAGAGAGTATTAATGAAAAAATCTGAGGACCAAACAGATCACTCTATAGAATTGAGAAAAATTGAAGAGGTAGTGTGTCATATTAAAACTCAGCTCTACATGTTGCGCGTATTTAACAAACGCTTCTTCAGGAGCTTGTGGCGCATTCTATGAACAGAAAAATTTGCAATTTAGTTCATCACATTCTGTATGTTTATTCAACATTAACATATAATATTATTGCCGGATGTAACATTTAAAGGGTTTGTAAAGGTAAATTTAAAAAAAAAAAAAAAATAACAAACATGTCATACTTACCTTCACTGTGCAGCTCGTTCTGCACAGAGTGGCCCCGAACCTGCTCTTCTGGGGTCCCTCGGCGGCTGTCTCAGCTCCTCCCCGCAATAACTAACCACCTTAATGCGAGCTCCCTCGCATGGTGGTTAGTTATTGCGGGCGCGCTCCCGTGATACAGCCGGCGGCTATAGCCGCTCGCTGTATCACTCGGCCCCGCCCCCGGCCCGCCGTGTCATTGGATGTGATTGACAGCAGCGCGAGCCAATGGCTGCGCTGCTTTCAATCCATCCACTATAGCCAATCAGCGACCAGGCTGATCGGCTGAATGGCGGTCGGGAGCGAGCGGCCGAGTTTCGAGGTGTCAGGTAAGTAAAACGGGGGGGCTGGGGGCGGCGGTATTGTCAAAAGTTTTTTCACCTTAATGCATAGAATGCATTAAGGTGAAAAAACTAATACCTTTACAACCCCTTTAACCATCTAAATGTTACACCCGTTCCCATAATCTTCATGTGCCATGTTCAATCCAGACTTTTGGGGGGGATTTTGACTAGCTGGGGGTGGTTGTGCGGCTTTACTGAGCTCACCGAGGCAATAATATTATATGTTACTGTTGAATAAACATACAGAATGTGATGAACTTAATTTCATAGAATACGCCACAAGCTCCTGAAGAAGCGTTTGTTGAATACGCGCAACATATAGAGCTGAGTTTTAATATGACAAATTAATTAATTAATTAATTGATTAATTAATACTCTCTATGTATGTAGGTGGTGCGTTATTTATGCTCATAGGCACATTTTGTGATTCATTTATGGCACTGATGAGGAGGCACTAATATGCCGCAATTATGGGCACTGATATGTGGCACTGATGAGCACTTATAGGTGACACTGATAGGCGGCACTGATAGGCACTGATAGGTGGCACTGATAGGCAGCACTGGTGGGCACTGATAGGCAGCACAGATAGGTGGCACTGATGGGCATTGATGAGTGGCACTGATGGGTGACACTGATGGGCATTGATGAGCAGCATTGATAGGCGGCACTGATAGCCAGCACTGACTGGCATCACTAACGGGCACTAAATGGTGGCACTTGTGGGTACTGATTGCTGGCACTGGTGGGCACTGATTGCTGGGACTGGTGGGTACTGGTGGGCACTGATTGCTTGCACTGATTTCTGTCACTTCTGGCGCTATATTGTAATCAGGGCACTGATGACCAGTGCCCTGATTACATGTGTAGATGTCCCCCTGCGAGGAGATGCCGCTGATCGGCTCTCCTCGCCACACACTCTGTCAGTATGAGGCGAGGAGCGCCGATTACTGGCATTTCCGTGTTTGGGCACAGCCGATCACATAATTAAAGAGCCACGCCCCCGATCGGGGCACGCAAGAGCGGCCGCTCTGGGCCAACGTCATATGGCATCGTCCAAGAACGAGAGCCCCACCGCCCCTTTGGTATTTAATGGTGGGCAGGCGGCAAGTGGTTAAAACAAAAAAAATACAAACCAAATTTTACCGCTTAGTGTCTGCTACCCCTTCATTCCCTCTATTGGCTGCTAATCACCCAAAAATTTAATGCAAAATACTAACAACTTACAAAGCCATCCACAACTTGGCCCCCAGCTACATCACTAACCTAGTCTCAAAATACCAACCAAGTCATTATGCTCGTTCATCCCAAGACCTCCTGCTCCCTAGCTTCCTTGTCACCTCCTCTCATGCTCGCCTCCAGGACTTTTTTTGAGCCTCTCCCATCCTATGGAACTCCCTAACCCAATCTGTCCATCTATCTCCTACTCTGGCCACTTTCAGGTGATCCCTGTAAACCCTTCTCTTCAGAGAAGCCTATCCCACCTCCACCTATCAACTGTATTTCCACTTTCTCCATCAGATCACTCCCCACAGTTATTACCTTTTGTATCACTTGACCCTCCCTTTTAAATTTTAAGCTCTAACAAGCAGGGCCCTCTTATTCCTCCTGTATTGAATTGTATTGTTACTGTACCGTCTGCCTCCATGTTGTAAAGCGCTGCACAAACTGTTGCCACTATATAAATCCCATATAATAATAATAAAAAAAATAATACTAACATATGGCCAACTTTAGCCATGGGCCCAAGACTACAGGTGAAAAAAAAGGAAAAATAAAGTGTGAACAGAGAAAATAAATGCAGCCAGCACATCTAAGGAACATTAAACTGCAGTGCTATCATATTTGTTCTTGGGTTTAGATACACTTTAAGTGAACTACTTACACTGCAGATAACACATCTTTACAGCTTCATTTATCAAGATATCTTTCTTAAGTGTTAACCTAGTGCAAGCAGTCATGTGCAAACCTTATACAGTCAGGTCCATAAATATTGGGACATCGACACAATTAAATTTTTTTTGGCTCTATACACCACCACAATGGATTTGAAATGAAATGAACAAGATGTGCTTTAACTGCAGACTTTCAGTTTTGAGGGTATTTACATCCAAATCAGGTGAACGATGTAGGAATTACAACAGTTTGTATATGTGCCTCCCACTTTTTAAGGATCCAAAAGTAATGGGACAGATTAACAATCATCCATCAAACTTTCACTTTTTAATAATTGGTTGCAAATCCTTTGCAGTCAATTACAGCCTGAAGTCTGGAACGCATAGACATCACCAGACGCTGGGTTTCATCCCTGGTGATGCTCTGCCAGGCCTCTACTGCAACTGTCTTCAGTTCCTGCTTGTTCTTGGGACATTTTCTCTTCAGTTTTGTCTTCAGCAAGTGAAATGCATGCTCAATGGGATTCAGGTCAGGTGACTGACTTGGCCATTGCATAACATTCCACTTCTTTCCCTTAAAACACTCTTTGGTTGCTTTCGCAGTATGCTTCGGGTCATTGTCCATCTGCACTGTGAAGCGCCGTCCAATGAGTTCTGAAGCATTTTGCTGAATATGAGCAGATAATATTGCCCGAAACACTTCAGAATTTACCCTGTTGCTTTTGTCAGCAGTCACATCATCAATAAATACAAGAGAACCAATTCCATTGGCAGCCAAACTTGCCCACGCCATGACACTATCACCACCATGCTTCACTGATGAGGTGGTATGCTTTGGATCATGAGCAGTTCCTTTCCTTCTCCATACCCTTCTCTTCCTATCACTCTGGTACAAGTTGATCTTGGTCTCATCTGTCCATATGATGTTGTTCCAGAACTGTGAAGGCTTTTTTAGATGTTGTTTGTCAAACTCTAATCTGGCCTTCCTGTTTTTGAGGCTCACCAATGGTTTATATCTTGTGGTGAACCCTCTGTATTCACTCTGGTGAAGTCTTCTCTTGATTGTTGACTTTGACACACATACACCTACCTCCTGGAGAGTGTTCTTGATCTGGCCATCTGTTGTGAAGGGTGTTTTCTTCACCAGGGAAAGAATTCTTCGGTCATCCACCACAGTTGTTTTCCGTGGTCTTCTGGGTCTTTTGGTGTTGCTGAGCTCACCGGCGCGTTCCTTCTTTTTAAGGATGTTCCAAACAGTTGATTTGGCCACACCTAATGTTTTTGCTATCTCTCTGATGGATTTGTTTTTTCAGCCTAATGATGGCTTACTTCACTGATAGTGACAGCTCTTTGGATCTCATATTGAGAGTTGACAGCAACAGATTCCAAATGCAAAGAGCACACTTGAAATGAACTCTGGACCTTTTATCTGCTCCTTGTAAATGGGATAATGAGGGAATAACACACACCTGGCCATGGAACAGCTGAGCAGCCAATTGTCCCATTACACATCTTGTTCGTTTCACCTCAAATCCATTGTGGTGGTGTATAGAGCCAAAAAGATTAGAATTGTGTCGATGTCCCAATATTTATGGACCTGACTGTATATCTGCCTTTTTCTTTTTCATGTTTAATTTGATTGTTGCTGCAAAGTAACACAGACAAAGTCAAAACAAACAAAAAATAAAACCTAGTGTATTTTAGAGATAAAGAATAAAGAATAGGATAGGCCTATATTATTGCAGCATGTAATACACAGACTTCAGTTAGTCATCCGTCATGACTTGGTGGATCATTGTCATGGAAACACTACAAAATTTCTTCTCACAAATACTGCAGCTTTTAGGCTCATTATTTGTAATCTGAAAGTGATTTCAGCTATCAAAATGGTTTTCCACTGATGCTAGTCACAGCTTAAACAGCATTTATTATGGAAGGAAATAATCCTATTTGCTTTTATTAAGACGTGATGTTCATGTTCCTGCGAGCATTCGCTATGCTACTTATTTTTACTTGCCAATACATTAAGCTTTTGTGTAAGTATATACTGTATCTTGTATAATGTATATACACACAATATACGGTATATATTATTCAGTATATCTATATATATAAACATATACTGTATATATATAGTTGTGCTCATAAGTTTACATACCCAGGCAAAATTTATGATTTCTTGGCCAACAGAAACTACCCAAATGACCCTGTTAAAAAGTTTATATACCCTGGTGATTTTGGCCTGATAACATGCACACAAGTTGACACAAAGGGGTTTGAATGGCTATTAAAGATAACCATCGTCACCTGTGATCTGTTTGCTTGTAATTAGTGTGTGTGTGTATAAAAGATCAATGAGTTTCTGGACTCCTGACAGACCCTTGCATCTTTCATCTAAGATATTTAAGGAATTGAAACTCCCAATAAGCAGTGTTCAAACTCTAATCAAGAAGTGGAAAATGAGGGGTTGTGTTGAAACCAAACCACGGTCAGGTAGACCAACTAAAATTTCAGCCACAGCTGCCAGGAAAATTGTTTAGGATGCAAAGAAAAACCCACAAATAATTTCAGGTGACATACAGGTCTCTCTGAAAACATGTGGTGTAGCTGCTTCAAGATGCACAATAAGGAGGCACTTGAAGAAAGATGGGCGGCATGGTTGAGTCGCCAGAAGAAAGCCATTACTACGCAAATGCCTCAAAGTATCCCGCTTACAATACGCCAAACAGCACAGAGACAAGCCTGAAAACTTCTGGCACAAAGTCATTTGGCGTGATGAGACCAAAATTGAGCTTTTGGGCCACAACCATAAACACTACATTTGGAGAGGAGTCAAGAAGGCCTATGATGAAAGGTACACCATTCCTACTCTGAAACACTGATGTGGATTGCTAAGGTTTAGGGATGTGTGAGCTACAAAGGCACAGGAAATTTGGTCAAAATTGACGGCAAGGTGAATGCAGTATGTTATAAAAAAAAACTGGAAGAACATTTGCATTCATCAGACAGGAAGCTGCGTATGGGACCTACTTGGACATTCCAACATGACAATGATCCAAAACACAAGGCCAAGTCAACCTGTCATTGGCTACAGCAGAATAAGCTGAAGGTTCTGGAGTGGCCATCTCAGTCTCCTGACCTCAATATCATTGAGCCAAACATGCAGTTCATGCAAGACAGCCCAAGAATTTACAGGAACTGGAGTCTTTTTGCCAAGAGGAATGGGCAGAAGATAAAGAGCCTCATCCACAAATATCACAAAAGATTTCAAGCTGTCATTGAGGTTAAAGGGGGCAATACATGGCATTAAGAACTGGGGTATGTAAACTTACAGGGTAATTTGGGTAGTTTTTGTTGCAATCATGATCTAATGAATATAATAGGTAATAAGTATATAGATATAGCTATACTTATAACTTATGACTTATAACTTATGAGCACAACTGTTATAAGCACAGCTGTGTATATATATATATATATATATATATATATATATATATATATATATATATATATAGAAAAAAGTCCAGGGGATTGCTGCACTTAAAATTTTCTTAAGTTAAAGATAGGATAGCAAGGCATAAATATTCAATTAGTAATTGGTACAGTTGCCTTTAGCGAGACATTTTTTTGAGAAAAGACATTCAATTTCTCAATTAAAGTTCAAGGTGCTGGAGGGGATTAATAAGAATAGGAGGGGTGGTAACCGAGAATCCATTTTAAAAAAGCGAGAAGTATATTGGAATAATTTTCTTGATACTATTGCCCCTAAGGTGTTGAATACAGATCTGGATTTATATTTGTTCATTTAGGTGATAATTCGTTCGATGTGATGTGTAGATGGCGATATATTGTGTACATGTTTCTTTTTGACAGATTAAACAAGTTAAAGGCTTCTGTTGAAATATGGGAGGCGTTTGGCTAACCATTTCCCCATCTGTGATATAAGGATGTATAAGAAAAGGACTTAGTTTGCATTCGATCGATTACTAATCACATAATTGATTCCAAATGTGTAAAATGATGGTATTTAAGCCATGTGTGCAGCTCTAACTTTAGATGTGTATTCGATCTGAAGGAGGGCGAAAGCTTGTGAGCCCGAAACGTAATGAACTTACACATCATGTAATGTTTGTTTGAACTTTGGTTCAATAAAGAAAATGTTAAGTGCAGCGATCCTCTGGACTTTTTTCTTATATTGTGGTCAGTGGGATGACCCAATCGCATTGCACTAATTGAAGACTGGGTGCGGCTTTCCTCTACTTTGAAAAGATATATATATATATGTATATATATATATATATATATATATATATATATATATATATATATACACACGGTATATATATATATATATATATATATATTGTTAAAAAAAATATTGAGCCACCTGGCTCCCTCTTTAACAGCACCACTGCTCTTCTCACTCACCTCTTCTGGCTCTCTGGGTTCTCCTGGCTCACTCAGCTAACAGTTACAGGACTATGCTGCACGGGCCCACTCCCTGGCCTCTAAATAGGGGATCTCCTGGTACACTGGTCTCTCTCACTATTCTGAGACTTACAGACTCCCTCAGTCCCCTGGACTCGACTAGTTGCCACAGCCCTCCCAGTCCTCCAGACTTATTTAACTGCCCTGACTTTCACAGTCATGTGGGCAAGGAATCTATCCTACAACCTGGAGTACATTGAGTAGAGCACACGCCTCTCTTTAATTTAGAGCTCTACGTTATGGTTAGGTCTTTGGTTATAACGAATATGCACAACTGCACACTCCCACAGTCTCCAGGTCTCCAATAAAACTTAGACACAGGATTGGAGATTTATTCCCATCTAAATCTCTTTGAAGTCCCCAAGCTCCAGACCCAGAATATTTTATCAGAATCTTAACACGTCCTGTTCTGAGTCCTGGCGTCTGAAGGCTTTACAGAACTTTGGATTGGGATGAAGTCTCCAGTCTTAACTGGTAGACAGACCTCTTTATTAGTCTCAGCCATGCACTGGCCTTTATATAAGTGAGCTGACTCAGGTCAGGGCTCACTCTCACACTCACTATCTCTACTGCAAGAGTCTGCTGCTGAGTGAAAAGGCTGAATGCTGACAGGATGCTAAAAATACACATGAACTGCCTGTTTGTTTTGCGAAACCCATTAAGGGGCAGTGGGCACAATGTTAGTCAGTAACTGACCTGAGTTTAGTTAGTTGTTAAGACGAGCAATTGTTTTGTTTGTTTTATGCTACGGGCTTTCCGTACAAAGCCCTGAATCATTAAAACTGTGTTTGTTTACAGTACAGTATTTTACTTAAAGAGGGAGTCCCGCAAAAATTTTTTTTTTTAAAGTCAGCAGCTACAAATACTGCAGCTGCTCACTTTTAAAATATGGACACTCACCTGTCACAGGGTCCAGCAATGTCGGCACCCGAAGCCGGACCGTCCCTCGGTCCTCGGATGCTGCCGCCGCCATCTTCGGTATATGAATCAGGAAATGAAGCCTTGCGGTTTCACTTCCGGGTTCCCTACTGCGCATGCGCGAGTCGCTCCTGTGGGAGTCTATGCCCGGAAGTGGGTGCAAATACCTGTCTTAGACAGGTATCTGCACCCCCCCCCCCGAAAGGTGTCAAATGTGACAGCGGAGGGGGGGGGATTCCGAAAAGCAGAGGTTCAATTTTTGTGTGAACCTCAGCTTTAAGAAGCATCTGAACCCAAGAATAAAAACTGATAACATTGCAGTTTGCCATACCTTGAGTCCCGGTTCACACTGGTGTACTGTGCGATATCGCATGTGATTCGCACCACACTGCAGTGCAAATCACATGCAATGTCTGTGCGATGCGAATTCAGCCATACATTGTATGGCTGAATTTACATCGCATTCGGACCAAAGTCATGCAGGACCCTTTTTTTGGTCCGCACCAGAATTGGATCTCATGGGTGTTCACACCCACGCGATCCGAAAAATGTCCGAACTGACAGTTCGTACTACAATATGGGGGTCGTTAACTTTGTATTGACACTCCCAGCGGTTCACAAATGGCAGTGTGAACCACTGTGCAATTCAGGTGCGCTGGATTCGTATTATTCAGAGGACATGGAATTGCCTATGTCTAGGGGTATTTTGGGAAAGTCTTGCTGAAGGTTACTGCAGTCTCTTCTGTTATGTTTTATCCCTAAGATCTTGCACAATTATTGTTGTCCGTCCCTGAACTCAACTCTGAACTGTTCATCAATATTCTTTTTGAAGTGAGGTCTCCAGAACTGGGCACAGAATTTCAACTAAGGTCTAACTAAAGCTCTAAGTATTGGAAATGGGCCCTCCTTCCTCCTGCTGCTGGGTGCTCTAGTGATGCACATCAGAATGATACCCCCAACAGCATAGGTGTGCGCAGCCTATTGCATTAGGGTGTGCACCCTTAAGCTCAAACACACATGTGTGTGCGGGTGTCTACATATATATGACCCTGGCACATTGATCTGCCTACTGGCACAGTAAAAGAGAAGAGCATAAGCACTTCTCTTATGGCAGAGCCGGTAAGAGGGAGATCTTCCCCTGTTATTGCTGCTACACAGAGCGATAACACTAATGTGCACGGGGTGATTAGGGTGTGCCTGGGCACATCCGGCACACCCTGTGCACACGCCTATGCCCAACAGTGTTCTTTATGTGAGAATTCTTTTTCCCTAAGTGTACTGATTGATATAACCATTAATTTCAGTCTCTTCTTTTCCAGTATATTGATTTCAATGTCTTGGAAAAAAAGGTTAATGCTGAAAAAAACATGAGATTACAATCATGTTGTTTAGCCCATACACTAACAAGTCAAATAATTAACATGAGTCTCTTACCTTAAATAAAACAGATAAAGCTTTCACTTTTCCATTTCCTTTTATTGCATCATCCAAACTGTCAAACTGGTTAGTGTTAAAGCAGAAGATTTGCATCTGTAACCATGATTGAAACATAGCATTTAAACGGTGAACTTTAACATAAGGAGTTGATTTCTACATCTTAACTGGAAAAGTAGTTTTCAAAAAGCTAAACAAACAAATGGAACTTTTAGCTGCAGGAAGCCTATTTACTAAAATGATTCACAAAAAATCCTGAACCTGCTGAGGGCCTCTATTAAAGTTATTGTGTGGTTCACACAACATTAAGAGGGCTTTTTATACATCAAATAGGCATTATCAGGTAAGTGTTCTAACCATGCATTAGCATAGAGTCTATTTTTACACTGCAATACAAACAATCGGCTATGGAATGCATATTAGCAATGCCATGAAATGTAACCTTTCACTAAGTGCCACCTACATTACCCCTTGCAAACAAGAGGCAATCAAGATCTGTATTCATTTATAAAGGGTTTTAACAAGAAAATGCACAGTGCCATTCTAACATGACTAATCATATTTTAATATGAATAACATCATTATTCATATAACGGCAAGCAAAGCTTGGCATTGGGTCTCGTCTATGCTGATAGAATGCTATCAATATGAGCACTGTTAAATTGCCATGGACAGATTTATGCTTTTATTCTGGTCATAGCCCACCCATTGATTGTTACCCATGAGATTAATTATTAGCAATAATTGGGTAGTATAGGCTTTGACTGTTCATAATGACAGCTAAAGGAACTATGTTGGAAAATTTGTATAAGTCAGTGTTGGATTCTAAAGATCATTATTTTTCCCCAAGAATAAAATGAGCCCTGATTTCACTGCAAAGATCTATTAAAATGTCATCTGCATTAGGAAGAAATGTCACTGTAGCTATGGGTGTTCGGTGATTGTTGCCCAGACAAAGCGATAACGGATATTTTTTATTAAAACCACCATTCTTTAGAAGTATGCACCTTGATGTTTCTTTCTTCAGTATCTGATGGATTTATGATACCTCTTCACATAAACAAAACCATTATGTTTTCTTTCAGTTGCATTTTCTAATATTGCATCACAACAGTTTACATCCATACGTTAAAATATAGCAGCCAATGGAGTACTAATGAAAACTATAATGTGTATTCTTTCTGTTCTCAGTTATTTTAATCTTGTTTTCATTTAATATTCTCTAGTGTTAAAAGGCAACTTAGGTAGAAGTGCTGAAAAATTATAAACATAATGAAGTCTGAACAGTAGATAAGAGCTGCAGTAAAATAGTCTGCCTTCACTCTTTATTCCTAATTTTTAGGATGGAAATGTTTTGTCTGCTAAACCAAAGTTGCTACTATACTGCAGAAATAGTTGCATGAATAACTGTTGACCCTCAATAAATATTCCTTTACCCAATACAGGGGTTTGTCTAAGCCTTCGTAGTAACTGGGGGCTTCATATTCGAAAACACAGTTATATAGGAGTGAGTTAAGCAGCCACATAGGCTTAAAAGTGGCTGCTTGCTCTACCCAAACGTCTTTAGAAATAGTTTATAATCACTCATACCTAGACTAGTTTTTACTTGTGCACCAGATGTACTGCACGGCACTGAACATTTTATCAGACTGGGCATTTCTAGGAAGCTTGGTTGATATGGTCATTAACAATCACATAAAGAAGACCCTATGATTATGTATGTTTTATGTTGGAGCACTTCAAATACTTTTCAATTACATTTCCTACTTTTTTTACTTTACACACACACACACAGAACAGGAATATAATTCATTACCTCCAAGGGGAATTTTTGTCCTTCCAAACTGTGCTCTGAACCGTCTGAAGTAGCATTGCATTTTCCCCAGTGAAAATTTATCCTGCTTGCTTTGTATGCTGTATCTAAGGCACCACCGCTAAGATAATAATCTCCTGTCAAGTTAATTTCCACTGAAAGAAAAAAATGATTGGTAAAAATAAAACATAAGTTTAGTTATGCAAAATCAGAATGAAAGGTTTATAACAGAAAATATCAAAACAGTACCAGAACATTTCAAAGTGGTTATTTAAGTATCATCCCTGCCCCTATTTATTAGAAACTGTTGTTTTTGGACTCTAGGCAGATTAGTTTTTTTGCTAAATCATATGCTTTGACAAAATATTGAAAGTCTGAGGTTCGCTTTGGCCAAATTTAAGCAGTGTTTAAAGAAGTCCAGTCAACTAAAAGCAGGAACTTTTTTGGTGTTTTCTTTTCCCTTTTCCAGCCAACAAGTTACCTATATTTGGCTTTATGGTCTTGATTTCACTTTGTTACCAAGGACACATCTTCCCCGAATTTAATCTTCACTCTAAGGTTAAAGCTGAACTCTTGGAAAAAACAAAAATTCTCTCTTGGAGCAGGTCTGCCCCAACATTGCATGGGTTTAATGCTCATTAGGTCTAGGAAACTGGAAAAAGTGATTTTACTTGCTTGATTCACTGCCACAGCAGGCTCCCTCCATGCTGCTAGATAGGTCCTTGCAGCCCCCTACAGGCCTCATTTTCTCCCCTACAGTTCGCCAGTTGCAGATCTTCTGATGTAATCATGTATAATGCAGAGTCCATAGCTATGCTTTGGATGTGGGGACACCTGTGGACAGTCCATTACTGAAGCATAAAGGTGACGAGATGAGCACTGGCTTGGGAAGCAGGAATCAGGTAAGTAAAAGTGCTTTTCCAGGTAACCTAGACCTAAATGAGCATTTTACTCTTCAACAAAAGTAAGTATGTGCAGCGCTACCCCTAAATAAAGTGCTCAATTTAATTCAATAAATAATAAAGTGCTCTGTGACCTCACTCCAAATATATAAACTGCTTACGTAAATTCTAAAAATCACATAAAATAAAATATGGTACATAAATAAAATAAGAAACATATAAAGTGCTCCGTGCTTGTGAATAAATTCATAAGTTCAATAATTATACAAAGTTCAAATGCTTCAAGAGAAGTGTGCTCAGTGCTTCGAAATTCATAAATCCAGTGCTGCGCAGATTGTTTGCTGGATGACTATGCGCATACAGCTCCTGCAATGTGAGAACTTTTATATTGTGAGTAGCTACTTGTATGTTTTTATTACACTTTTAATAAATGGAATTACGCTATGGATGCTGTCTGGCTTATATTTCCCTGTATATGCACGTGTGATGGAGTACTGATGATATAGAGAAAATTTGCCCATCCAAATATGAGCAACGGGGACAGTAAGGAGAAGCTGTTTTAATCCTGATCTTATGAAATGCACTGATATTACATTGCTCTGGTGAGTGTGGAAACAAAGGAGGGGAGGACAGTGTTGCACTTGAAGCATTGGATTTACATATGAATTTTGAATTTTATGTATTGAGTTCATTTGAGCACTTTATTTAGGGGTAGCACCACACATACTTACTGTTGTTCATTATGATTAACCCTTTACTAGGGTAACCATAGTGCAGCCAGCTACACTTAGTATACACACCATAGCGCAGAGTTTATTGTATTGAGCATTTTACCCTTACAGTGTAGAGGAGGGTTTTTATTGTCCCTAGAGACAGGCTTTAAGCTCCACCTGTGATGATAACGGCTGAACAAATCCCAAACTGTGTGGAGCATTATTGATTGGTTTGCGCAAAAGTTATCGCGTCTACAAACTATGGGATATTTTTTTGTTTACAATCTTTTTTATTTGAAGATTGCAAAAGGTGGTACAAAGAGATTGACATTTTAGATTAGCATAGAACAGTTAAGTACAAAAATGTTGTCAAAAATTGTGGAACTTGACAAAGATGGTCAAAATGGTAACAATGTATCAATCACATTATAAGATGAGGTTGGTGGTGTCCGATACTTGTAAATTTTCAAATCTAGAATATAAAAACATCAACATTGACTTATCTTTGCGGATACAATTAAGGGTGGGTAGGGGTATCATGCAAAAATAGTGCAATGATATGACTTTGGTGACCATTTCTTATCGTAATAGGGCATAGTATGGTATAGGGTATGAAAGAGTTTTTTCACTTTGCTTATGGAATCTATCTGGAATTTAACTTGGGAGAGTGGTGTCGATTGAGATTTCCAATGTAAGGCAACAACCCAATGAATAGCAACACAAATTGTATGAATTAGTCTCATCTGATAAATAATAACATGTCGTCAACATACATGCTTAGTTTATATTGGGGGCCTGCTTTGGAATGACTGGAGATATCAGGGTGTTGAAGAATTGATGCTGCTAGGGGCTCCATTGCAAGAGCAAACAATAGGGGGAGAGCGGGCAGCCCTGCCGAGTTCCCTTGCCCATCCTAAAAACATCTGAATTACAGCCCCGGATGCGGATTCTTGTTTGTGGGTTAGTGTATAAAGCTTTGAAGGCATGAAAAAAAATTGCCCTGGAATCCAAAGCGTTGTAGGATAGCTGCTAAATATTCCCATATAACGCTATCAAATGCTTTGTAGATATCTAGGCTTAATAGAAGAAGGGGTGATGAAGTTACGTTGGCGTCTTGAATAATATTCATGGCCAGTCTTATGTTGTCCATAATTTGGTGGTCTGGAATAAAGCCCAATTGATAGGGGGAGGTTAAAGAGGATAATACCGCTGCTATCCTGTTAGTCGATAATTTACTGAAAATCTTTAGGTCGTTATTTATAACTGAAATTGGGTGAAAATTTGAAGGTACCATATGGTCTTTTCCTGGTTTTGGGATCAGGGACATATTTGCTAACAGCATCTCATCAGGGAAGTGACTGCCCTCTAAGACATGGTTAAACAAGGAGGTCAGTTTAGGAGCCAATTGGTCTATGAATTGTTTATAGTACACTGAGGAATAACTGTTTGGGCCAGGGGCTGATCCTGTTTTAAGAGACTTAATTATCTTCCTAATTTCTTCCTCAGAACAGGGTGAATTTAGAGATTCCTGTTGGGAAGGCGATAATGTGGGGAGGGTAATGCCTGCCAACCAGGAAAAGGACTTAGAAGGAATAGAGGAGGTGGGTGCGGACAGCAAGTCTGCATCAAATTATTGAAATACACTGAGCAAAATATAAACGCAACACTTTTGTGTTTGCCCCTATTTATCATGAGCTGACCGCTAAGATCTACAACTTTTTCTATGTACACAAAAGGCCTATTTCTCTCAAATATTGTTCACAAATCTGTCTAAATCTGTGTTAGTGAGCACTTCTCCTTTGTCGAGATAATCCACCCACCTCACAGGTGTGGCATATCAAGATGCTGATTAGACAGCATGATTATTGCACAGGTGTGCCTTAGGCTGGTCACAATAAAAGGCCACTGTAAAATGTGCAGTTATACTGTATTGAGGGGGGTCGGGGGGTCCAAAAGCCAGTCAGTATCTGGTGTGAACACCATTTGCCTCACGCAGTGCAGCACATCTCCTTCGCATAGAGTTGATCAGGTTGTTGACTGTGGCCTGTGGAATGTTGGTCCATTCCTCTTCAATGGCTGTGCGAATTTGCTGGATATTGGCAGGAACTGGAACACGCTGTCGTATACGCAGATCCAGAGAATCCCAAACATGCATGGGTGACATGTCCGGTGAGTATGCTGGCCATGCAAGAACTGGGATGTTTTCAGCTTACAGAAATTGTGTACAGATCCTTGCCACATGGGGCCATGCATTATCATGCTGCAACATGAGGTGATGGTCATGGATGAATGGCACAATGGGCTTCAGGATCTCGTCAAAGATTATCTCGGCAAAGGAGAAGTGCTCACTAACACAGATTTAGACAGATTTGTGAACAATATTTCAGAGAAATAGGCCTTTTGTGTACATAGAAAAAGTCGTAGATCTTTGCGGTCAGCTCATGATAAATAGGGGCAAACACAAAAGTGTTGCGTTTATAATTTTGCTCAGTGTATATCCATAATTTCTGATGGATGAGAAGCCATATTGCATGAGGGGGCACAAATTTTATAAACATGCGATGGTTTAAGTGTCTGGTTAAGTTTCCTAGCAAACATTGCAGTATAGGAGGTACTAGAAAGAAGGAATTTAGCTTTAAAACAGCGTAGGACTTATATATATATATATATATATATATATATATATATATATATATATATATATATATACAGTATTATATATACTAGGGAGTCTCATGCCCTGTGCACATGTCGGTTTTGCCTTCTAAATAAACTCTGAAGGTTTTTCCGACGGAGTTCCGACGAAATTCTGCTCAAGCTGCCTTGCATACACACGGTCACACCAAATTCCAAACGTCCAGAACGCGGTGACGTACAACACGTACGACGTGACTGGAAAACGGAAGTTCAATAGCCAGTAGCCAAAAGCTTCTGTCTTGTACTTGCTTCAGAGCATGCATAGTTTTTGGTGCGTCGGAACAGCATACAGACGAGCAGTTTTTCTGATAGTAATTTGTTCCGTCGGAAAAATATAGAACATGTTCCCTATCTAAGTCTGTCTGAATTTTCGACAGAAAAAGTCCGATGGGGCATACACATGGTCGGAATATACGATGAAAAGCTCCCATTGGACTCTTTCTGTTGGAAATTCCGCTTGTGTGTACGTGGCATAACTCAATTTTTTTGGTTTGAATTTGAGATGGGAGAGTAGGATCTTGAGAATGGTGATGGGATTTATATAATCTTTCTAACTCCTGGGTGAGTGATAATATAATCGCTCACTTTGCTTTATTCTGATCAGAGAAGGTCGTGGCTACCGGACCCGCTGATTGGTTCCCGCTGTATCCAAACACAGCAGGAGCGGGTCGCCGGCGGCACGCGCCCCAGACTCAGAGGAGGAAGCAATGTACAGGTACTTTGTTTCACTCAGCCGGGCCGCCCTGCTGTTCGGTGGATCATCCGGAAGCAGTTAAAGTCATGCTGTAACCTGTCTAGTGAGCAATACACATCTGCGAACGTTGTTTTTTTTTTTTCAAATAAACGGAACTTTCATACATCGCAAGCTCTCAGCTCTGGTTCAAATTCCATAACTCCTGTGGTAATGGAGTTACCTCTATAAAAATTGGTAAACTAAGGTATGGGAAGATGCCAATTACACTAAACAATCCTATATTACAAAGCCCAAGGGGCTAATAAAACATATTAGATCTCCTAAGCAAAACATACATAATATTTTATAAATAAACTGCATTTTCATTCTGCTTATTATGTTTATCAGATTGGACAAGATTGGACTAACTCTGCAAGCGAATTGGACTCTGCATGGAATCAAAGACCAGGTAAACATTACTCAAGAATTTCTTCACTTTTATGCCATTTTGTTTTACTGTTGCATATGTCTATTTTGTAATATGTCTTTCTATAAATATTTTCTTGCACATATTCTTCTTCCTTTCATTAACACATCATTTGAAGATCAATGGGTTGAATATCTGAATGCCCTAACTAGAAATGAAAGAATTATCCTTTAAAGAAAGCTACCATTTTGTAATTACATTACTGTCAGGCATAGTAGCAAGTGATACAGAAATAAGGTCAGAATTGCAACAACACAAGCTATGAGTGGTAAATGTTTCTGTCAAAACAGGTGATGACAGCTATCATGTGTGTGTGTATGAAAGATCAAGAGCCCTTTCACACAGGCAGACCGATCGGGTCAGCCAGTCACTTTTTCAGGAGGATCCAACCGGGGCCCTCCAGTCTCCCCTATGGTGCAGTGGGTGTCAACGGACATGTCTCTGTTGACACCCGCTGACATCTGATCCGATCCTGTCGACTAAAAACAGATGGATGGGAATTTGTTCCCCATCCATCTTTCAGACCGGATCAGATGGTAATCGGGTGTAAACAGACATCTGTTTACATCCGACCGCCCATAGAGGAGAGTGGGCTGCGTCTGTGTCCACTCTGCATAAATGGAGTGGACACGGACCAGTCATCCGCCTGCTCATCGGGGATCAGTGGACAGATTTCCCACTGCACAGGCAGACTCCAATGGAGCCTACCCCGTGTAGAAGGGGCCTAACTGCTCAGTAACAATGACTCTCTATCTGCTAGTGCTTAGATTGTTGTCCAAGAGCTGGAAAATCTTTGCTCAGGCTGAGGCAGATGTGTAATATTGTGTGTAATATTCTGGTCACAGCAGTTGGATCTGAGAGTGTAATCATCAAAACTTTCTCTTAGCACCTCCTCCAATGAGCGTGCCTCATGCTTTTCTAGTTTAATATGTTGGGATGTACATTGTACCCCTACCCATTCATCAAAAAGTAAAAATCACAAAAGACAGTTTTTGCCAAGTCCTTTATTAAAAAAAAAAAAAAAGTCTTGCGATGTCCATCCATCGTCAATCACGGTGCCGAAAAATAGAAAATAAAAACGAAAATACTACGCCACCATGGGAGGCGTCCTGCCGACTGCTGTCTCTTGGCTGTGACAGCTGTTATATAGGCAAGGGCGGGGCAACCCACTGACACAACTGGATGACCCCACCCCCCCGATGGCACATGATGTCAGAAGGGGTGGGGTCACTCGGTTACATCACCGGGTGCCCTGCCTTCGCCGATATAACAGCTGTCACAGGAGGACTTGTCAAAAACTGTGTATTATGGTTTTTACCACCACTTTTTTTGGTGAATGGGTATATTATACCCATTTACATGGGGGGGTGGGATCTGGGGGCCCCCTTATTAATGGGGGCTTCTAAATTCTGATAAGCCCCCTACCCTCTCCATGTTGAGGGCAAGCAGCCTGGTATGGTTCAGGAAGGGGGGTGCTTGCTTGTCCCCCCCTATCCTGGCCTGCCAGGCTGCTTGCTGGGATAAGGGTCGGATGGATTTTGGGGGGGACCCCACGCCAATTTTTTTTTACATTTTGGCATGGATTTCCCCTTAAAATCTATGCCAGGCCCAAAGGGACTGGTATGGATTTTGGGGGGGACCCTGCGTCATTTTGTTTTTAAATTTTGGCGTGAAGTTCCCCTTAAAATGTATACCCCCTTAAAATGTATACCCCCTTAAATGTATAAAAGGTATTAACTGGGGGGGGACCCATGCCGTTTTTTTCTTAATTCTGTCATAGTGTTCCCCTTAACCACAATACACTATATTATATACTGTACAGTGCACGATATACCCTGCACCATATTATATAAACTATACGGACTGCACTATGTACTCTGAACTGCAGTATATATACTATACGAACTTCACTATATACTCTGCAGAAAAATTGGGCCTTAGGTGTTGGTGGTGCCAGAACACTGTAACTGCTCCTGACAGTTACTTTTGTTGGGCGACGAAACAGGCCTTGCTGTTAAATATTATTTCAAAAATTGTAATTACATGTCCCAGTCAAACAGGTGCAGACAATTTGGGCCTTTGGTTTTGGTGGTGTCAGAACACTGTAACCCCTCACAAATACTCTTGTTGGGTGCAGGAACGGGCCCTGCTGTTAAATATTATTTCAAAAATTGTAATTACACACCCCAGTCAAACAGGTGCAGGAAAATTGGGCCTTTGGTTTTGGTGGTGCTAGAACACTGTAACCCTTCACAGTTACTCTTGTTGGGCGCAGGAACGGGCCCTGCTGTTAAATATTATTTCAAAAATTTTAATTACATTCCCCTGTTAAACTTGGACTGAAAACCATCCCTTGAAGACTGCTGCGTGTTATCGTATACATCCATGCTGACACAATCCTCCTCCTCTTTTTCCTGTGTGTTTGACGGCCCTGCAGGAATATTATCTGCATAAAGGGGCCCTTAAGAGGAAAGGAAGTCCTCCTCCTTCTCCCGCTGTTCTGCCTCAAGTGCCCTGTCCATGATTCCACGAAGCGTGTGCTCCAGCAGGAAGACTAGAGGGAGAGTTTCACTGATGCATGCATTGTCGCTGTTCACCATCCATGTGGCCTCCTCAAATGGTGACAGGACAGTGCATGCATCCTTGATCAGTAGCCACTGGCGTGGCGAAAAGAAGCCAAGCTCCTCTGACCCTGTCCTGGTGCCATACTCGCACGGGTACTCATTGATGGCCCTCTACTGTGTGTGCAGCCGCTGCAGCATTGTCAATGTTGAGTTCCACCTGGTGGGCATGTCACAAATGAGGTTGGTTGGTTGGTGGGCAGGTTGCATTCCCGTTGAATGTCAGCCAGCCAAGCACTGGCATTGTATGATCGGTGGAAATTACCACAGACTTTTCTGGCCTGCCTCAGGAGCTCTTGTAAGTCTGGGTACCTGGTCAAGAAATGCTGCACCACTAAATTCAGGACGAGTGCCAAACGTGGAACATGGGTCAAGTGTCCCTTCGGAGGGCGGAGAGAAGGTTGGTGCCATTGTTGCATACAACTATTCCTTGCTCAAGCTGCCGTGGCATCAACCACCTCTGAGCCTGCCCCTGCAGAGCTGACAGAATCTCTGCCCCAGTGTGGCTCCTGTCCTCTAGGCAGACCAACTGAAGCACCGCATGGCATCTTTTAGCCTGACTGCTTGCGTAGCCCTTTGAACGCTTACAAGGCACTGCTGGTTCAGAGGACAATTCTGCAGAAGAGGCCATAGAGGAAGAGGAAGAGAAGGGGTGGAGCAGAGAGAAGTGGCAGAATCACCACCAACTTTTTGGAGGCGTGGTGGCGGAACAAGCTCCAACAACACTGAACCCTGTCCTGCATCCTTCCCAGCTGCCAGCAGAATTACCCAGTGCACCGTGAAGGAAAGGTAACGTGTAAAGCCCATGCCTGCTGGACCATGAGTCAGCAGTTATATGAACCTTGCTACTGACCACCCTGTCCAAGGCCAAAACATTGCCTTCCACAAGACGGTAGAGAGCCGAAATGGCCTTACGTGAAAAGAAATGCCTTTTTGGAACTTGCCACTGGTACAGCACATTCCACAAATTCATGAAGGGGGCAGAGTCTAATAGCTGAAAAGGCAGCAGTTGCAGTGCTAGCAATTTGGCCAAACTAGCATTTAGATGCTGAGAATGTGGATGACTGGGACAGAATTTCTTTTTACGGTTCAGCAACTGGGTGTAGCGATCTGTGGTGCACAAGCATGTGGTGCACAAGCAGCTGCTGTTCTGGCCACGTTTGATCCACTTCAGACATAGGTTGCAAACAGTAATGGTGCGATCTGCTGCACACCTGTCGAAAAAAGCCCACACCAAGGATCTTTTGCAAGTCAGTGGGGAGTCAGCTGCGTCTTGCACCTGCAGAGCTCTGTGCTGTGATGCAATAGGGTGGCTGCCCTTAATTTGCCCCCTGGAGGACATCCTGCCTCGTTGGAGTTGTGTATCCTCCTTCTCCTCACTTTCCTCCTCACTTTCCTCCTCTCTTCTCTCAGGCACCCAAGTACAGTCGGGGATCTCATCATCCCCTCCCTCCTCATCACTGGAGAAAAAATTGGCAGTATGCTGCAGCTGGGGGAACATGACTGCCAGTTTCTTGTCCTTCTGTGGCACGCCCTCTCTCTAGGCTCATGTTACTCCCTTCCTCAACATGGAAACCAACATCGGAGCCTTCAAATTGCTGCGCATCCTCCAGCAACATGTAACCGACACTATGGTTAAATAATTCTGGTGACTCCTCCGTGCATGATGGTGGGGCTATGGAAGGAGTAACTGTAGACAAGGAGCAGGTGGAATAGGCCGCTTTGGCAGCTTTGTTGGAAGACAAACTACTATGAGCCTGGGTGACAGAGGATGAGGAGGATGGGGACGGCTTTGTTATACACAACACCAACTCTTCTGCATGTTGTGGCTCAATAACACGGCCAAAAAAAAAGGACAACAGTGTCCCACAGCCACCTGCAGAGGATGCACCATGTCCACCACCACCACTGTTGACTGTAGACACAGAGTGGCCTGTGAGTGTCTGTCTCTCCTTGGTGGCCTTCCGGACATGATGGGTTTTTTTTGTAACACCGCACTACACTGTATTATATACTGTGTACATTGCCTGCACTGTATTAGAAACTGTACACCGGCGGCACTGTATTATATACTGTGTAAACCGCCTGAAGTGCATTATATACTGTACACCACCAAATGCACTATATATATATATATATATATATATATATATATATATATATATAGAGTCTACACTGAATGCAGATTATAGATAGATAGATAGATAGATAGATAGATAGATAGATAGATAGATAGATAGATAGATAGATAGATAGATAGATAGATAGATAGCCTGAAGGGTCTTATATACTGTGTACACCGTTTGAAGTGTATTAGAAACTGTACACCACTGAATGCTCTATATTTAGGCTACACTGAATGCAGAGTATGTCAACAATTCTGTGTTTTTCTGTCAATATGGGGTACTGTGTGTACATTAATGAGGGAAAAAAAATGAACTCACCGTAAATGATTTTAGCAAATGGCTGCCGTATAACAAAGAGTGAAAAATTTAAGGGGGTCTGAATACTTTCCGTCCCCACTATATATATATATATATATATATATATATATATATATATATATATATATATATTAGACTGTATATATATATGTAGCGCTGGTAGATTTGTGATCTACCATCTGATAGGTAAATTTAGTGACTTGTTCGTTAGGAAAGTTAGATTTGCCTCTGTTCCAGCTTGGCTGACGTTGCGAGTGTTTCCATACTGAGCCGGTGGGGGTCGCTGTTACCACTGGCTAGTGTTGGAAGGGCAACATGTTGAAGCGTATGAGTGCTCCTCTGTCCCGGAGACGACTCGGTGGAGGTGGTCCTCCGAGTTGCATTTTGGGAGAGGGTATTTATGGGACAGATGCCATATTTTGTTTCGGTTTTACAGCCACCTGCTGGCCCCCCTGGCCGACAGGTATGCGTTAGAGTGCTATCTCGTGGTCCTCCGTTTCAGAGGCTCGCGTTGCTGCGGCGCATGGGTGGGCCCAAAAGCTTGTCTGGGGCCTACCACAGCAGCCAAGGAATGGTCCTGAGATGTCTATCCAGAGTGAAGAAACTGGACAACCGAGGAGATCCCAGGGGAGGACCCATCATGGAAGGATCATGCAGAGTGCTGGTCTGGAGAGGGGCCTGGTGACTCGGTTGGAGGACGTATCCTAAAGTAACTTTACAGCAAGTCTGTGGCAGAGACTTTTGTTCGTGCTGCGTGCTGGCTGCTAGGCAGGTGAGAGAGGCCTATGCAGGCGAGCAAAGAGTGTGCCCCACGAGGGGAGCGCATTCTACTATAATCTTCAATTCTAAAGGGCATTTGTCAAGAATCCTACAGAAAGGTATTTGAGCTTTCCCTGCAGTTCCCCTTCTGCCTCTTTCCTGCTACTTCATTTGTTAATTGTTCAATAAAGCATTGAAAACGTACTCAAGTGTTGGTGCTTGTAACGTCCGGAGTTAAACTCAACGGAACCCTAGACCCGGTGCCGGTGAAACAGAGGAAAGGAGAGTGAAGATAAAAGGGCCGCTTTAAACCAGCAGCTCCGCCGAGAGTTATTGCTAAATATATATATATATATATATATATATATATATATATATATATTTCTATATTAATACATCGCCTGAAGTGTATTTTATACTGTACACCACCGAATGCAATATATATATATATATATATATATATATATATAGGCTACACTGAATGTGCAGACTATATATATATATATAATATATATATGTATATATATATATATACACACTAGACTGACTGTATATATATATATATATATATATATATATTTATTACATACACTGCCACTAACTACATAACCTGCCTAATCTAGCTCAAGCTATCTCTCCGTCCACGCCAACAACACTACACGCGGCCGCTATGTAAGCAGCCTTATATAGTGTGGGGCATGGACTTAGTCCCCCTGAGCCATGACTGGCCAAAGGCACCCTGCCTTTGGGCAATTATGGCTCTTGCAGCAGAGCGCACTGTGATTGACCAAAGCATGCAGGTCAGGTGCATGCTTTGGCCAATCATCAGACGAATGCACTGCGATCTCGCAGTGCATTATGGGGCGTTCCGCGGGACTCTAATTTCCTGCTAACGCCCCATAATGTTTACTGTAGGGCGAACACACAATGTTCGAGCTCATCCCTACTGCTAATTCTGCTGCTGGCAGTGTAGTAGAAGCCCAGATGAGTTTGCACTGCCAGCCTTTCACGAACAAGTAAATAAAGCACAGACCATCAGAAAGTCTGTGAAAGAATGCAATAGTCTATTCTCAGATTAAATATACCTACTACTTTATTCTGCATTTTAGGTACATTTACATTGGTATAATTACAATTCTGTTTAAAAAAGCCTGTACAACATAACTACTATCACCAGCACTGTTGTTCATGATGTTTCTTGTTGTGGCATTGAGCTGTCACCTTTTACCAGATAACATCACACATTAAAACTGTTCATTTAGCTGAGCCTGTCCCTTAACAATCTATGCCTTATTTAATTCATCAGTGCATGTGCAAATATATAACATGAAATGAATATATACAGTACATGTACAGTATATATAGAAACTGCATATAGAAAAAAATCCAGGGTTGCAACACACAAAAGACTGATAATACTGCTGCTAATTGCAAAGCAGGGGCTTAGTATTGTCAGACTGAAACAGGAAGTGTTGTTACTGGCAGGATCTCCAGGTAAGACATTTTGCAATATATTTACTAAAAAAAGGTTTGCTTAAAAAAATTATTTACAATGAGGCATGACACAAAACTTACTGAAGGTTACAATAAATGCTTATTGAAATTTCTACCTGTTATTTACTTCCATATATTATTATAAACTTCCTCCCGAGGTTTGTAGGGTTTCTTAAACAGTAAAAAATGGTTGATTGATTTCATGCTTTTACTGATCACAAGTGTAAGGGAGAATTTTTCCACTGACCATCAGTGTAAAGGACACTACAATTTTCACAGTCTCCATTTTTGGCCATTACTTATTATATTATTAATTTCCTTTATGATTATTACTGATAATAATGTAATTTATAGCAAAGGAGGGTGTCTGTGTAAAAAAATGATCTGCACTAGGGTAATGATTGTACACAGAACAATTTTAGTAGGGGTTCCTCAACACCTCTAAATTATTGGAAGGTTCCTTCTGGGTAAAAAGGTTGAGAAATACTGATCTATCATATATATAGCCTTCTAGTAATTAATAATACCACCTGTCTACATCACTCTTACTTGCCACTACATTGCAAATAAATATCATTGGCAGAATAAAACAGTGAATGTGAATCTAAAGGCTTTGAGAACATCAATTCCCATGATTAAAATACACAAATATGACTTATTCACCTTGCCGTGACAGCAAAAAATAACAGAAAATCCCTGACATAAAACATTTTTGAATTACCTCCAGAACATTTCAATGACAAAGTCAGGTATTAAAAAAACACAAACAAAAAGGCTCTATTCAAATCCACTTTTGTTGAAATAACATTTCTCAGTATTCATGTTTTGCATGCAAAGCATTGTCTTTGCTGGTTACTGTAAGGTTTAAAGATTCCCCGGGAGAGGGTTTAAGGTTTGCCCGTGTTAGTGTGAAGTACACATTGACTTTTGCATTGTCCTTTTTATGTAGTATTTAGTAGTGCTCTTTTTATATAGTATTAGGAACTCCAGAGAATAAAGTTAAAAAAAAATCTATGACAATGATTCTGTTAGATAAAAACTGAAGAACTCAGGGACCAACAGAGGGGAAGAAGGCTGGAGAAATATTTAAACTAGGATCTGAGAAAAAAGGGATCAGAAAGGTATATACCATATATATAGAGCAAAAGACTAGGGGGGAATGGGATATGGAATATTGGGAGAGCAGGGCTCAAACTAGACAACAGAGAAATTGCACTACCTAAATCCAATACAAAAAGAGGCGATGAATCAAATTATAGCACAAAAATGAGTAATAGAATATTAAATACTAATAGAAAATTAAACGGTATGTTAAGCCTGTCAAAACAAAACGGATGAACTAGAACATCTGTTATTCAAGGAGAATTTTGACTTTGCAGGAATGTCGAAACCTGGTTGGACAGCTCACAGAGCTGGGCTGCTAATGTCAAGCAGTGCACTTTATTTCAGAGGGGGAGAATTGGCAGAAGAGGTGGAAGTAGAGGTATGCATGAATGTGAAGAGAAATCTGGAATTGAATTCGAGAGGCAATATCTCTAACGAGAACTGTGATGGTATACAGTCATAATGGTTGTAACTCCCTAAGAATGTAACAAATAGTAAATTATAAAGAACACACAAGGCAAGTGGGAGTGTTTTAAAGATGTATTAACCACTTCAATACCGGCGTATTGTCAAATGACGGCCGCAGATGGGATCTCCCATCCTGGGTGGCTGTCATATGACGTCCTGGGCTTCCCGGCCGTCTAGGGGGCGTGCGCCCGCCGCGTTGCTCGGGACCGTTGCTCGGGTCCGCCGGGCACCCGCGATTGCCCGTTAACTGAGAAGGACCTTGGATCTGTCAGTTGTGTTCCTAGTACAGAGGAACACCGATCGGTCTCCTCTCCTTGTGAGTCCCCACCCCCTACAGTTAGAATCACTCCCCTAGGAAACACATTTAACCCCTCGTGTCCCCCTAGTGGTTAACCCCTTCCCTGCCTGTCACATTTATACAGTAATCAATGCAATTTTAAAGCATTGATCGCTGTATAAATGTGAATGGTCCCAAAAATGTGTCAAAAGTGTCCGATGTGTCTGCCATAATGTTGCAGTCATGAAAAAAATTGCAGATCGCCGCCATTACTAGTAAAAAAAATAAAAAAAATAAAACTTTTTTAAAAATGCCATAAATCTACCCCGTATTTTGTAGACGCTATAACTTTTGCGCAAACCAAAAAATATACGCTTATTGCGATTTTTTTTTACCAAACATATGTAGAAGAATACATATCGACCTAAACTGAGGAAAAAAATAGTTTAAAAAAAAAATGGGGATATTTATTATAGCAAAAAGTATAAAATATTGTGTTTTTTTTCAAAATTGTCGCTCTTCTTTTGTTTATAGCGCAAAAAATAAAAACCGCAGAGGTGATCAAATACCACCAAAAGAAAGCTCTATTTGTGGGAAAAAAAGGACGTCAATTTTGTTTCGGTACAGCACCGCACGACCGCGCAATTGTCATTTAAAGTGCAACAGCGCTGAAAACTAAAAATTGGATTCGTGCATTCGTTATTGTATTTCACTGGGTAAAAAACATTAACAATATAATTCATGAGGCTAAATTCTAGTTTTAACCAGTTCCGGACCAGCCGCCACAGTTATACTGAGGCAGGTTGGCTCTCCTGGGAGTAGCTGTACGTCAGGCGCACTGCCACATAGGGGGGTGCGTGCGCACGCACCTGGTGCATCCGTGGCGATCGGATTCAGAACCGATCAGTCTCCAGGCCCAGGCCAAATGATTTCTGGCCTGGACCTGGTGATCAGTTCTGGCAAATGGGAGACTGTCCCCTGCCTGTAAGTGCAAACACAGGCAGGGGAAGTGATGTCATCTCCCTCTCTGGAATTTTTTTCCGTTCCAGAGAGAGGAGAGAGGACATCCAAACGTGAGTTGCGCCAACATTACACTGACACAGTACACATAGGCACACTTTTCACCCCCTGATCACCCCCGGATGCCCCCCCCCCAGTTAACCCCTTCACTCCCTGTCACAGTGTCACCAAGTACAGTTTTCATATTTTTCTTTGATCACTGTATTGGTGTCATTTGTGACACTAATCAGCATTAGGGTACTTAGTAGTAGGCCCAGATAGGTCTAGGCCCCCCCTAAACCCCCTTAATAAAGGGTTAACCCCTTGATCACCCCCTGTCAGTGTGCAGTTAGGCAGTTAGCTAGTTAATGTCACCGTCAGGTTTTTATAGCATCAGGGTACCCACCATATATTGCTGAATAAAGGTTTAACCCCCTGATCACCCGGTGGGTGACATTAGTTAGGTTCTAGTGTCAGTTAGGGGTCATGTCAGCCCCAGGCAGCATCAGATTAGTGCCAGTAGCGCTAACACCCACGCATGCACCATACCCCTCCCTTAATAGTATAGTGTCTGAATGGATCAATATATTTGATCTGATCAAATTTATACTAGCGTTCCCAGTAGTTTAGGGTTCCCAAAAACGCAGTGTTAGCGGGATAAGCCCAGATACCTGCTAGCACCTGCGTTTAGCCCCTCCGCTCAGCACAGCCCACCCAAGTACAGTATCAAGCGATCACTATCACTTACAAAACACAAAACATATAACTGCAGGATTAGCAGAGTCAGGCCTGATCCCTGCGAGCACTAACAGTTTTTTTTAGAGTGCTTGAAGCAGTCGCTGACAATCAGGTGCCTTTTTTTCCCGTGCATTTCACTAGTTGTACCAGTAAATTTAGAGGCCACAATGTCCAATCGAAGGTAAAGTAGTGAAGAGACCTACATGTTTCTGAGCATGACAGATGAGAGTGAAGAGGAAGTCACCCATCTGTCAGATTCAGGATCAGAATATGATCCAGTAGACAGCAGCGGCACCCTGACAGATAGCTCTGACATGGTCCCTGCCAAGGTCAAACGTACCCAACCACTTTCTTCTGCTGTTGTTGAGATGCAAGAACCGCAGGACTCTCGTATGAAACAGAGAGCCAGTACTAGTGTTGCTCATCCTTCTGGTGAACTGGCAAGCACCAGCAGCCTAGTACATCCTGGTCGTACATCCAGCACTGCAGTAACACTTGGTGATGTGGCGAGTCCCATAAGTGCAGTTCAAGCTGGTGCGGTGGCTAGCACAAGTAGTGTCTCGCAGCCACCAAGAAGACAAACACAGGCCCATCGAGCCCATAGTGCCCTTTCCACTGCATTTGCCAATCCAAATTGGGAGCCCACCACTTCTGCAGCGCCCGTACTTCCCCCATTCACTAGCCAACCCGGAATTCAGGTGGAAACAGTTGATTTTACGTCACTTGATTTTTATTCACTGTTTTTAACGGAAGATCTCTATAGATCTACTGTGGACCAAAGCAATTTGTATGCTGGTCAATTCATTGCTGCTAATCCCCAGTTGGCCCTTGCCAGAGATTGGAAACCTATTACGGTTTCCGAATTTAAGACCTTCCCAGGCCTATCCCTCCTCATGGGCATAACTAAAAAAAGTGAGTTGCGGTCATATTGGTCCACTGACTCAATTCATCATATGCCCGTGTTCTCTGCTTGCATGACAGGACACGATACGAGCAGATCTTTTTTTTTTCACTTCAACGACAATGAACTCTCTCGTCCTCAGGATGACCCTGGATTTGATTGGCTCTACAAAATTTGGCCCCTCGTAAACCACTTGAACCAACAGTTTGCAGCCTTGTTTACACCCGATCAGGTTGTCTGCATTGATGAGTCCCTGATTATATTTTCTGGCCGCTTGTCTATCAAACAGGATCTTCCCAGCAAGCGAGCCAGATATGGGGTCAAGATGTATAAGCTCTGTGACAGGGAAACAGGCTATACATATAGTTTTATGGTTTACGAGGGAAGAGATAGTCACGTGGAGCCAGAGAACTGCCAAGACTACATAGGGAGCACTGGTAAGATTGTGTGGGACATGGTGTCACCCTTATTCAGAAAGGGGTACCACTTGTACGTGGACAATTATTAGACAGGTGTGACACTTTTTAGTCACCTTTTTCAGTGTGGAATCTAATCGCCGGGGCTTCCCCCAACGGCTTGTCCTGACTTAGACGGGGGGAGAGAGCCTGCTTGAGATGTAATAATTTGCTCACAGTGAAGTAGAGGGATAATTGGAATGTTTTCGTTCAGTCCTCCCTTCACGCAGATACGATAGTCGAAATTCCAACGGCGACTGGTGTGGAGAAACCCCTCTGTGTCAATGAATATAACCTTAACATGGGAGGGGTGGACCTCAACCACCAGATGTCGGCGCTGTACTTAATTGCCCGTAAGGCCAGACGCTGGTACAAAAAAGTGTCTGTATATTTATTCCAATTGGCTCTTCTGAACGCTTATGTGCTATACAAAGCTTCAGGACAAACTGGATCCTTCCTAAAAATTCCAGGCAGGATCATCACAGCCCTTCTGTTTCCAGACAGTGCTATGGCCCAACTTCCCAAAGCAAATGTAGTGAGCCGGCTGCATGAGAGGCATTTTCCGTATGTCCTCCCTGGTACCCCTGCCCAAAGAACACCCCAAAGAAGATGTCGTGTCTGCAGAAAGCACGGATTTAGGGGTGACACCCGCTTTTATTGTCCCTCCTGACCTGACCAACCTGGTCTCTGCATCGGTGACTGTTTCAAATGCTACCACACACTAATGGAGTATTAGCAGCACTCCACAGTCCTAGACACTTAGACAGGGTCTCGAAAGATGAGATGGCCATCACATTTTGAGAGACCCTAATCTGAAACATTTACAGTTACAGTTTACAGTTTATATAAAAGTGCAAAAAAAAGCCAAAAAGAGTTGTAATTTTATTTTTCTTCTTTCTCTATTGTTCTCTCTCTTATGTTCGCTCTTTATTGTCCCCTCTCTATTGTTCTATATCTATTGTTCTCTCTCTATTGTTACTGTATTTTAGAACTGTAATGTTTTATTTTTACTGTTTTTTATTGTATTTGCTTTGCAGTTATGGAATGTCTTACTGTTATACTGTAATGTTACTTTGTTTTATTGTTAACCATCATTTGCTTAGCAGGTACGCCATTCAGCTGCAACACAGGTTTATTTATTCTGACAGCGACAGCATTTGCTCCCACGATATGTAAAGCCATAACTCCAGCACTGTAGGAGGTGATTTCACCACCACAGTTAAAAAAAAAAGAGCATATATGCCGAAGCATGGGGGAAGGGGTGGAGGGGTGATTTGCTCCTAACATTAGGGGCGGCTTGCCCCATGCTTTGGCATATATTTTTTAGGCACAGATTGCGATAAAAAAATAAGTTGTTTTATTGAGTTCATGTTTTATTGTTACCATTGTTTGCTTTTCAGTTACGCCATTCAGCTGCAGCACTGATTTATTTATCTTGACAGCAACAACGTTTGCTCTCACGATACGTAATTCAGCGACTCCAGCACTGTAGAGGTGATTTCACCACTACAGTTTAAAAAAAAAAGGTGCATGTATGGCAGTCATTAGAAGTGGGTGGATGAAGGGAGGTATTCTAATGGTGGGCATACCCACCAATCAATCTCTTTTTTTCGTTCAGCCCACAGGCTGCATGAAAAAAAGAACATTACAATATATGCCCAACAAGGACCTGCAACGTACTGGTATGTTGCTGGAATTTGAGTGGTTATACCAGAATGATGCCTGCAGGTTTAGGTATTATCTTGGTATCATTCTTTTCAGCCAGCGGTCAGCTTTCATGTAAAAGCAATCCTAGTGGCTAATTAGCTTCTAGACTGCTTTTACAAGCAGTGGGATGGAACGTCCCCCCCCTCCATCTTCCATGGTTTTCTGGGGCTCTCCTGCTCCACCAAGGAACCAGAGAATGCAGCCGGTGGTTCTGCCAGTTGATCATAGAGCTGATCAGATACCAGAATGGCTCCAATCATCTCTAGGGCTTAAGACATTGGAAGCTATGAGCATTTCATGACTTCAGTTTCGCCACATAAAAACAGCGCCATTGGGAAATTGGGAAAGCATTTTATCACACCGATCTTGGTGTGGTCAGATGCTTTGAGGGCAGAGGAGAGATATAGGGTCTAATAGACCCCAATTTTTTCTAAAAAGAGTACCTGTCACTACCTATTGCTATCATAGGGGATATTTACATTCCCTGACATAACAATAAAAATGATAAAAAAAAAATGAAATGAACAGTTTAAAAATAAAATAAAAAAGCAAAATAAATAATAATTTTTTTTAAAAAAAAAGCACCCCTGTCCCCCTTGTGCTCACATGCAAAGGTGAACACAAGCGTCGGTCTTGTGTCGTATGTAAACAGCAATTGCACCATTCATGTGAGGTATCACCGCGAACATCAGATCGAGGGCAGTAAATTTAGCAGTAGACCTCCTCTGTAAAGCTAAAGTGGTAACCTGTAAAGGCTTTTAAAGGCTTTTTAAAATGTATGTAGTTTGTTGCCGCTGCACGTTTGTGCACAATTTTAAAGCATGTTGTGTTGTTAGCCATGTACTTGGCATAAGATCATTTTTTTTATTTCCTCAAACAATTGGGCAATATAGTGTGTTTTAGTGCATTCAAATTTAAAAAAGTGTTTTTTTCCCAAAAAATAGCTTTTTTTTTAAATCGCTGCGCAAATACTGTGTGAAAAAAAATTTGCAACACCCACCATTTTAATCTGTAGGACCTTTGCTTTAAAAAAATATATAATGTTTGGGGGTTCAATGTAATTGTCTAGCAATTAATTTTTTCATGTAAACAAAAAGTATCAGAAAGGGCTTTGTCTTCAAGTGGTTAGAAGAGTGGGTGATGTGTGACATAAGCTTCTAATGTTGTGCATAAAATGCCAGGACAGTTCAAACCCCCCCCATATGACCCCTTTTTGGAAAGTAGGCACCCCAAGCTATTTGCTGATAGGCATGTTGAGTCCATGGAATATTTTATATTTTGTCACAAGTTTCGGGAAAATCATAAACTTTTTTTTTTTTTGCACAAAGTTGTCACTAAATATATTGCTCAAACATGCCATGGGCATATGTGAAGTTACATCCCAAAATACATTCTGCTGCTTCTCCTGAGTATGGGGATACCACATGTGTGAGACTTTTTGGGAGCCTAGCCATGTACAGGACTCTGAAAACCAAACACTGCCTTCAGGCTCTCTAAGGGCGTAAAATGGTGATTTCACTTCCTCACTACCTATCACAGTTTCGGAGGCCCTGAAATGTCAAGATAGCACCCCCCCCCCCCCCCCAAATGACCCCATTTTGGAAGGTAGACACTTCAAGCTATTTTCTGAGAGGCATGTTGAGTCTATGGAATATTTTATATTTTGCCACAAGTTTCTCTATGGCTGAATTTCCATGCTATAGACTTGCAGAGCTCTTGCTGTAGACTCATTACTGTAACTTTGCTCTTGCTGTAGACTTGCCATGCAAATTTGCTACAAATTGGAAAAGTGTCAACTGGAACTTGTGCTTCAAGTGCTTTGCAAGTATACAACTAGCCAGTGAGAATGTGCAGCAAGTTAACAGACAGACTTACAATTCAACACTGCCACACATTTGTGGTAGGTTATCCTTGCTATCTGGGTAGGAAACAGTGGGGATCACTGAAGGCAGAGGAACACACTAGAAGAGAACACAGAGGGTCCAGCGGATAGTGTGTGGAGGTTTTGCTTAAACACTGAGCAATACTCAAACTAGTTCTTTAAGATGGTGCCTCCTCCATGATACGCTGAAAGCTGATGACCACACTCAGAGGAAAACACTGGGCACTGGAGTGTGGAACAAGGAAATGTGAAAGTAACAGCAATAACATGACCTTTCGCCAAAGAAACCTCTGTGGCTAACAGAAAATCAGGTACAAAGGAGAAACTTAATGTGAATAAATCAAATCACCAGCTCAGATGACTTACATTCACAAGTTCTTAGGCAACTTTGCTCAATTAAGCCCCATTCACACTGGAAGAGTTTAAAGGACATTTCTAAAGGTATATAAATACATGTGATGATTTTACAGCAGGTAAATGGATCTGAATTCATTCATAAATATACCCTTCAGTGAATTATTTCTGGGGATTATTGTACTGATAGTGTCCTTCAACTATTTAACTAACTGCACACAAATCACTATTTTCCCAAATTATGCTCAACAATAAAAGTTTATAAAAACAATTGCATTTGTTTTAAATAAATGCTAAAAGAGGGAATTTTACTGGAGATTGAACTCATTCTTCCCTCCCACTAAAACACATATACAGTAAAACAGTTTAAATAGAACTGCTACTACCTGAAAATTTCCTGATGCCCATCTGTACATGTAGCAGACTCAGAGTCACCAATACAAGGTGAAACATGCAATTAAATTGTACTCAAGTAACTGTTAGATAATTTTGGGTTATCCAGCTCGAAGGTGCAGAGCCTCCAAACTACCTCAGGCAAAATAGAATTATACATCTGATGCATACGTTGAGAATTGCAGACTCTCTTCACATTCCACTGAGATAATAACTGTAATCTTCATAGTGTAGTGTAGTGAATCAAGAAAAAATCAAGCTTACCTGTTTTTCCTGTATTGCGAATTAAAGTATGATTGGACACTTGCTCCCAGCCTTGAAAAGTTAGTTTCTTGAGATTCATGTTCAGCTGTGTGAGATTCTCATCGATGTTGATGGGAGATTGTCTGGCACCATTGCATGCTGGATATTTTTTCATCCAATTTGTTTGGTTAAAGCTTTCTGTAGAAAAAAAAAATACCATAAATATAAACATTAGAATAACAATTTACATAAATCGCAATTTTTTTTCTAGCATTGCAGTCAGTTGGGTTGTAATAATACTATAATGATAGTCCCTCGCCCTGATCACTAAAGGGTCAGTTCTTTTTCTCCACAGAAAGTGAACAATCCTTATACAATACATATCAATGCATAAATTGAGTATAGGTGACCACAACAGGATACTGCCCATGCAGAAACGGGCCAGGAAAACTTGGTGATTTAGATGAGGGGCAGATGTTGCTAATATACCTACTGGCTCCCCAGCATAACTCTGTAGCCCTATAGTCTGAGGAGCAAAATAGAGGTAAATTAGAGTAAAAATGGTGTACACATACCTTTGGAAAAAAATCTCAGCATTTCTAATAATTACGTTTTGTAAAATGATGTTATTTGTCTCTGAAGAAAATTTATTGATATACTGTATCTGCTACCAGATACAAGTCTGGTTTCCCTTTTGTTTTAGAATGGGCTACACAAATAAAGAGTTACTCTGAAAAACTGAGTTTGCCTTTTGTCAAATATTATTATTTTTTAAAATAAACCTTAGCACCACATGGCTTCTGAAAGCTCAGTGGTTGACGAGGATATAGAAATAGAATATAGTTTTGGGATGTTTCCAGATTTGTGCTCTGCATTAAAAAGTACACTTACCAAAAAAATGTAACCGGGTGCTTAGCTAAGAATGGAGAGTTAGGCTCCTTTCACACTGGGTCGGGAGCGGCGGCGGCGGTAAAATGGCACTATTTTTAGCGCCGTATTACCGTTGTGTTAGCAGCGGTATTCGGCCGCTAGCGGCGCGGTTTTACTCCTCTGCTAGTGGCCGAGAAAGGGTTAAAGCCACTGCAAAGCGCTGCTGCAGCAGCGCTATGTTGGCGGTATAGCCGCGCTGCCCCATTGATTTCAATGGGCAGGAGCGGTGAAGGAGCAGTGTATACCCCGCCACTTCACTGCTCCAAAGATGCTGCTAGCAGGACTTTTTTTACTGTCCTGCCAGCACCCCGCTCCAGTGTGAAAGCCTTCAGGGCTTTCACACTGGAGACACAGCAGCGTCTCTTTCAGGGCACTTTGCAGGCGCTATTTTTAGCGCTGTAGCGCCTGCAAAGTGCCCCAGTGTGAAAGGGGTATAAGAGAAACACTGGCTGCAGCTGCTCTCTGTAGCTGCTGACCTGTGGTGCTAAACTGGTTAACAGCTATATAAGAGGAGGGAGCTACTGTGCAGGAAGAGTTCAATACACTGAGTCAGGCAGTACTGCGGGAACTGTAGTCCAGAGGACAGAGACTCTACTGTAATCTAGAGTTTTTGAACTACATATTCTAATCCTTACCAATGCATTGGGTTTATTTACAACTAACCAGTCGTGTGTCTATTTCCTGGCACTAATTCACAAGTTAAAGGTATCTATGCTCATGTTCTTAGAATGCTTGTAGTAACTTTCATTTAACCAGGTGTGTCAGAGGGCTGATGTTGTTCTTGGAGTCAGGGTGCAGAAAAGGAAACCCAAATTATCAAGCAGCTCCTTCGGTTGTAGAGCTATAAAAACCAACTCATTTTTACGATGACATACGTTCACACTAAATGGAAAGTAAAGGATTTGAAATTTCAAGGAACAGAGAATAGAAAGTAAAATTTTTACAAAGAGAGCACATCGTCCACTAATATAGATAGTGGCTGTTACCTTGTTAACGGACCTCGTTGAGTACAATTTTAATTTAATAATATTCTAAAGTTTGAACTGACGGTTGTTTTTGGTCAAACCAACACTCCACAATGGTTTGGGCTGGTTTGAGCACATTTGGGGTCTCTCAAATTAAGCAAATAAGATTTCTTCCATAATGTTACAGCATTAACTCTTATCCTGTACCTCTAGGTCATACATCCTAGGATTCCTCAGGAGGGGTTTTCTCAGCTAAGCACACCCTCCTGCCTGCATGCCTTACCTAAGGGCAGATGGATTCTAGGAAGAAAAAGCTACATGAATCATCCGCCTTTACTCAAGATGGCCGCCCATGGCTAGCAATGATAAGGGGTGTTTCTCAAAGTGATTTCTCAACAAAATAAAGCATGGAGACATGGATAGATGGGTGAGTTATCTTTGAATATTAAAAATGAATTAAATAGTGTTTTCAGTTTGTAATGCTCAGATGTAGTTTTGTTCTGCCTTCAATATGTCAATTAATGTCTATCTCCGTGGAAGTGCTTTTTCAGTTTATTATTTGCAAAGCATACTTAAGTTTCTTTCTACACCTTAAGCTCATTTTTAGAGATTTCATACTTCTTTTTAGGTACTTTTCTGAATCCTTTGTTGTCAAAGCCTTATACTTCAGCTAGTGTTTACTCTTCAGAGCAATATTACATTTGTCAGGTTTAGAAAACTTGGCACAAATACTGCACACCATCAAGTTTATTCACGTCTGTTTAAATAAAATCTTTAGTTTAAAAAGGATGTGATTAGCACACAATACATAGCCAAACAGAGCACAGAATAAAAGCTGGAACATTTCGTATTTCTACAGTTAAATTCATTTTTTTTCTGAGGAGAAAAGTCATATGAAAATGGCAGGATAGATATGTCTGGATGGTTTGTAAAAGATTTGTAAAGAATTAACTATGTTTGGAAAATGGAGTTATATATGTATTTTCATTACATATGAAAACACTTGGCAACCAACGTAGATTTATAAATGTCCTCTCAGCAAGTGGTTAACACCAGGATCAGGGCTGCAGCTACAGTATGATCCTAATATAATTGTTTTCAGCTGGCAACCAGCTTTCCTGTGGAAGTTATCCGCCCAATCATTTTACAGTGCTCCAAAGTCTCCCCCCCCCCCCCACTGGTGTCCATAGCAGTTCCAGGGCAGGCCCAATCCTCTAGGGAGTTCCCCTATTTTCTCTGTGACGAATGATACTTGAAGCAACAAGGATTTAATCACCTCAGGTCTCAGAGCCATAATTTCTTGGCTGACCCTTGATATCTCCATAAAGGGGACCAGTCATCTGCCCAATGCTGGGGGTTGTATAGTATAAGAGGGCGCTTAAACAAAACAATATAAAAAGAAAACACAATATTTAAGCAACGTGACAAATAAAGTGCAAAAGATGCATATAAGGTACTAATATCTTAGTAATACATATAATCCAAAGTGACAGTAAAAGTCCCAATGGATTTAAGTAGTGTCCATATACACTTGAAGTAGTTAGATCTTTATCCCGTCACCACTGGAAACAATCATGGAAAAACAAGGAACACCCAGTGGATGAAGGTAAGTAGCCTACTTACAAAACCACCATGACACCTTTAATTAAAAAGACAGGTCAGGTGGGGCTTTGACAGATTTAGGAACTGTCGCCTGTACTGGTAGACACCAATAGGATAAGCCTAGGAAATCACTCCAATTCAGGATTGCTCAGAAAAAATTGAAAAAGCAGGACCTTAGTATAATTCCGTTTATTATTTAAAAAATACAATAAAAACAGCAAGTCAAGTGGCCTCATTACTCGGCACTGAAGGAAGACCGCATGTAGTACCAGGTGGGTTGTGAAGCAGCCGTGCCGCTCACACTGTATTTTGGCCGGCGTGCGTTCCGCCGCCTGGAGATGCAGAAACCGGAAGTGGCTGGAAGTAAAAACGTTACTGGGATGCGCCTTGATGTACATTTTGCCGTAATGACGTCGTCATCTTCCCAATGCTATCACAAGGAGACTACATAAAAAATTGCAACAGCCTCCATTCTCCGGGGCCTCTGCGTTCACAAAATATATAATATTTGGGGGTTCTAAGTAATTTTCTTGCACAAAATGCTGATTTTAATATGTGTACAAAAATAAAAAAAATGGTAGGCAAGCAGTTCAATCTGCTGTAAAAGACTTGAAAATCTGAACTATAGTTATAGTAAACTGATATAGGACACTTGGGGTGCCTGCATGTAACTTTAGTTATCCTAAATATTTACCAGAAGCCCTAAAAGCCAGGCTCCCTTTTATGAAAGAACTGATGTCCAGCATGACCCCTTCTACATTCCCACACTTTAGTGCTGATCATATGTCGGTTCATTTGACAGACAATGAAGTATGGGTAGGTGTAGGCCAAAGCATTGACTTTTCTGGTAAAAACAGTATTTGTATAATAAAAAAAATGCCTTAAAAAACTATAACATATAACTATATTATTTAAAATAGTAAAAATATTTTAAAAAATCACTAAACATAGTATATGTTTATCAACTTGTATAGTGAATCAGTTTAGCAAACATATATAGAATCCATGCTTTAAAGATTCTTTGTAATATGTGCTATCTTCATCATCACTCTGGTGTGTACACCCTCACCAAATAGTCTTGGCCTCTAAATGAATAGGAATTTTTAGTCATGTTGTCTTTTTTAAATGATAGAATGGCATTCCTCCAGTATACTCTCCTCCAAATTGTAGGCTGATTTAAAATAGAGTATCTCCATCATTTTTCCTCTCAATTTTTAAAAAACAAACAAAAAACCTCTTATTGCATAAATTCACTCGCATGCTTAAGGGGTGATTTACCAGACCCGCAGACTGCCCCTTTAACATCGCAGCAAGCCGCCTTCCCTCTGCTACCTTTATCACACAAGATGAGAAACGTAACAGGTCCAGACAAAGGGCAGGATATTTTGCATTAAGAAGCGGGTGATTGGTTACTAGGCGGGGGGGCGGTCCCAGCAATCAATCACCTGCCTTTCACTTTAAAAGTCCTGCCCTTTGTCCGTACCTGCCATGCTTTGCGTCTTGTGTGATTAAGGTAGCAGAGGGGAGGGGGAGTGCTGTGGTGTTATAGAAGGGGCGGCAGTGTAATATCGATGGGGGGAGTCTGTTATGGGGGGATCTGTGATGGGGGAATCTGTTAGTGGGGGGTCTGGTATGGGGGAGTCAGTTATGAGTGAGTCTGTGATGAGGGGGATCTGTGATGGGGGAGTCTGTTATGGGGGAGTCTGTTATGGGGGAGTCTGTTAGGGGGGAGTCTGTGATGGGGGAGTCTGTTATAGGGGGAGTCTGTTATAGGGGGAGTCTGATATGGGGGGAGCTGTTATAGGGGGAGTATGTGATGGGGGAGTCTGTGATCTGGGGAGTCTGTGATCGGGAAGTCTGATATGGGGGGATCTGTGATGGGGGAGTCTGTTATGGGGGATCTGTTATGGGGGAATCTGTTATGGGGAGATCTGTGGGGGGGGAGTCTGAGATGGGGGATCTCTGATGGGGAGATCTATTATGGCGGAGTCTGTTATGGGGGATCTGTGATGGGGGAGTCTGTGATGGGGGAGTCTGTTATGGGGGAGTCTGTTATGGGGGAATCTGTGATGGGGGATCTGTGGTTGGGGTAGTCTGTGATGGGGCTCTGTGATGGGGGGGCTCTGTGATGGGGGAGTCTGTTATGGAGGGGTCTGTTATGGGGGGATCTCTTATGGGGGGAGTCTGTGATGGGGGCCTGTTATGGGGGGGTCTGTGATGTGGGGGATCTGATATGGGGGCTTTTTCATGGGGGTAATCTGGAATGGGGGGTAAATCTGTGATGGAGAGGAGTCTGTGATGGGGAGGGGGGTTCTGTGATGAGCGGGGTCTGTGATGGGGGGATCTGTGATGGGGAGGGGTTCAGTGATGAGGGGAGTCTGTGAGATACTAATACGTTTATATTGATTAAAATTGTTCTTTATTTTAAATATTGATTTGTTTTTTTCCTGTTTTTTGCACTACAAATAAGATGTGTGCATAGTAATTCATTCATTTTTTTTAAAACTATAGTCTGGCCCCCCAATAGTCTAAGGCCAATTTGCCAAATATGTTAATGTCCCATAAAGCTGGCAATCCATATTCTGTAACATGATGTTTCTCAACTCCAGTCCTCAAGTACCCCCAAAAAATCATGTTTTCAGGCTCTCCATTATTTTGCACAGGTGATTTGATCAGTTTCACTGCCTTAGTAATTACCACAGCCATTTCATCTGAGGGAAATCCTGAAAACATGACCCGTTGGGGGTACTTGAGGACTGGAGTTGAGAAACATTGCTGTAATATATATATAATGATTTATTATTATCTGTGTTATAAATAAAGTGATTGAGATTATATTTAGGAAGGTGTAACCCGGTGCAGAAAACAGTTTAAGTCTAACTAGAAACCGTCTAGGTGTTCCTAATTAAGTTGATCATAGCATGGCTTCTCAACACAATCTTCCAACAACATAGATAATTGTCTTTCCCTTTCTGTGTTTATCACACTTTCGTAATAGCCATTAAGCTTTATTCATCTTATTATCTTAGGTTATTCTTGTCTGAATTTGCATGTTCAGCTTTATTTTTTAAAACATAAAAGGGGATAACTCTATCAGATGGCTCCACTGATTCTTTAGCGAGCTTAAAAAAAAAACATGTCTTTGCTCTACAGAGCAATTATTCAGTTAGATGGACATTGTAATAACCACTCCTATTTTTGTAGTTTTACCTCCACTTTATAGAGCGGATATGTACTAGCTTTTGACTAAACTGCCCATGGCATTTTGTCAACTAACAGACTTCCTCATCTCTGTACTTATTCCAGGTTTAGCAATAAAGCCAACGTATTGGAATGTCCCTTAGGGAACTACAGTATAATCCCTAAAAGCAGAGGTCTGTAATGGCAACCTTCATTATTTTCTTTGACATGACTTTCATATTTTAACACAATTCCTCTTCCATATTTTTAATATTATATTTAATGTAGATATTTAAAGATTTGATAAGCTTTTTGCATTTCAAGCTGCCAACTTCTTGACGTCTCTGCATATTTGTCATCTGCTGCTTGCTATCACCGTGGTGTTTATAAGAAGATCATTCTCTGATGTAACATAGCTCTTACTTGTTTTCCAGCTTGCTACCTTAAGCTCTATTTCATCTTATTGACTACTCTGCCTAATACATTGATGTGGAAAGTATAAGTCTCATAAAGTCAATTTATGTCTTACCCTCTCATTTTGTCATATGCTGGCTGAGCCCCATTGTGGATTTTACTTTGATTTATCCATAAGCAATCTATGAATTATACAGTTCCAGTATTCAGACAGCTAAAGATTTGTGTTATCATTGTGTTCTATTGTACAGTTTGTATATATGCTGCACTTCTGGTTAGATTACAAATTACCACCTAGATTAATTATGAGTCTTTAGGTGTGCTGAGTGCGGGGCCCTGCTTAGTTTTAAGGGTTAAGGTTGTAATAAATATGACAATAAAAGTGATATTGTTATATGCATTATAAAGTGTATGGTGTATGGTACATTTTGTAATAGCTTTAAAAGATGCATTGTAAACTTTATATCTGTTTATTCAGTGTCTCTGAATCATAACCCATGCTGACACATGACATTTCTATCGGATATTGTTTTGGATAAACCTTTGGGTGAATAGGAGGTATTAAATTATTCAAGTTCATTTATAGATCTGCAACTACAGTAAGCTCTCAGTGTCTTAGAATAAGTATCCCATGTCTCTCCTAACAACTGTTGAGATAAGATATTAATTATGCAGGCAAAACAGTGTTTTTAAAAAGTTGACTAAGGCTGGATTCACATCTATGCAGTTTTAGTGCTTTTTGCATTTTGCAGATTTGCACTACAGTCCAGTTAACATTGTTTCTTATGGAACACGTTCTGTAGTGCAAATCTGCAAAATGCAAAAAGCACTAAAAATGCATAGGTGTGAATCCAGCCTTACTCTTAGGCGTTGATTTATTAAAAATGATGCCCAAAAAACATTGCTGGGGTTCCCCCTATCCATCTTATTATGACAGGTTTCCCAACAATGCATTACTAATAAATCAAGGGCACGAGGAGTAGAGATTCTTAAAGAGAAGGCTGATTTGTAATTTCAAGTTTATAGGCTATTTTGCACAGGTGATTTGATCAGTTTTACTGCCTTAGTAATTACCACAGCCATTTCATCTGAGGGAGATCCTGAAAACATGAGCTGTTAGGAGTACTTGAGGACTGGAGTTGAGAAACATTGCTGTAACATATATTATTATTATTATTATTATTATTATACAGGATTTATATAGCGCCGACAGTTTACACAGCACTTTACAACATTAGGCAGACAGTACAAGTACAATGCAATTCAATACAGGAGGAATCAGAGGGCCCTGCTCGTTAGAGCTTACAATCTAGGAGATATAATTATTTATTATTATCGGAGTTATAAATAAAGCGATTGAGATTATATTTAGGAAGGTGTAACCCGGTACAGAAAACAGTTTAAGTCTAATTAGAAACCGCCTAATTAAGTTGATCATAGCATGCCTTCTCAACACAATCTTCCAACAACATAGATAATTGTCTTTCCCTTTCTGTGTTTATCACACATTTCATAATAGCCATTAAGCTTTATTCATCTTATTATCTTAGGTTATTTTTGTCTGAATTTGCATGTTCAGCTTTCTTAACCTTTGCTTTATTTCTTTTAAACATACAAGGTGATAACCAGGTGAACCTGTCTCTCCTAACAACTGTTGAGATAAGATATGAATTATGCAGGCAAAACAGTATTTTTAAAAATCTGACTAACTCATAGGCGTTGATTTATTAAAAATGATGAAAAAAAAACATTGCTGATTCCTAATTTGTAATTTCAAGTTTATAGGCTTAGAAAGTTAGTCTGTACAGCTAAACTGAAAACTAGCATACCACATCTGTATATGACAGCATCCTGCTGTCACTGCTTGCTAGGGAAGCAGTGTGTGCTTGCATCTGCTCTGTCCCTAGGATCCACTGACATCAGCAAGTAACCAAAGAGACGGGGCAGTGGTGATATCACTGCCCAAATATGGCCATTGGCTATATTTGGGCAGTGACATTGACCCCCTCATGTAGAGGTCATGTTGTCTGGGCATGGTTCAGGAGGGGGAGTCCATGCCCCCCCCCATGTTCCTTTCCTAGCCAGGCTGCATGCTAGGGGGACTTCTCACTTGTTTTTTTTTTGGTTTTCGTAACCCTTAAAAGCTTTACCAGTCACTAAGGACCTAGTATGGATTTCCTGGGGGACCGTACCCTTTTTTTGTACCCCTTAAAATCCACATGAGCCTTAATAGGGCCTGGTATGCATTTTCCCTAAACATTTTTTTAATTTTTGCTGAAGGATGTGCTAAAGCAAAAGTCACAATTAATGATACCGTTCACATTGCTGACAAATTAAACTTAATTGCCAGCTTCTTAAAATTAAAAAAACATCTTTGACACCCCCTTGTCTATTAGCCCAGAGAATGGGCATTTTTAATTTGTCAAATTTGGCTCCCATTGAGGTTTAGTTTTGGGACCGTTACATTGCAAACCGTTAATTATTTTTATAGAGTTTGGCATTTGGGATAATTGGGATTTAATTTGGGATTAAGAGTACCATTTCTCTCTTTGCAGCTACTGTATGTAGTGGAATAGTCTCCTACAAGATGTCTCAGACTTACAGGCTGACCTGCATGCACAGTGTGATCTACATGGCAAATTGGTTCTATCTCTTCTATTTCCAACACGGTGCCCTCCTTTCGCTCAACCACTCCAACAAGTATTCCAACAGTTTCACGTAAACTGTCCTTACCTTCCAATCCCACTCAGGATATTTTTTTAGTCCCAGGACAGGAACAGACCTCAATCCCCTCATCAAGCCTAGTTACAATATAAATTCAAGAACTGTAGTGCCGGAACAAGATGATTCCCTTAATGTTATAAATCTGTCCCAGTATCCCCTCACTGATTTGGAGAAAAATATTTTAAGTAGGGGTCTCAGTTTCTGCCCAAATGAGGACATAGATAAGTTTAAGGCAATTAAGGACATCTAGTTGTTTGCGAGAAAAATTATTCTCAAACAACTGTATGCCAAAAACACAAAAGAAGAAACACAACAAAGACCTCAAGAAATACAAGCCATAAATAACCTTATCACTCTATTGGAGGAGAACGACCCTCACCCAGACCTCATTGATCGTATCGATCTAGAACATCTTTTGCAGAAGCTTGATCAATCATCATCCTCTACCCTTCAAAATATCCCTATCAAAAATAAAAATAAAAAGAAGTCTGACAAATTCCCGGCATTGAGCCTCAATGCTAATGTTCAGGCATTTGTCAATCTTACCACGAACAAAATTAAAAATCTTAAAATCAAACATGACAGGGTTTCGAACCTTTCGGTCGAGTTTCAGGATATACTACATCTTTCCACCAATCCTATGATCACTGTGAAGCCCTCCGACAAGGGGGGCAACATAGTGATCATAGATAATGACCAGTACATACAGATCTGTACTAGAATTCTTAACAACAAATCCTGGTACGCACGGGTTACTACAACCAAAATTGACAGGTTCCAGCAGGAATTCTGCTTGTTGATTTGGGGTTTTACCACAATCTCTTGTCTAAAGATGAGTGGGAGTTTGTTCGCACCCCCTTCCCCTGCACACCCACCTTTTACTCACTTCCTAAATTGCACAAAAGTCTGTCACACCCATCAGGTAGGCCCATCATATCCGGCAATGGTTCTCTGATGGAAAACCTCAGCAAACTCATCAATGGCTACCTGCGTCCACATGTATTGGGTATCCCGAGTTATATAAAAGACACAATCCATCTACTTCAAAATATGGATGGACTGCAGGTTCCATCGGACTCAATTTTGGTAGCCATTGAGGTGGAAGCTCTATACAGCTCAATCCCACATGACAAGGGACTGGCATGTATCAGAAGAGTTCTGTTGGAGAAAAGCAAATTCGAACGTAAGTTTAATGAGTACATCATTGAAGCTTTTGAATTTATTCTATGCAACAACTACTTTGTCTTTAACGGTTCCCATTTCCTCCAAGTGCAGGGCATGGCTATGGGCACTTGCTGTGCCCCTTCCTACGCCAACCTGTACATTAGGGAATGGGAACGAATGATCAATATGTCGGATGATATGGCCCCATTTTTGGACCACGTGGTAGTGTGGTTTAGTTGCATTGATGACATACTACTAATTTGGAGCGATCCAGATGGGTTGTTACAGACGTTTGTGCAACAACTCAACATCAACACATTTAACTTTACCTTCACCATGTCATCTAGTACCAACATGATTGAATTTCTGGATGTTTATATACACAAAGATACAAATGGTTTACTCTCTACTAGCCTATACAGAAAGCCAAGGGCTGGCAATGGCATTTTACATGCCACCAGCTTTCATCCAGCCAATTTAGTTAAATCGATACCATTTGGCCAATATTTGCGCATTACGCGCAATTGTTATGATGAGGTCACTTTCCAGAAGGAAGCAGATAAACTCAGGTTAAGACTCCACGCACGTGGATATTCGCATAAATGCCTCAAGAGGGCATTTAAGAAAGCAAGCTCTAAAACTAGGCAGGAAATACTGTATGGAGCCAAGACTCGTAAAACTGACGGTGACCAGTTACGGATCATCACCCGCATTTCAAACCAACAAGAACGATTTTGTTTTGGCACTGGATCCCATAGTTGGACCATTAGTGCCGGAACGTCCAGCGCTTACCTTCCGCAGAGCAAGGTCTCTGCAAGATAAACTGTTTTCCAGTGAATACAAGGGGGGTATGAAGGACCCCTGTAAAGAGGCTGGGCACCATTAAATTTGGAGGGTGTGCCTTTTGCCAATACATGGATATTGTTACCTATAAAATTCTTCCAAAGTCAAATTTACTGCAGGACATGTGGGGTTGTGTATCTCTTGCAGTGTGAATGCAAATGCTTTTATGTAGGAAAAAACAAAAATGAATTCTGGCAAAGAGCATACTGTCACATTTTAAGCATGCAATCATGTAACCCAGGCCTACCACTAGGACATCATGTAACACTCTTATGGTGGCATTTTTCCACATATTACATTTTTAATACTCGATAGGGTGCACCCGGGAATGAGGTGGGGCGACTGAAATAAAGTTTTATTACAGCGAGAACAGAGATGGATATTCAGGTTGAATGCAACATCATTTCTTGGACTCAGCAAGACGATCTCCTTCAAACCATTTTTGTAGGGTTTTGTCTCTGGGGGTCCTGAGCTCTATTAGCCTTCACCAGCTCGTATGCATATTCCCCCCCCTCCCTTGGCACCCCTACCTTTTCTTGTTTTCCCCCCCCCCCATCATTCCAGTGTTCCAACTACCTGGGTTATATAATCAATGTAATATGTTGGTATCAAATTCTGTGATTTACTGGTTCCTTGCATAATATTCTGAGCCGACAGGGCATGACTAAATGTGTACATGTATATATTTATGGTATCCAGCATGTTTATATTGATCCCATGTGTGTGGCATAACACACTCCAGGCATTTTTTCGGCCGTTTATATGTATGTACCATTCATTTCCTAGCATCTGGGATTTCCACATTGCCTTCCTTAGTATTTTTATCATTTCTTCCTTTCCCCAATTTCTCATTCACTTTCCACACATCATATCTCACACTGTTCAGTTTAGTGTTTGATGCTCTGTCAGAGCCCCGCATGCCATATGGCTGCATGTAATCGGCCTCAATTTGATTCTATTCTTGTCCAACATTTGCAGGCTTTAAACTTCATTCTCCTGTGAGGTTATCTATACTCCCAGTGCTACGTTTTTTGTGTTTTCGTTAGTTGCCATGGAGCCTCCCTATACACCAGCACTGAGTCTATTCAGTTACTGTTGACGCACCACATGACACCGCTGCGTCATTACGTCATTGTGCGGTACGGCGCCGCGTGTTGACGTCAGAACCAGGCGCTGACTACAAATTGTTTACTTCTTGGTTATGCAGGGTGGAGGCCGATGATGCGTTACCGCTGAAACCACAGGATTTGATGTTCCGATCCAGGTGTCTGCAATCATTCCTTATTGTGTCACACGCATATATAGTGCCTGGTTTCTTCCATCAGTCTCTCTTCCACCTGGCAGACGGAAAGAGTCACACCGCTCCATCTTAAACACAAAGTGAGTCTCCCATGCGGCTGGGACGCTATAGCTCTGCATACTTCTGTCTGTGGTCATTGCACTGTCTGTCTGTGGCTAGGACTATGCCTTATACTTTTTATATTCTTTGTAGCTAATAGATCTCTTCTGCTGCTGCTTTTAGATTACATGGCTACTCCAGCCTGTTGGTAGACTTTTGTACTAATGTATGACCGGTGATGTCTTGGACGCTTATATTTAGACATAGACTCTATTTGATACCGACATGATCTGTCCCTGGAGGATGAATACCATTTGTCCTGTCTAAAGCTTCTGTGAATGTAGGTATGATGATCTTCTGGTCCTTTGACTTTTTGATTTGTGTTCGTTCCCCATATGAACATAATCTCTCACCAATAATTCAAGGCAATATATCTGAACTAATTGGTGGATTAATCTTTAAACCCATTTAGACACATCACAGTCAAATACACAGGCTAGTGGCACTCTTTTTGGGTGTCCATTTTGCCTTACGTGGATCACTGGTTGTAATTGCTCTCCTGGCCTGATGCTCATGCGTGGCTCTGATGGACCAATCTCTTTCTCAATTTGTTGAGTTATGACTTTCTGCTGTTTGGGTGGAGCACTAACACTTGGGTCAGTATGTTCAGTTGTTATTTTATTGGTTCTGCCACAATATGTATGTATGATTTTCATGTATGAAATGTAAGATGGTCTAAACACTTATATCTCTACATTCCTGCATATTTTTAATGACATGTATTCTGTTATCATAGATTTAAGCCACAGTTTTGGAAGTTCCAAGCCCTTTTGTCCCTGCAGAAGATCTGCGCTGTGTTTTTTCGAAAGACGTTGGACATTCTGTCTGTTGACAGTTCTGGGCTTCTCTCTCAGCTGTTTCCATCTCTGCCCCCAACATATGTGTTTGTTTTTATTTCCATTTGAATGTTGTTCATTGTTATACATGTCAATAAATTTGTACTTTTTAACAATTACTGTTTGTGATCCGTTTAAAATCCCAACTTGAGGAACTTGTTTTTTACTACATGGCAAATGAGGTCTGATGTTAATAAATATAAAATTATGCACATGGGTGCTAAAAATATGCATGAGAGTAAAACTGGGTCAATGATGGAGAAACGCCTGGGTGTTCTGAAAGGTTTTATACTTAATAACAGCATGAAATGCCAAACTTCAGTTTCTAGAGACAGGAAGATACTTTATTGTATTAAAAGGGACATAGACTTTAGAGAGAAATAATGAAATCCATCAAAAAGCCAGCACTCCCACATTATATACAGAAAAACTTAAAAAAAAAAAACATTTTGGTTTTGAGACCCTGGGGCTTAAGTCCACTGTTGGCTGACGTCACTTAGTCGGTCCAGACTCTGGAGAGATCCGGACCTTAATGTCAGGATCCACCCAGATATCTGGACTGGCGAGCAACTGAGAGCCTAAGTTAGCTGTTCCCGACCCCTCCACAGCCTGGTGCTCCAGTGAGTGCTGGAGGGGCAGAGCACAGTCACCGGCTCTCTGCTCACTGAATATAGAGAACTGGGCGGTCTTAGATCGTTCAGTTCTCGGTGTAGAGGCAGCAATGATAGATGCTGCATCCACCTAGGTGAGTATAAATGCTTGTTTTTTGTATTCCCAAACTTCTCTTTTAAGATCAGGTGCATAAGCAGTTAACATGTTTTATCCCATTTTTATCATCAGATAAATAGAAACAGTGGTGACTTTGAAAATGCTGCCTTTCTAACTGTTTTTATTTGCACTCTGGGGGAAATGCAGCAGCTCATTACCTTTGTTAGCAAGTATATTGTGGTTGTGGGTAAGCTGATCGCTGCTTTTGACTATAGAGACATAATCTTGCCTCTGTACAAAAAACTCATTAATATCTCAACTTAAATATGTAGAACAGTTTTGAGCACAAGTGCACAAAAATATTTTACAGAGCTGGAAAGACTGAAATTGTGGATGAGAACCTTCTTCCCTGCCAGAACACTTAAGTTGGGTCATGGATAGGTCTTCCAGCATAACGATGACCCAAAACATACCACCAAGGCAACAAAAGAGTGGCTCAAGAAGAAGCACATTAAGGTCATGGAGTGACCTAGCCAGTCCCTGGACCTTAATCCTAAAATTTGCCAAGCGACAGCCAAAAAACCTTAATGATTTAGAGAAGATCTGTAAATAAGAGTGGACCAAAATCCCTCCTAAGATGTGTGCAAACCTGGTAACCAACTACAAGAAACGTTTTACCTCTGTGCTTGCCAACAAGGGTTTCTCCACCAAGTGCTAAGTCATGTTTTGCTTGGGGATCAAATACTTGTTTTACTCACTGAACTGCAACTCAATTTATAAAATTTGTATCTTGTCTTTTTCTTGATTTCCGGTTGATATTCTTTGTCTATCATTTAAAATAGATCTATGATAACAATTATTGACCTTTAATTTCTTTGTAAGTGGGCAAACTTACAAAATCTGCAGTTGATCCAATAATAATTTTTGCCACTGTATATATATATATTTATATAGATAGGTAAAAAAGGTATAGGTAAAAAAGTCCAGCCTTAGCATACAGAAAGGCTTCTTTACAGTAAAATCTGTGAAAATGTGGAATTGACTTCCATAGGTGTTAGCTCTAGTCAACTCTGTACATTATTTTAAAAAAGGATAAATGATTATCCAAATGAACAAAACATAAATGTACATTTATAGTTATAAGAAATAACATCATAGATTGCTGGTCCAGGAAATACCCGATTGCCTTTCAGAATCAGGAAGGATTTTTTCCCCGTTAGAGCAAAATGGACCATGCAATACAGGGATTTGCCTTCCTCTGCAGGTTTAAGGTCCAGGAATGTTAATGTCTTTTAATTTAATTAGCCTTTTTAATGTGTTTGTTGGTTAAACATAATGGGTATACCGTATGTCTTTTTTCCACCTGGTTATGTAAGCAGGGTCGGTATGCACAATTCATTTTTTTAGGCTCTTGCAACATGTTAAAAGTTTACTTACTGCATTCGCCAGAACACAACCAAGATGCAGGGTGAGGGACCGCTGGCTGTTAGGCTTAACCACTTGCCGACCGGCTCACACTGATATACGTCGCTGCAGCATCCACGGCTAACATGCCCCCAGGTACCGCAGACTCAATGTTTGCCGGTGGCGCATGATCGTGGCACGGAGAGGCAGAACCGGGAGACAAGGCATTTCCCTGTTCTGTCTAGCAACATGACAGGGATCTACTGCTCCCAGTGATCGGGAGCAGTGATCTCTGTGATGTTCTAGTGAGTCCATCCCCCCTACAGTTAGAACATGCTGAGGGAACACAGTTAACCCCTTGATCACCCCCTAGTGTTTAACCCCTTCCCTGCCAGTGACATTTACACAGTAATCAGTGCATTTTTATATCACTGATCGCTGTATAAATGCCATTGGTCCCAAAATAGTGTCAAAAGTGTCCGATATGTCCGCTGCAATGTTGCAGTCAGGATAAAAATTGCAGATCACCGACATTACTATAAAGAAAAATGAATAATAAATATGCCATAAATCTATCCCCTATTTTGTAGACACAGTAACTTTTGCGCAAACCAATCACTATACGCTTATTGCGTTTTTTTTTACCAAAAATATGTAGAAGAAAACATATTGACCTAAACTGTGGAAGAAATAATTAAAAAAAAAAAATGTGGTATATTTATTATAGCAAAAAGTAAAAGATATTGTGTTTTTTTCAAAATTGACGCTCTTCTTTTGTTTATAGCGCAAAAAATAAAAAATGCAGAGGTGGTTAAATACCACCAAAAGAAAGCTCTAATTGTGGGAAAAAAAGGACATCAATTTTGTTTGGGTACAACATCGCACGACCGCGCAATTGTCAGTTAAAGCGACGCAGTGCCGTATCGCAAAAAAGGGCTTGGTCAGGAAGGGGGTAAATCCTTCTGGGACTCAAGTGGTTAAAAACTATTTTGTGCTACAAAAATTTATTTTTGCTGCCAAACAGCTTTGAAGTTATTGCATATTAAATTTTAGATTATGTGACCTCAAAGCCCACCCAATTTGCACCCCGTGTTATTAAAATTTAAAAACAAAGATGCGATTATTGTGCTGCAAAAATGATCGTTTGTGCCATTTGGTTTCAGAGATATTGCCATTATAGTTGATGAAACACAGAATATCGCAAAATATGGCCTGGTCATTGAGCAGCCAAATCTTCTGGGGTTGAAGTGGTTAAAGAAAACAGGAGTGAGCAGACAAAACACATTTCTTTTATTTCTTATGGGAGTCATATTCAACTGTAGGTCATATCAGAATGGCACAGAGTAAACAAATTAAATGATCCCTGTTCAAAAGTCTGCATACTCTTAGTTCTTAATACTGTGTATAGCCCCCTTTAGCATCAATGACAGCATGAAGTCTTATGTAATAGTTTTCTATGAGGCTCCGAATTCTTGCAGGTGGTATAGCTGCCCATTTGTCTTGGCAAAATGCCTCCAGGTCATGCAGTCTTTGGTTGTCTTATATGAAGCGCACGTTAGAGATCTCCCCAGAGTGGCTTGATAGTATAAAGATCAGAAGACTGTGATGGCCACTTCAGGACCATCACATTTTTCTGCTGTAACCACTGAAGGGTCAACTTGGCCTTGTGCTTAGGGTCATTGTCGTGCTGGAAAGTCGAAGAGCATCCCATGCGCAGCTTTAGTGCAAAAAAATGTGAATTGTCTGTCAGTATTTTCTGATAACATGCTGCATTCATCTTGCCATCAATTTTAACAAGATTCCATGTGCCTTTGGAGCTCACCCCCCCCCCCCCCCCAAAAAGAAAAACATCAGTGAGCCACTACCATGCTTCACAGTAGGGATGGTATTCTTGTCGCTGTTGACCCCTTTCCAAACATAGTTCTTATGGTTGTGACCATAAAGCTGTATTTTGGTCTCATCACTCCAGATTACAGTGTGCCAGAGGCTGTGAGGCACATTAAGGTGTTGTCAGGCATATTGTATCCAGGCTTTTTTGCGGCATTGGTGCAGTAAAGGCTTCTTTCTGCCAACTCGACTATGCAGCTAATTTTTGTTCATGTATCGTCATCTTGAGCTCCTTGAAACAACCACACCATCTTTTTTGAGAGCAGCCTGTATTTCTCCTGAGGCTACCTGTGGGTTTTTCTTTGTATCTCAAACAATTCTTCTGGCAGTGTTGCCTGAAATCTTTCTTGGTCTACCAGACCTTGGCTTGGTATCTAGAGATCCCTGAATTTCCCTAAAAAAACACTTATTGAGTGATTGAACAGTACTGACTGGCATATTTAAGGCTTTGGATATCTTTTTATATCCTTTTCCAGCTTTGTAAAGTTCCATTACCTTGTTACACAGGTTTTTTGACAGTTAGTTTCTGCTTTCCATTGCTCAGTGTCTAGCCTGCTCAGTGCATTCACGTGAGAGCTGACAAACTCATTGACTATTAATACACAGACACTAATTGCAATTGAAAGAGCCACAGATGTGGGAAATTACCTTTAATTGCTTTTTAACCTGTGTATGTCACCTTTTGTGTCTGTACCAAGGCCAATCATTCCAGGGAATGTCAACTTTTGCTCAGACTTTTATTATATATATACACTATATATGATTACAAAGATATTAGTGGTAGTTTATAAAGGTTAATAACTAATGCGCAAAAAAACACAATAAAGGATAAAGTGGACAAGGAGCCGCCAACATAAATAGTAAACTCACATAACCTTACTCAACAAGTGATAAAGATAAAATATATATGTAGTGCTACCTCAGTCCCAACGTGAAAAAATTTTACGTCCAAGGCCTAGATGAACACAAACAAGCAAAACTATGTACAACAATGTGTACATGTAAAGTGCAAAGTGAAACATAAGAAAGTAATCCAATCTCACATAGCAAGTGGGTGGAAAAGGATCAAATATCACCTAATAATATAGTGAATAATCCAGCCTCACGTGACAAGTAAATAAATAAAATTGTGAATAACGTCACATGATAATAGAAGTGTCCAATCGGTCAATAATGAACATCTAACATAGAATAAGATTAAAGTTCACAAGTATGCAATTCACAGATGCAATATAACAATGCAACTTCCCAAAATTTAACAAAGTGCAGTGTGCGTGATCAAAGAAATTGCTAAAAGAACACAATATATTCACAAGTATGCGGTTCACAAATGCAATAATTAAATGCGACTTTCAAACAAAGAAGTTTTTGAAATTCTTGCAAAGTGCAGTGTGCATATAATCAAAAAATATACCAAATTCAATTAGATCCACGGCCGGGCCGGAGACACAACATACCAGTTCTCATGGACACCTACAACCCCTACTAACCGAGCCCAAAAATAACTTTCCTAACCACCTTGAACAATTTTCGTCTCTGGGCAGACAGCCTGAGAACCAGAAGGATAGTTAAACACTATACAGGTCCTATTACCAGGCAGAGTCTAACAAAGCACGTTGAACTGCTATGTAGAGATTAAGAAACTAAAAGACCCTGCGACAGCAAGAAAAGGCTTTTACTGTACTGTCAATATTTGCTTCTGCACTACAGTATTGTTATGCCAACACCTGTACATGTTCACATAATATTTGAGATTTCTGTACTTGTTTTCTTTCAAAATAAAAATTTTCTTAACCTCCCTGGCGGTATGATCATTTCGGATTTTAGGTGTTGAAAGCGGTACAATTATTTTGCATGGAAATTTGGCGTTTTATATTGTAGGTCTGTAATTCTTAACGATAACACACTTAAATATGTCCAAACCAGAGTCTAGTAGATATCCCGGGTATGATAAAGTTTGAAACACAAAAACATAAATTATAAAATAATAAATAAAAATAAATAATTAAAAAAAATAAAAATAAATAGTAATAAAATAAATTTCCCCACAATTCACTATCGCTCAATTCTGCAAGTGTTCTAATTTACTATCGCTGTTTTCTAGCTGGTTTAAAGCCACTTTTGACGTAAAGGGACACTTTTTGGTTGCTATGGACAATCTCCAGTTTGCAGGCAGAAAGAACAGTATATATCACATAAAACTGCATGCAGGGCATGGGCCAAAGCACTGGGGACAAAAGGGATGTGAAATCATTTCATACAGTACTGTAATCTGTAAGATTACAGTACTGTATGTGTTATGATTTTGACATTTTTTGAATTTGCCGCCAGGCTCCGCCCCCTAGCGTTGCGACGCTCGCAGGGAACAGAGCCTGGCACGGAGAGGCTTCGGACGAGGACAGAGCCCACGGACACTGCGGGGGACATCGCAGGATTCCGGGGACAAGGTAAGTAAAGGCACACCAGGATCCTGCAATGTAATCCCGAGTGTGGCTCTGGGTTACCCCTAATGGTCCTGATTTTTAACCCCCGAGCCACACTTGGGAAAACCGCCAGGGAGGCTACAAAAAAAAACATGTCCAATGCCCTAGGGACAATGTTGTTACAACGGCAGCGAATCACTGATGCACCAAGATTGTAGCTGAATCAGTGATTCGCTGCCGTTGTAACATCGGCCGCTACTTATGCTGGCTGTATGGCATCTGGCCCCGTATCCCTTTAATAAAGTCACGTGGTGTGACGCAACGTGTCAGGGAAGGAGGAACCAGGTGCCGTCGCTTCGCCGAACTCAGAAGGTTTTATCTTTGCTGCTGATCGCTGTGTATTTTTATGTAAGTGACAGTATTATTACATTAAAATTTATTTTTAATATACTACACTATGGAGCCCATTTTTTCTTTTTACTTTCATCTGAGAACATCGATTAAGTGAGGGCGAGTATCATTCTATCCTGTACTAATCCCACTCCCACGGGAGCTGGCATCAAGATTGGAAGTCAATTTTGGAAGCTGTTCCAGTGTCAATATATCTACCCCCCTGTGGGTGTAAGCCTGACTCGGCCCATTTGGGGGCCGCTACTACAGGTGAGAGGCTGGGGGAAACGGTCACCAAACATCGCACTTTGGAACAGGATTGGATGAACTATTTATAGACAATTTTTATTACCACTGCACCAGCACTTTTTTCCACCTTTAGAAGATTCCCGTTTTTTCACATTTGCAGCTGTATTAGAAGTCGCATTCACATGTGTTTGGACTGCACTGATTACTTTCACTTTTATATCATTTTATTTTGAGATGTGAGCTCACAGTGGATTGGTTACTTTATTTACTTCACTACATGTTTATCACTGATATTTATTCGTCTGTTTAATAATTTTAATATTTTTTGATTATATGCACATTGCACTTTGCAAGAATTTTTACATCTTCTAAGTCGCATCTAATTATCGCATTTGTGAGCCGCTTACCTGTGAAGACATTATTTTTTGATTAAATGCACACTGCACTTTGCAAGAATTTCAAAAAATTCTTTGTTTGGAAGTCGCTTTTAATTATTGCATTTGTGAACCGCATACTTGTGAATATATTGTGTTTTTTTAGCAATTTTTTTGATCACGCACACTGCACTTTGTTAATTTTTGGGAAGTTGCATTGTTATATTGCATCTGTGAATTGCATACTTGTGAACTTTATTCTTAATCTATGTTAGATGTTCATTATTGACCGATTGGACACTTCTATTATCATGTGACATTATTCACAATTTTATTTATTTACTTGCCACGTGAGGCTGGATTATTCACTATATTATTAGGTGATATTTGATCCTTTTCCACCCACTTGTTATGTGAAATTGGATTACTTTCTTATGTTTCACTTTGCACTTTACATGTACACATTGTTGTACATAGTTTTGCTTGTTTGTGTTCATCTAGGCCTTGGACGTAAAATTTTTTCACGTTGGGACTGAGGTAGCGCTACATATGTTTTATCTTTATCATTAGTGATAGTTTGCTTTTATTTTACATTATTGAGACTGCAGCTGTGGAAAAACTCAGACTAGTAAACTAGCAGCAATAGGATGAAGATCATATATATATATATATACACACAACACAGAAATACACACTTACCTGTATAGGACCAGTCTATTTCTGCAATTAATTTTCGTTGCTGTCTGTATCCATAAACCGAGCCTAGAGAAGAAAAAACAGATACAACTGAAATTCAGATGATATAATTGATAAAGTATTTTAATGTGGTGAGTAGTATCCATTTCTGTTGTTTTTCAGTAAAACACATGCACACTTTTCTTCCACATGCAAAATTGATTTATTGTTATGGCAGTAACCATACAAGACATTTACCCTTATCAACTATTTATTGTGAATTCATTCAGTCATTTATTACATATCAACTCATCTGAAAATCAAATACAGACTCAAATTTTTACTGATATAGGCACAGAAGCCAGATAGTAATGTACATGTTAATCTTCATCAAAGAAGGTCATGTACGTTGTAATTACCTTGCCACTCAGGGATAAAATACTTTAGACAGTTGCAATAGAAGAAAAGGGTTGTTGTGGCACTACTAAACCAACTGTAATAAGGGAGAATCCTAGTATCCAGCCAACAACTTTATACGGATAGAGCAACACAGCATCAATGTGCTGCTGTAGGTGCATACATTCAATATATAGCCAAAAGTATGTGGACACCATTAAAAACATTTTGAGTTCAGATACAGAAAGCCAGGTCCATAAACAAATGGTAGGACAAGTTTGGTGCAGAGGGACTGAAATGGCTTGGGAGACCTGACTTCAACATTATTGATCACCTTTGGGATGATTATCGATGCCGATTGAGAGCCAGGTCTTCTAGTTCAACATTAGTACCTGACCTCACAGGTGCTCTTTTGGTTGAATGGGCACAAATACCCACAGTTGCACAAATATTGTAGTAAGTCTGTGGTATGACTTCCCATAGGAGTGAAGGCTGTTAAAACTACAAAGAGGAAAGCGACTTCATATTACTGCCTATGGTATTGGAGAGGAATGTCCCAAAAGCTCATAAAATAAAGACAGTGATGGCCAGTTGTCCACGCGCTTTTGACCATGTACTGTACAACTATATAACTGTTCCCCTTTACTCACTTTATTTTAACGCAAGATTCCAGGTAATATTGCTGATTGGAACTTTCCACAATAAACCAACACACCAATTTACCTGGTACCTCTAAACACCCCATCTGCGATCAATAGTGACAACCCCATATTTACTGCTGTGGATTATGCTGTTATGTTTTAATTTTAGATACCGTATATACTCGAGTATCAGTCGAGTTTTTCAGCCCATTTTTTGGCTGAAAAAAGCCGCCTCGACTTATACTCAAGTCAGTGAACAAAAATGCCCGAAATGAGGAGAAAAAAGGGGCGGGACCATGCCGCTGGGTGATGCTCGTGAATGGCCCGGCACCCCTGTGAGTTTCCCCTCCCTCTGATGCTGTCAGATCGCCGTGCAAATGTGTGTGTCATCATAACGATGTCCCACCTCCTCTTCTGTGTTACCATATGTTTCCCCTCCCTCCCATGCTGTATCAGATCGCCATCCACATAGCGATGTCCCGCCTCCTCTTATGACAGACGGCACAGTGATCCAATGCTAGGAATCACTGTGCCGTGTGTCATAGGAGGCGGGACATCGCTACCGCGGCTGCACAGTGATCTGACACAGCGGGACATCGATCTCACATGCGGTGAGTGAACCACCGGTACCGTTCTGCTCCACTCCACATATATGTATGACATTTACAGAAACAAAATATTGAGTATGTTTTACCAGATAATGTATGTATTGAGACTAGAGCTATGGTGGTACAGGTTCCTGGACACTGGAAGGCTGTATATAATGGACACTGGCAGGTTGTATATAATGAACACTGGCAGGCTGTATATAATGGACACTGGCAGGCTGTATATAATGGACACTGGCAGGCTGTATATAATGGACACTGGCAGGCCGTATATAATGGACACTGGCAGGCTGTATATAATGGACACTGACAGGCCATATATAATAGATACTGGCAGGTTGTATATAATGGACATTGGCAGGCTGTATATAATGGACACTGGCAGGCTGTATATAATGGACAATGGCCGGCTGTATATAATGGACACTGGCAGGCCGTATATAATGGACACTGGCAGGCTGTATATAATGGACATTGGCAGGCTGTTTATAATGGACACTGGCAGGCCGTATATAATGGACACTGGCAGGCTGTATATAATGAGCCCTAACACAGGCTGCTCTATGCAAACAGTCATGTCATCACATTCTGTAATATCATCAGCCTGCATTAGGCATCAAACTATACAAGTCTTTTTTTTATCCTGTTATAAATGGATCCAAATACTTCTAACGGTAATCCTGGACCAAAAGAAAAACGCAGATCATACGAAGCTGGTTTCAAACTTTAGGTTGTGTCAAGAGCATTTTGTGTCGATGAAAAAAAAGTGAGGGACTGGCGGAAAATGAAAGCTGACTTGGAAAAGATTCCAAAGGAAAAAAAAAGCTTGACGTGCTTTAACAACTTCATATGGGGCTCTAGAGACTGAATTGCATAAATGGGTTATGGAGTGTTGTCAAAATGGTTACTGCCTAACACGCATGGGAATTTGCTTATGTGCCCTTTAAATGGCTAAAGATGACAAATTAAAAGCACCAGGCATTGAAAATTTTGTTGCGTCAGCAGGATGGTGTACCCGCTTCATGAATAGGTTTGGCCTATGTTTGCGGCAAAGAACACAGATTTCACAGAAGTTGCCAAAAGACTTTGATGAAAAAGTGATGTCATTATATTCATTCATCATAAAACAAAGAAGGATCCATAACTATGACCTGGGAAATATTGGAAATATGGATGAAACACCTATGACCTTTGATCTTCCAAGCAACAGAACTGTGGCAAGTTTGGGAGCCAAAACTATTTTTCTCAGAACCACAAGAAATGAAAAAAAACATTTCACAGTCGTTCTGTCATGTTTGGCTAATGAAACTAAGCTGCGGCCTGTCATTATTTTTAATAGAAAGACCTTGCCTAAAAAGGTCAAATTCCCACCACGAATTACAGTGCGTGCACATATTAAAGGCTGGATGGATAAAGACAGAACAAAAAAATGGCTAGAAGAAATTTGGAACGGGCGACCAGGAGCAGCCTTAAAGAAAAAACCATCATTGCTAGTTTGGGATATGTTCAGAGCCCACACATCTGATGACATAAAAAAATTGGCAAAATCTTCTCAAGTTACTCAGGCCGTTATTCCAGGTGGGCTTACATCTGTATTGCAGCCCCTAGATGTGTGTTTAAATAAACCTTTCAAAGACCGTGTGCGAAAGATGTGGCATGAATGGATGTCATCTGGTCAAGCCCGACTGACAAAAGGTGGAAATCTGATGAAGCTCGACATAGAATTGATAGCAACGTGGGTTCGTGATGCATGGGAAGAGATTCCGGAGGACATGGTGCAACGCGCCTTCAAGAAATGTGGCATTACTAATGCTATGGATGGCAGTGAAGACAGCGCTTTGTTTGAGAACTACAGCAGTGACGGTGATGACTGCGAACTCAGTGATAATGACAATGTCTATGCTGATAACCTCACACCAGCTAATGCTGAAGCTCTGTTTGGACATACAGATGATGAGGAGGAATCCAGTTTTGAAGGATTTTAACTCTTGTGTTTTAGCTTGGTTGCTGATTGAGCCAAGGTTTTTGTACTTTTAAAGTTATTGTTGATACCATATAGTTTTTATTGACCCTCTTTTCCACTTACAGAGCTAGTTTACTGTTTTTCTCTGAAATAAATATTCAAAAACATTATTGGTATCTATTTTTATTTTTGAAATTTACCGGTAGCTGCTGCATTTCCCACCCTAGTCTTATACTCGAGTCAATAAGTTTTTCCCATTTTTTTGTGGTAAATTAGGGCCTCGACTTATATTCGGGTCGACCTATACTCGAGTATATACGGTACTTAATTTACATTGCTATAATGTTAGCTACCATTCTGCTTTATAGCAATCTCTGCCTTTTCTGTATAGTTACTGCAGCTGCCTAGTTTTTTTTTATCTCAGCCCATGCCTAATTAAGATCCATATAACTTGATCTTTTAGCTTCTAGTTTTAGCTTGTGAATGATCTCCACACCTTTGTAACTGCCGCCCTTTTTCATACTATTAGTGATCATTTTTGCAATATTTATTACATTGTTTATATGACTTATGCAAGTTGATCTGGCTATACCCCTTGAGGTTATAAATGTTATCTTGCTTCTCTGTTATGCAATTTTATCTTACTGCTCTGTCTTATCCTTCCTGAGTGAAGCAGATCTTTCTCTAGCTAATCTGTTGCCATTATTACTCTCTGATTGCAGCTTGGTTTGCCCATAGTCACAGAAGGATCAGAGAAAAGGAACCTAATATTTTTCTGTTAGGAGCATTAGGGATAAGACACAGGAGTCTGACCTTAAGGTAGCAGTGCTTACCCAGAACTGTGTCAGAGTCAGTGCTAATGGTTGTGTTAGCAAAGCATTTCCCAACATTTATTGGAACAATGATTTTGTCAGCTGAATGGGCAGCTTAGGTTATAGCAGTGGTTCTCAACTCCGGTCCTCAGGACCCACTAACAGGCCAGAATTTAAGTATTACCTTGGGGAGATGCAGACTAGAATACTGCAATCACTGAGCAGCAAATGATATGGCCTGTGATGTATTTCAGTTATCTTGCAAACCTGGCCTGTTAGTGGGTCCTGAGGACTGGAGTTGAGAACCACTGGGCTATAGGTATTTTGAGATTGTATAATACAGATTTAAATACCTTAGGGCAGTGATGGCGAACCTTGGCACCCCAGATGTTTTGGAACTACATTTCCCAAGATGCTCAACTACACTGCAGAGTGCATGAGCATCATGCACTCTGCAGTGTAGAGTGCATGAGCATCATGGGAAATGTAGTTCCAAAACATCTGGGATGCCAAGGTTCGCCATCACTGCCTTAGGGTAACAGAAACAATTGCAGTGGTGATAAACTGAAAAACTAAACTGAAATGTGGTATCTTCATTTGTTTTCTTTTTTAGGCTTTTTTTCCCTCTTTAGTCTCACCTGATGATCTGGCCAATAGCACTAGGGTTGATTTACTAAAACCTTATTGCCAAAGCTTAATTGATCAAGCTGAAGTAAGAAGCTGATTGGCTACCATGCACAGCTTCACCAGATTCTGAGTGCACCAGTTTTAGTAAATTTCCCCTTCTTTCAGTCTTAGCCTATGTTCACACTGATGCAGGTTTGAAATTGTGCGAGTTCAGCTGAACCCTCACAATTTCAAACCCGCATGTCAGTCTGAATTCGGGAACAATTTCAGAGACATCTGTGTGGGTTCCTGCACAGATGTCTATTGAAAGCCCCCCCAAAGTCGCCAAAAGTAGTGCAGGAACTACTTCTGGGAATAGGTGCGGCGCACCGATTCGGACAGTGCCATTTATGGCAATAGCTGGTGATTTGACATGCGATTTGACATGTCAAATCGCATGTCAAAACGGCTGGATGAGAAAGGGGGCTTAGAGTTGCTTCACTCTGGATGGAGGAGCAACATGAACAACTTTGAACAAAAGCACTGTCATTTTGGGGAGAGGGTAGTGTTAGATACACTAGCAGATTTAGATGGACTTGACTAACAAATTAAAGCCATACTCCAGCTAACACTTTATAAGCAGTTATTTAAAAAAATATTTTCCTTTTTTGGTCAAAGGTTTTACATAAACAAAACAAAGCTGACCCTTGTAATCACCCCGTCAGATAATTTGTCTCAACCCTCTAAATGACGCTTGGACAGCTTGGTCTGTTAACGGAAGTTGAAAAATAACAGATTTATTGGCCTGATCAACAGGTGAAAACAAAGGCAAAAAAGCTTAAATAATAATGCAGCCACCGCACTAAAGAATTGGCAAACTGCAATATAATATGTTTTTGTGTTTAATGCTGCTTAAAATATCTTCTTTACTGACAGAATTAGCTGCTAGTTGGCAGTATCCAATTTAAAATTAATGTGCCGTAACAAGTAGCTCTCATCTAAATTGGAGATGATGCAGATGCCTGTACTTTGAAGTATTAGAGGATTCACATATTTTTAAACCATTTTAAAAGACAGATTTGTCTATTCCAAAGTTTGTAGAGAGCAATTAAACCTGAACTTCAAATCTTTCCCCAATCTTTTAAAAAAGTTTTTCACTGCTGCATGTGTCTCCAAAGAAGACAAGATATTCTTCACAAGCACCTTTCTGTTACAGTAGATGAAAGAAACATTTTATGGCAGCAAATAAACTATTTAGGACAGAACACTATGGCCAGGGGCTCTTGTACAGTTATGAAAAACTGTCTTTTGTATTATGACAATAATGATAACTCAATAAATATTTTCCTTATATATCAGAGCATATCAATTACAAGTTTGATAATCCCATTCTTCTCATCACTTAGCATCCTTATACCCACAAGGGGTTGAAGACCGTATGGTGTATGACCGGCATAGCAACAGTATCTCCATTGGAGAGATTTCTCTTCACTTTCTGTTTCGGTATTCACCACGGACATAGGAAGTTAAAGGAAATTACAGCAATGGAGGCACAGACAACAAAAAAAAACCTGAGAGGTGTTTCAACCTTTACCTACTTCATCCAAAATGAAGAAAACTGTTTTGTCTTGACTTTGATAAATCTAGAGAATCAATTTTGGGTGAGATTTTTGCTCTAAAGGAGAGCTAAACCAAAAACCTTTTTTGTATTTTCGAATAAGGTAAAGAATTCTTAAAAACACCTGTGAGTTTTTTTTGCTGTCTGTGCTTAAGATATAAGGAAGTGGGAGGAGATCTCTCCAAAGGAATGGAAACCCTCTTGTAGGCAGATAAAGCTCAAAATGCTCCCTTACCTCCATATATAAAGCCATGTGATGTACCTCATTGTGGGAATTGCCCCAGAAACTGACACAACAATAATATCTTACTCCACGAGTTATAGCCATATTTAAGGGTCCTTTTACTCCGGATGTTGGCAAAGATGTGGCATGGTGGAATCACTGTATCACATCTTCTAGGAGTGGTCACGTATAAAAAAACCTACTGGTTAGAGGTGTTTTACCTAATAAATCAACTCACATGTTCCAATATAGCTATAGCATCTCCAGGCTTGGCACTGTTAGACCTGACCAAAGAATCAATCCCTACTCTTACCGCAAAATTGTTACACATACTCTTCTAGATGACAGATTACATATCACCAAATTGTGGATAAACCCTACCTCTCCACAATTACTAGATGTCATTAGGATGGTTCAATCACACTGAACAAATAAAGCACTCATATCTTAAAATGCTACATTTATGGATATCTTGGTCCCACTGGTAGAGCCAAAATGTATAATGCCACGAGCGTGAAGCATTAATGCCACCAACGTACTAACCAACCTATTGTTGAATTTTCATTCTCCTTTTCTTCGAGATATGGTATCCTCTTATACTGTATGATTGTTGAAACTGATAACAACTACATCTACAGTGCCTTGAAAAAGTATTTATACCTCTTGAAATTTTCCACATTTTATCATGTTACAACCAAAAACGTAAATTTATTTTATTGGGATTGTATATGAAAGACCAACAAAAAATGGCACATAATCGTGAAGTGGAAGGAAAATGATATATGGTTTTTACATTTTTTTACAAATAAATATCTGAAAAGCATTTGTATTAAGCCCCCTTTACTCTGATACCCCTAATTAAAATCTAGTGCAACTAATTGCCTTCAGAATTTATCTAATTAGTAAATAGAGTCCACCTGTGTGTAATTTAATCTCATTATAAATACGGCTGTTCTGTGAAGCCCTCAGAGGTTTGTTAGACAACCTTAGTGCACAAACAACATTATGAAGGCCAAAGAACACACCAGACAGGTCAAGAATAAAGTTGTGGTGTAGTTTAAAGCAGGGTTAGGTTATAAAAAATATCCCAAGCTTTGAACATCTCATGGAGTACTATTCAATCCATC